>JAUIMM010000056.1:0-545000 GCA_031769625.1 Taudactylus pleione | reverse complement strand
TTTTGGACAAATAATCTTGAACGTGAAATTACATTGTCTCTGTCATCATGCACGAGTGACTGACACTATATTATACAGGGCTCGACAAATCTTGGTCGCCTGGTCGCCATGACCAAGATTTTAGTCCTGGCCACTAGGTTTTATGAATAAACACTACAAATAAAGCTAACTGTAAAAAATTTAAAAAATAAAAAAGCTCCTCGAAGGTGCTTACAGGAGTAGACGGGACATGCTCGTCACAGGAGGAAGAGTGTGTACCCGCCACATTCAGTGTGGCTCCGCCTCATGCAAGTGTGTGTGTAGTGAAGTAGAAGCTGCCCCAGCCTCCCAGCAGCGTCAACAATGTGTAAGGGGTATGGACAGAGTGACTGACTCACGTGCCAAGCCTTCAAGCTGTCACTGCCCCCCAGCGGCTACTGAGCCTGCCCGGCCTGACAGAGTTGCTGCAGGTCAACTTGATAGATGTCTTCTGTGAGAGGCCTCAGGACCTGAAGGACTTGGCTGGCTGCAGGGCGGTGCTGGGGCTGCCGTGGCTTCTCAGACTCACATCTGCGGGACCAACTTTACAGGGAGCCCATGCAGGCCGAGCCCAACAGGGAGGAGGACTCTGGCTTTGAAAGTAAGTGGCTCATACCCCTCCCAGCTCCCACAGCATGAGGTAGATAAGCCTGCAATCTGGGACTGGGGCTTTTACAGTACCTGCTGGTACTTGAAGTTCCCCTACAAATTTCCTCAGCCTGAAGCATTGACTTAACTGTCAGGGGAAAGTCTCTATGGTGGCATGAGGTAGCCGCCCATTAACTCCACCACAGGTGTTGCTACTTTGGAGGGGCGGGGTGGCATTGTTTTATTAGGTACCCTATGTATTGTGTTTTGCTATCAATGCGGGTTTCTGTATATGTGCCACCCCCTTGCCAATAACTGCCCTTCCAACTGTATATGCGCCGGTCACCAGTAACTGCCCCTCACGGACAATGGTCTGGCTCCTAAACTTTTAAGCTGGCTCTGAGATTTTACAAAGATTTGTCAAGCCCTGATATTATATGTACTGAAGTGTAGAGATACTGATATATCCTTGTGAAAAACAAGTGCAAGCTCACTTTAACAAACATATTGTGACACAGTCGGTACATGGATCCCTCTCCTGGGGTAGACGGACTCCCTCTTTACACACACAGCAGCCGTAGAAAGTCTGGGGTTCTCGTACAAACTGGTCGGTGTCAGTCTTTATTGTGCCAAATGAATATAAATATAAACAAAACATAAACATAAGTCCTAGCCCGGCTGGGCACTAGCTACACAGCAGATTCCCTCTCTATAATAATGGTAGGGCCTATTGACCTCACCATCGACAAAACACGTGCACAGTACTTACAAGGAAAGTAAAAAAAAGTGTTTCTGAACAGGCTAGTCTGCCTGCTCTCGCAGGTGTGAGACACTCCGCCACAAAACAAACCCAGCTTATATTATCCATTTCCAGCTGAAAGCCCTAATGAGCCTGTTACCGGACTGAAAAGCTCAAAACTTGGAGTGGCCTGTGGATGGAGCCCTCCCTCTCCTCACATCCACCCCCAGGACCCATTCCGGCTTTTCTCTAAAGCCGACATTTCTAGTCTGTTTTTCCCAAACAGACTTCTCCTGGGGGTTTCAGAACACATATGACAGGAATCTGGGACATACATAGAAGCCATTCCACACTTCTCCAGTGCTTCTATCACAATATACAAATACAACAGCCTGTTTGCAGCACTAGATTGCAGCTGCTATCACAATATGTCTGACAAACACACAGTAGCCCATTTGCACTGCAGTGCACTGGATTGCAGTTGTTGCTAGCTAGTGTGTCTAACATACACAGTGCAAAGATCAATGCAGCCAGTCACTCTTCCCACCTACTCCCCATCTACCTACTACTTCATCTCTCTGTCCTCCTAATGGGGATCTAATGGAATTTTTTCAAGACCAACTACAGACCACACCCTCTCCCTACACTCTCCTATGTGATGTGGTGCTTGATCACAAGGGAGAGACTCATTATGAAGTCCAAAACACGAAAGATGCAACATTTCTAGGAAAACTATGCGTTGTCTCATTCTGAGGTCAGAGCCTGCTGGGAAGACTTGAGCTGATGCTCGGTTCTCCTTGAGAACTCCAAGTTCGGGTATGTTTGGTTTTCTGTAAAACGGAACCGCTGATCTCTACCATGTACCCTCTGCAGGCCGCACACAGCAGCGTGCCCTGGGCTAGTTAGAGAGGCTTCTGCCACTGACAGGGGATAAGACGTTTAATGGGTGGAGTGGGGGGCCTCCAACAAGTCTTTCTAATTAGAAGCAGCCCCCCAACCCCTCTCAACGCCCCTGTAAATAACTGTATAAGAATGGGACTGCATAGAAATTGAGCTGTAGAAATGCATCTAGCGTGTAAATCTAGATTCCTTATTCTTTGTAAATGATCATTTTTGTAGTATAATTGACAGCACCCTGGCAAACTCCAGACATGTGGATTAATGCTAATTATTTCATTTGACTGGAAATGATCTGCTGATATTTTTTTTTCAGTTTTTCACTTTTTTCATGATCATTTTATAAAGTGAGACTTCGCTACATTACACTTACACAAAATCATCTTTTAACACTGGTCTTTTCTGACACTTGGATTATAAATGTGATTGTCATTAAGACTTGCAATCATTTCTTTTGTGTGAATAAGAAGTATCTCTAGTGCAGTTTTCTTTCCTATAGATAAGATACAGGGTACCATGGCCCTGATTCAGAGCCGGACGCCATGACAGAGCGCTCGCTCTGAATCAGGGCATCTTTTTTTTTTTTTATGGAGCGGCCTCCTGGCCCCCACAGCTAATGCGAGCGGCCAGGATGATGGTCGCGATGGTCAAGACCATCGCAACCATCGGGCTTGCGACGAGACCCTTGTGGTAGGGTCTCGTGGCCGCAAGCCCCAGTCGAAAGCTCTCCCACTGACATCACTTGTGATGTCAGTGGGGCCGCCCCCAGACTGTAGGCGTTCTCATGGGAACGCCTCCGTCTGGGCTGCCACCCCCCCGGCCCACCCACCAAAGGGGGCGTGCTGTCACTCAACATCGACAGCATGCCCCCTTTGGTGTGAGACCCGGAGCGACGGATTGCCCGTCGCTATCCGGGTATCGCGCATGCACACGACGGAGCTGGCTCTGTCGTGCACATGCGCTCTGGGCCACCATCGACCCGGGTGCGAACGCTCAGTGCTTGCGACCGGGTCTGAATCAGGCCCCATGCTCTTCAATAAAACCCCTATGTTTTTTTATTGCACCCTTTGAAAATTTTTCTTTCAAATTCTGGCTGAATTCTCACATTAGTACAGTATGTATTATCACCACAACAGCGACATAGCTCTATTGAGCCACAAAAACAAAGCAAATTAGGGAAAAGCAAAAGTACGGCAAAACACCAGCAGCAAAGAATACCACGTGCATTCACACACACAGACCTACATAGTACTAATGGCAGGCACCAGCTAATAGTGACGTCATAAGAATACAGTGATATGCGGTGAGGTCATGGAATGGGGAGGCACACATGGAGATGGACATGCAAAAAATATATATATATATATACTGTAAGCGCACATTGTGTTTTTTGAGCTGCGTCCGTGCTTCTTATTATCAATAGGAAGTAGGAAATGTTTACTATCTGGGAAGCGCTTTGTGTAAAAATTATGTGAATTGTGCAAAGACTAAAGAATGTAGTGATCACAGTAATGATGCAAATATATATGTATCAATAAGGTATGGGAATTGAAACCTTGACCCTTTGGAATATACAGAAGGAGGACTAATATTCGTAGAATATAAAAAATAGTATAAATAAAATGAGATATAATAAAATAAACTTAAGCAAAACCAAATAAATTAGAAATAAAAAAGGCAAAATATGAAGAAATTAAGAAATTGAAATAATAAAACAGAAATAAGAATAATGAAGTATATAAATAAAAATAATATGGTTTATGGAGTAGCAGCTAAATGTGTAGAAATGTATATAATACAGTAACAATTCAGAAATGTTTAAGCTCTTTTTTGGGTAGTTGGGTGCCCACTGCTATGGTGCAATACTGTGGGTAACTTTCCTTATCTTACCCTGATCCTCGTTATATTAGGCTTGGAGTGGTTTGCCTGGCCCTCCTTCCAACGTCGGTGGTTGTTAAACCCCCTTGCCGGCGTTGGTGTTCTGCAATAGATAGACAGTCTAGCACTGTATCCCGTCTTCTAAGCGTGGGTTTCGGCGGGCTCCAGATCAACTTAGTTTTTTTTCCGGCGGTCTCCTGGCTTGTAGAAATATGCACTCTGTTATTTATGTGATGGGCTCCAACACGTTTCATCCAGGTGCTGGTCTTTATCAAGGAAGCCAGATTGATTTCAGCTCTACCTGTATATAGCCTTAGGTCCATTCTAAGTGGTTCACAGGGTTAGTTTCTCAGCTGGTCTCTAATTGATTAGGTGACCAAATCACTTTAATATTGAACGGTTACCTTTTAAAAGCACTATCTTTTAATACAGAGTAATAAATAATGTAGTGCGCCACTTATGGTTGAGACCTCTCCCAAGAGAAATTGCCAATTCCCTGTTTTAGCTGAAAACAGCTACAAACACATCTAATTTAATTGGAGCGCCAATACTAAAAAGCTAAATACAACTCATGTTTTTTGTAAAAATAAATTTAATATCCATTAATAATTACATAACATTCAAAATATAAAGTTAAAAAAGCCTTCAATCAAAAGGACAGAAATATAGACATAATATTTTACAGCAATAACTGTGCAAAATCAACTCACATGGATGAATATCCAATTAAATATTGTTATTAGAGCAGCTGACTTGGTGCAAATGTATTACTAGAAAAAATATTATATTCCAGCAAACCTACAAATGTCATGGGTAGGTATGCACTTGCGTTGGCCCAGAACGTGTAAATGGGAGCTTGGGAAGGTATATAGGGACTTGCTGCTGTGCTCCTGGTCATGTAGGACAGAAGAAATGACCTGACTGCAGCTCCACTTCCAGCTATTCTCCCCGTCCGTACTGTCCTTAGCTCACCGCAAACTTACATTCCCCGCACTTGTCAGTGCTAAAGGGTACTCACATAAGTCCAGAGATGTGCCGCTTGCGGTTGGCTGCCGTAAGATGCAATTAGGGCGGCTGCTCCGTCACTGCTGTGTCCTGTTTGTGAGCAAAATAAGATGCAGTAGCCAGCAAAGTTCTTTTTCACCTGCTCCAAAGCAGATGCACAATTTGGCCACCTCAGCCTTGATGTGGAGTACAAAGGCCGGCAAAGTGCACTTACAGGTCATGACACATCCAAGGTGTCCATCAGTGCTCAAGGCGCGCCCGCCCCATACTCAGAGGCATGCCTCTATTAGCTCTCTTTCTGTGCAACTTACTGCCGTGGCCCCACTCCCAGATCTGCAAGCAGTGTCTGACTATACAGAAGCGAGGCTGAGCTGTTGCTGCCTCATCTTTCATCTCCCTGCAGTCCCAGGGAGCTCCACAAAGCTGGTGAGTGTTAGCTATAAAAAATTATTACAATAAAAGAAGATGTTTAGAAGTTATAAATATCTTCTTTGCATTATTATATTCATTTTATATCAAATCTCAGGAGTATGACAGGGGAAAGTTCTGCCACCCCTACCTACCCTGACTGCACGTCTCTGCAAGAATATACTATTAAACATTCTCTTAGCCCTGATTCCCCATGCCCAACACTTCCAAAAACCTTTCACTGCTCCCAGGTACATCATCCCTACATCTAATCTGCACATCACCTGTATTTCCATTTCTCCTGCTGCTGACACATGATGCAGTCCTATGTACCTGACACTACTCACTTCCTCAGACCTCTCCTTTCCAAACAATCTCTTACCTGGTGCTCTTCTCTACAGCGCACAATCACTTGACTTTCCTATAATTACACATACGTAACATACATGTGACATGGGATAACTTGGATTGCTATAAATGAGAAGAGGAATTATAAAAAAATTTAACCATAAAAATGACACCCCCAAAATATAGCACCCAAGGCTCATGCCCCACCTGTCCCACCATAGTTGTGTCACTGCTCTTCTCTACGAGGGAAGGGATTAGCTATAATTTTTATACCCATGGGATATAGATTTGTTTATAAGGGCTATATCTATATGAAGAATAATCCCCCCTCCCCCTCTGCCTTGTGCACATGTGACATTATTACATCACAGGAGAAGAGACCAGGAGCCAGAAGCTGGTCACCAGGAGTTTATTTAGGACAAATCCTGTGCCTCTCTAGGCTGCTAGGTGCCTCAGGCTCTCCAACCTAAAGACACCCTGGGCTGTGGCACAGTTCGCGTTACACTCTGTGCAGCCCTGAAACTAAGCATGGAACAGACAGGGATGTTACCTGCTGGGAACAAATTAGATAATTGTAGTCCTGATACATAGTTAGATGGAGTGGCAATGCTCGTACATTTGAACGTGGGTATGATTAGAGAGAGTTCAGAAGGAGACTCTAGTCTATACCATCCATAAGGTGTCATAAGTGTCAAAAGATTCAAATAAAATGTTCCCTATCAATGAGACGGCGCAGGCTGAGTCTCCAATGTAATATAAAAAATTTAGAACACACAAAAGTCCCATGTAACAAAGACAGATGTGATGTCCTTTCATTCTCAAGAATAACGTGAGACGTAAATGATGGTACAAATAACCGGATTCAGAGTTGAACGCTATGCCGATTTTCCCGCAGTAGAGTGATAATCGGTGGTCTGCGCATGTGTCACAGGCGCTTTGAATTGCGATCGAGCACGCTCTGAGGATTCACTCATAATTGATTGACAGGAAGAGACCACTTTGTGGGTGGTTACGGGGAGTTCTGACCAAAACGTTGGCATGTCGGGGCTATTACGTGGGCGTGTACTAGCCAGCATCTGCCAATCACGCCCGCAGAGAACAAAGCTCCAGCGCCTCAGTTTCCGTGGCCATTCTGAGTGACCATAGACTCACTCGAGGAGGACAATGTTTTCAGGATCTGCGTCCAATGCTGCATTTGTGTACGTAGTTGCGGGCAGCTGCAGTAAAACAGGATAATTAGATTTAATAAAAGGGTTGTTGTGGACGGAATCGGTATGATTTACTGGATGCCATCGCTCAGAAGACTGACAGCGGCATCCCGATGGTGATCATCCCAACAGGGGTCAGTAAGTAGCTTAACCCTCCCCCTCTCCCCCCCTAACCCTCCCCAGTGGTGCCTAACCCTAACCTCCTCCCAGTGGTGCCTAACCCTAACCTCCCCCCAGTGGTGCCTAACCATAACCTCCTTTTCCCGTACTCTAAACCTAACCCTCCCTAGGCGGCGCCGAACCCTAACCTCCCCCCAGTGGTGCCTAATCCTACCCCCCCTCCCTGCAGCCTAACCCTCCCTGGTCGGTGCCTAACCCTAATCCACCCAGGCAGGTCCCTAAACCTAACCCCTCCCTCCCCAGCCTAACCCGCATACTTACCTTTGGGATGCCAGCGTTGGTATCTTTATCCCTTCGGGATGCCGACATGGACATAGGTTGGACTTTTCTGTAGTGATTGTTTTACAATTTCCACCACTCCCAAAGTTCACATTCTTTGGTGTACAGTGGCAGCGTGTAAACCAGCAGTGTTTGTAAAATCAGCTGGTTTTGCCTTTGCAAACACCGTCGCTAGTACAGTACAAGCATTTCATTTGCATCTTTATTTCTTCATAGAGAACAGTAGGTCCTATTTTAAATTTCAGGTCACAAAACTCAGCTAAAAGTGGCTCATACTTCTGGTACCATGGACGTGTTTGCAGCCTAAAGGTTTCTCAGCAGTTAATGTGAAATTAAATAAAGTTCCTTTTTATTTTGCAATTCAACCCATCAAATGTGCCGCATTCAGTAGGAATTCCCGATCATTTATTCCTTCGAGACTTCTCCCAGCTGCTAACAAACGTAATACTTGTTTTTAAAGGTGATCTCAGTACATGAAACATCTGTTATACAAGTAATAGATGCTATTTAAAGTAACAATCCCACACATCTTTTTTTTTTCTGTAGATAGCTAGTTAATTACTTATTAAGCTTGCATCTGGTAGTCATTGTTTTTAGCTATCCTCCTACAGATCATTATCTCCATTACAGTACCGCTCTGGAGAGTAAACATTAATGGCTGCCAAAGGGTCAAAGCTCTCAGCATGTCACATGTTGGCAAAGGGGGGAGAAAGAGAGAGAAACCACAGTGCTTACAGCAGACACAAAACAGAATTGGGCTCATGTACAGTGAGTGCTATGATAGTTGTTAGAGCGCAGATTGTCTATTCGCTCTGCGCATTCTTGCATGTGCCTCCATGCCAATTTATGACATTTTGCGCCTTACGACTGTCTCTGGTGCAAGATGGGGGCATTCTGTCATAGGCTACGTGCAGTAAGGTATATTTTTATGATTGTGTTTTCATGCAGAGCTGGTAAAATACAGAAATATGCCCAGAATAGAGGGGAGTCTGGGGCTCGTACAAATACTGGATGACAGTGATGTCATTGAATTGAGTGAATCGCTTCGGATTGTCCATTTGCAAACATTCCGCTGACACTGATTGGTGCATCATTCGACTACTGATCACAGAATCAGATTCTCAGTCGCATCTGGAACTTGGCATATCGGCAGAATTCACCCATTTTGCACTCACTGTTATTAGGTGTAACTTACGGACATTTTGCCGATCACTCTGCGTCAGCCCCATTGTCTGGTTGTCAGGCACAATGTACTAGGCTCATATTTGGTAGTGCTGGTGTGATTCCAGTGATATAGCTGCTAGTTTTAAAGCGGTAATTATATTTAAGGCAAAAGCACATTGTTTTTGCCTTAATTGCCAATTGTGCTGGGACCAACAAATCAGAGCCTATTGCATTTGGGCCATTATAAGTCTGTTGTACGGACAGAGGGCCTGATTCAGAGCCGCTCGCAAAAAGCCAGCGCTCGCTCTGAATCAGGACGGCCGCTTTTTAAAAAAAAATCCGGCCACCTGGCCGCTCGCTAAGCTGTGGGTGACCACACACAGCTTTTGCGAGCGACCAGGTGATGGTCGTGACCATCGGGCTTGCGACGAGACCCTTGTGGTAGGGTCTCATTCCCGCAAGTCCCAGTGAGCTAGAGCAGGAAGCTCACTACTGACATCATGAATGATGTAAGTAGGGCCGCCCTCAAACGGCAGGCGTTCCTTCGGGAACGCCTCCGTTTGTCCAGCCACCCCCCCTCCCCGCCTACAAAACGGGGCGAGCTGTCGATCAACATCGACAGCCTCCCCGTTTGTAGCGAGCCCCGGAGTGAGTGAATTTCTCACTCGCTCCGGGGCTTGCGCATGCGCATTGCGCACGCCGCACGTGCGCAGTGCCCCACTATCGACCCGCTTGCGAGTGCATAGTGCTTGCGAGCGGGTCTGAATCAGGCCCAGAGGCTCTCAGCATGTCATGTGAAGGCAGAGATGGGACGAGGAGGGGAAAGATGTCACAGTGCAGATAGAGCTCACAGGGGCATCATGAATCCTACCTGCTCATTAAATCTGTGTGACTGTGGTTGCCAATGTCAGGGCCGTTAAGAGTTGGCCTGAGCCCATTACTGATGAGGGGGCGTGGTCTAATCATGGGAGGTGTAGCCACGTCCCCCTTAGAGAAAAAAATCCTATTTGCAGCGCTGCGAAGAGGGGTTGCGATGCGAGCCCCTCAGCCCGGTGCAAATCCAGGTAGGGGGTCACGATCAGTGTGATTGCTTTCCCCCACAGGCAGAGGAGAGGAGCAGCAACAGTCTACCTGGTCTCCCCCTGCAGCCCGGCAGACAACAGCGTGTGCTGGGCTGCTGACTGGTAAGAGGGAGGGGGTGTAGTGTCGGACTTGCCGGGTCCCTCCAACTCCAACAAGCCTGGGCCCGAGTAATTACTAACATCCCCCTCTCGGCGCCCCTGGCCATTGTAGTCCATAACACGTTTTTAAATTTGAAGAATAACTCTAACCCTCTGTTAAGTGCCAAACTCTAACCATCCATCCTAATGCCTAACCCTAACCTTCAAGATAAGTGCCAAACCCTAACCATCCCTCCTTTTGCCTAACCCTAGCCGTCGGAGTACATGACTTATCCAAACCGTCCCTCCCAGTGACTAACCCTAACCGTCAGGGTAAGTGCTTAACCAACCGTCCCTCCTAGTGCCTAACCCTAACCGTAGGGGTACATGACTAACCCTAGTCATCCCTTCTAGAGCCTATCCCTAACCCTTTGGTACTTGCCTAACCCTAAAATCTAAATCTTACCCCCAAAAAGTGTCGACCATTTCCATGTCGACCTTTTGTACCTGTCAATATTCATTACTGTCATGTTGACCTTCTTCCATGTCGACCTGGTATCGACCAAATAATTGTCGACCTTTTCATTGTTGACCTCTTGCACTGAACCCCAACACATCAGCTATATTTTAGAGTGGGCTCTAAAAAATAGTTCAGAGAGACTTTCCATTATTATTTTTTGGAATTTGCATTCTGTACCTTGGACACTAATAACCTGGCAATCTGAAAAGTGCCTGACAAATATAACTACTCACATGATATCAGATACTGGACATTTCTAACTATATACACCGCAACAACAGCGAATAGTAACATTATTTTATTATAGATATCAATGTATGTTTTGTCTATATATGTTTGTGACTATTATGGTGCATACACACGATCAGATTTTTTCTTCAGATATGGACGATAACGATTTAAAAATCGTTCAGTCGTTCATATCTGAAGGAAAATCGTTCATATCTGACATGCCTGAACGATGGACGATCAACGATGCGCGTTCCCGTTTGTCAGATAACGATATCTGACATCTGATGTGTTTGCAGTCAGACTTGGACGATTCCATTCATTTTAATGCAGTCAAAAATCGTTCAAATCGTTTAGTTGTTCAGTCGTTCATCTGACAAATCTGACAAGTCTGACAAATCTGACAAGTCTGACAAATCTGACCGTGTGTACGCTCCATTAGTCTCAATAAATTGTTTTAAATTGTTAGAGAAGCCATTTTACTGTCTATTCATCTCTGTGAACAGATATAGGACAGTATAATTATTTTTATAGTTCTTCTCACTGGTGCAATCTTTATTTTAGTAATACTGTACATGTACAATATACAGAAATATATTAAACCTAAGAGACCCGTTATTGCAATCCACATGTCAGCAGGAATTAAGCTGGTCCTCCTTAGTTAGGTCTTAGCTGTCGTTATACATAATGAACCTAGGGCCTGATTCAGATCTGCTCGCAAGCGCTATGCGCTCGCAAGCGGGTCGATGGCCAAGCAGTGTGCACCCGCGGCGTGTGCACTGCGCATGTGCGAGCCCGGGAGCGAGTGAGAAATGTTGATGAACAGCTCGCCCCTTTTGGTAGGTGGGTCATGGGTTGGGTGGCTGGCCAAACGGAGTCGTTCCGAAGGAACGCCTGCCGTTTGGGGGCGGTCCCACTGACATCACGAGTGATGTCAGTGGTGAGCTTCCGGCTCTATCAGAGCCGGAAGCTCACTGGGGCTTGCGGGAACGAGATCCTACCACAAGGGTCTCGTCGCAAGCCCGATGGTCGTGACCATCACCTGGCCGCTCGCAAAAGCTGTGGGTGGTCACCCACAGCTATGCGAGCAGCCAGGTGGACGGTTTAAAGAAAAAAAGCGGCCGCCCTGATTCAGAGCGAGCGCTTGCTTTTTGCGAGCGGCTCTGAATCAGGCCCCTAGTGCATTGCCTTTTGACTTTCCGCAATGTTAATTAACTGGTGTTCTATTTGCAGACAGACAGATGATATATGAACCGATCTCCTATTTACTAGAAACCAATGTGGGACGAAAATACTCAACTATGGAAATTATATTTCATCCAAAGGTGAACAAAAAGGCACAAATGAATACTGGGAAGATTTTGGGGTTGTAAAGGAGAAAGGAGAGATTCCGCACAAAACCGAAATTAGAAAATATTAGAAAATATTATAACCAACCATATTGCAATTATAGATATAAATCATCATAACTCAGTGTTGGTGGTGCTCCCACAGCCTAAAACAGTATATATTCAAACACAAAGAAAGAAGTAAGGCTATTTGTTGGGGCACACTTAGAAAAAATATTCAAAGATATTAAGTTTAAAAATTAACTTTTAATATATGTATTAAAAATAATATTCAGAGGTACCAATAATGACAAGTATAAATAAATTGGCGAAAATATTTAATGAGACAATTTCTGCAATTCACATACCACACAAGAAAAATAATGAATATACTTTAATGAAATAGGAAAATACCACGGATATTGGTATACAAGTTACACCATGTGCCGTCCTATTAACCCCATTGAAACAGTGCAGATATTTTTATCCTACAGTACCAGGTCTTCCTAGACGGTCTTCCATACTAGTACTAACCAGGCTTATACCGTACCGCTTCCAAGATCAGACGGGTTTGGGCATAATCAGTAAAATATGACTGTAGGTTTAATTGGTGTCACTGAAAGTAATGGGGATCTGCCCTATGCACATGATATACACTTGTAAGAAAAAAATGTAGGACTGTTTACAACAGAAACGTCTGTACTGTAACCCTTAGAAATAACCTAAACCTAGTGCTGGTCACACATTCTGCGATACTGCCACTGATATCAGACACTTGGCCAGGGAGGCCCTAAAATTACTGTGTTGACAAAATGTAATCTCGCCCAAACTCAGAGAATTATTAGGCGTCAGAAGAATTCTGCTATCAGCCCCATCTGGGCATAAATGCTACTCTGCAAAGCTCGCAGTTACCTCGTCACACCCTTCGTCTGCTCTCACTATACTTAGATTAAGTGCAAACTGCCCCATTACCAGCCCATTAAACCCCTTCAGCTGCAAGTTACATGCGTACAATGGGTTGTATACGGCATCATGATGGTCAGAATCCTGACAGCAGCATCCCGACGGTAAAAAATTTAAATCCTGATGGATTTTGATATCTTAAATTAACCCAAATCTTAACCTTTACCCTAACCCACCACTCCCGCAGTCTGACCCTAACGCACCCCTCCTACAGCCTAACCCTCCCCTCCTACAGCCTAACCCTCCCCTCTTGCAGCCTAACCCTCCGCTCCTGCAGACTAACCCTAACCCTCCCCTCTTGCAGCCTAACCCTAACCCTCCCCTCCTGCAGCCTAACCCTCCCCTCCTGCAGCCTAACTCTCCACTCCCACAGCTTAACCCTAACCCTCCACTTCTGCAGCCTAACCCAACCCTTCCACAATCTAACCCTAAATCTCCCCTCGTACAGCATAAGCCTAACACTCCCCTCCTGCAGCATTACCCTAATCCTCCCCTCCTGCAGCATTACCCTACCCTGCCCCTCGTGCAGCCTAACCCTCCCCTCCTGTAGCCTAACCCTTACCCTCCGCTCCCGTAGCCTAACCCTAACCCTCTCCTCCCACAGCCTGACCATAACCCTCCCCTCTTGCAGATTAAACCTAACCATCCCCTCCTGCAGCATAAACCTAACCTCCCCTCCTACATCCTAAACCTAACCCTCCTCTCATACAGCCTAACCCTAACCCTCTGCTCCCGCAGCCTAACCCTAACCCTGCCCCAACCCTCTCACGGCCTAACCCTTACCCTCCCCTCCCGCAGCCTAACTCTAACCTCACCTTCTGAAACCTAGCCTTCTCCCTAGTGCCTAACCCTCACCCTAACTCTAATACTTACAATCTAGATCTGTCGGGATTGTGACTGTTGGGGTGATGCTGTCGGTATTGTGGACAATAGTATTCTGATGGTCAGGCTCTTGACTACATCCCCGAACAACCATGATTTCATAATACTCAGCATCAAGGACATTTACTAACGAGTTTATCACCAAAACGAGTGATAAATTTCACTGTGTGTAATAAATGGTGCTCCAGCCAATCAGCTCTCAACTGTCATTTTTCTAACAGTTGACAGTTGGGAGCTGATTGGCTGGAGCAGCATTTATCATACCCAGAAATGTATCACTTGTTTTGGTGATAAAGCTCGTTAGTAAATGAGGCCCCAAGTGTTTTAATCAGGCAACATATTATTTGAGAGCAGTTACCCTTTAAAATATTGATAGATATACAGCTACCAAAATCGTGGATAATTTCATGACAGCATATTATTGACATTTTTAAACAATAGAAAAGGGTAAACATTTTTTACTGACATTGGGCCTGATTCAGACCCACTCGCGAGCGGCTGTCCGCTCGCAAGTGGGTCGATGTTCTGGATTGAGCATGCGCACGACGGAGGGAGCTCCGTCGTGCGCATGCGCCAGACGCGCCGAGCGAAGGAAAGTCCTTCGCTCGTTGTGTCTGATCAAAGGGGGCGTGCTATCGATGTTGATTGACAGCACGCCCCCTTTGGTAGGCGTGCCGGGGGCGTGCCTCCCTGACGGGGGCGTTCCCACGGGAACGCCTCCCGTCAGAAGCTGGCCCACTGACATCACTAGTGATGTCAGTGGGAGTGATTTTGGCTCTGATAGAGCCAAAATCACTCCGGAGCTTGCGGTTGAAAACCTCAACCGCAGGCTCCGGCTCGCAATTTCGATGGTCGCGATGGTCTCGACCATTGCGGCCATCAAAATGCACGCTCGTATAGCCTGTGGGTGGTGACCCACAGCTATACGAGTGTCCAGAAGGACGCTCCATTTTCATGGAGGCCGGCCCTCATTCAGAGCGTGCGCTCTGCTCAGAGCGTACGGCCCTGAATGAGGGCCTTTGGCTCAGATTCAGAAGCGGGCCGTTTTTTTTTGTCATCGGCCTCCAGGCCGCTCGCTAAGCTGTGGGTGACCACCTACAGCTTTAGCGGGCGGCCTGGCGATGGTCACGATCATCGCGACCATCGGGTTTGTGACGAGACCCTTGTGGTAGGGTCTCATCCACCGCAAGTCCCAGTGAACTTCCTGCTCTAATAGAGCAGGAAGTTCACTACTGACATCACTGGTGATGTCAGTAGGGCCGCCCACAAACGGCAGGCGTTCCTTCAGGAACGCCTCCGTTTGTCCAGCCACCACCCCCTGCACGCCTACAAAATGGGGCAAGCTGTCAATCACACTCGACACCCGTCCCGTCTTGTAGTGAGTCCCGCTGCAAGTGAAAGCTCACTCGCTATGGGGCTCGCTCACGCGCAGTGCGCACGCCGCGCGTGTGCACTGCCCGGCCATCGACCCGCTTGCGAGCGCTATGTGCTCGCGAGTGCGTCTGAATCTGGCCTATAGTGTTGTAAAGGGCAAAACATTTTCAGAATTTTTTTTTTCCTTACTGACAATCAACAAAGTTGCAAATTATTTGAATGTAATATGTGCAAAGCTTAATACATAATAAACACTTATGGCTTTAACACCGCACAAAGGTAACATATGTTTATCTACAGACTGTTTATTGATATATCTGTTGCCGGTGCTCCTAAAATAAAGATATTTTTACATTTAGACAATCTTAGCATTGGCAGATTAGATCTTCATCACACAGCGTTACGCTGGTATGATATGCTTCCCATGTGGCAGGGGGCATTATAGACTATAAAATATTGTGTGTTTCATGCATCACATATAAGCCTTCCCAGATCCCCCAGCTCTGGATTACGTCTGGCGTTTCACAGTGATTCAATTCAGCTGCAGCTAAGTCTAGTAATAAAAAATGTATTTTCAATGTTCCCTTTTGCACAATTTATTGCTCAAACGAGCTTGAAGCTTTAGTCAAATGATCTCCCATTTCTGCCATATTTTTTTTATAGTCATCACTCAGGTCCTGGGTGAGAGTGGAAGAGAGTTCGGAAACACTGTTAGTAGTTTATTGTTACATGAAGGTCAATCAATTAAGTCAAATCTTTGCTAAAGGGAGTCGTTTAACTCCAGGAAATCATTATTTGGTTTGTATGCGTTATTGAGATGGACTCTTTATATGTGTCCTCAGGATTCAGGCCGTGCGTCGCAGAGGCCATTTTATTGGGAAATATTCAAACTTCAAATTGCAATTATATCTACTTGTAGGTAGGTCTCAGTACTAAGGGGCCCCCCGCTTGCAGCCTGGCATAAGGAAAACAAGACTAATAAAATTAAATGAAATAACTTAAAAAAAATTATATATATACTAATATATACTAAATAAAAGTAATTTAATGGCAGTAAAATATGCAAACATGCGGGAAATGTGCCAATTTGCATAGATAAATACTAGAGATGTGTGGTTCAGCTTTCCTGAAATACGAACCTACCCGAATGTCATAAATACATATAGATCCGAGTTGCAGTTCTGATCTTCCTGCGAAAAAATATGTAAAGCCCTCAGACATAAGCGCTGACAAACATCAATAGGTCATTATACAAATCATTACACAATTGTGAGGGATCCTCCAGTATTCTCTTTTACTTCTCTCCTCGTAAATCCAGATGTTGGTGAATGAAATAACAAAGGGGAGGGAGAAAAGGGACAATGTATCGGTCCTTTTGTATACATATGGTACATAAAAAATTAGATATAGGCATCCCCTATCTAATGGAGATATAAATGGTGTGGTATCTCAAGGTGTCTATCAACACATAGCTGTTATTTAATAGAGGTGAACAAAGAAGTAAGGGGCGTACTCTACTCACTTAAGTAGATGTCTACCTCCTCCTATAACGTTATCTTTAGAGTGAGCGTACCATGGGCCTGATTCAGATCCGCTCGCGAGCGCTATGCGCTCGCAAGCGGGTCGATGGTGGTCCAGTGCGCATGTGCGAGACCCGGATAGCGACGGGCAAACCGTCGCTCCGGGTCTTGTACCAAAGGGGGTGTGCTGTCGATGTTGAGTGACAGCACGCCCCCTTTGGTGGGCGGGCCGGGGCGTGGCTGCCCAGACGGAGGCGTTCCCATGGGAACGCCCACCATCTGGGGCCGGCCCCACTGACATCACAAGTGATGTCAGTGGGAGTGTTTTCGGCTCTGGTAGAGCCGAAAGCACTCTTGGGCTTGCGGCCACGAGACCCTACCACAAGGGTCTCGTCGCAAGCCGGATGGTCGCGATGGTCTTGACCATCGCGACCATCCTCCTGGCTACTCGCTATAACTGTGGGTGGTCACCCACAGCTATGCGAGCGGCCAGAAGACCGCTCTAAAAACACAGAAGGCTGGCCCTGATTCAGGGCGAGCGCTCTGTAAGAGCGTCCGGCTCTGAATCAGGCCCCATGTACTCACATGTTGCATCAGATGTCTTCTCCTATACAGGTTTCTTTAAAGTTGGTTATAAAAAGGTAAGTCCACACGATCCTTTTAAATTTGAAGAAGTTTAACAAACAGTAGATGCAAACACTGAAACTCCGGAGAAAATTCCAATGTGAAATGTCTAAGTATGCCACAAGGTCTCCAGGATCAGCCAGGATCTTTTATTTGGCTGATCCTGGAGACCTTGTGGCTTTCTTAGACATTTCACATTGGACTTTTCTCCAGAGTTTCAGTGTTTGCATTTACCGTTTATTAAACTTCTTCAAATTTAAAAGGATCGTGTGGACTTACCTTTTCAGAACCAACTTTAAAGAAACCTTTATAGGAGAAGACATCTGATGTTACATGTGAGTACATGGTACGCTCACTCTAAAGATTTACCAGCAGAGTGAAGCAAGGGGAGTGGTCACGTTGACACAATTCATCAGGAAGTGGGCAGTCTTGGCCAGGTGACGGGCAACTCTGGGAGACCAGCCCACTCTTTCAGGTGGCTGAGAGTGCCACATGATTTTCGGGAGCCTCCAGGCCATTGTACTGCTGTAAAAGATAAAAATTCTGAAACAAAAGGCTTATTCCTTTAAAGAAAACTTTTTTATTAAATAATATGTTATAAGAATGGAGTACAAGATAAAATAAACACACATAGGCATGGCAGCACCTGGCAACCAGCAAATAATTAAAAAAATGACAAAGAACTAAACGGGTAATAACAAAAGACTGACAGCCCGTCAGAAAAATTTCACGAACATACAAGTAAATTGGTTAGAGAAAAGATTGGATATTATCTTAGAAAAAGATGTTAGACAAAAGTTCAGCAATACAACTGGACTAGTGCAGATCAGATCAAATCATATTATATTAGGCATGGCCGACAGGAGCCCCAGGGGCAAACAGTGCTGGGAAAGGAAAAGTAACTAACATCAGGTAAAATAATCAGAGCATCACCGAACAACTGCCTGGTTTCATACCATGGAGTAGAATTAAAACATTTCTGAAGTTGCGTATTGAGATCTACAGATAGTGAGTCTATATACCCCTCCCAAGTCCTGAAGACTTTTTATGTGCTGGAGTCCTTATGCAAGATAGCTTCCAGCCAGTCCATGCAAAAGGCATTTAATAATTTGGCCTGAAATATGGGCAAAGTAAGGGGGGTCCTTCTGGATCCACATATGTAATATTATACAATTTCTAGCCACTGTTTAAGTAATTACTAATAAATTATCAAGTACCCTGGGTCCAAGCAAAGCTGTCTCCAGGGCCCTCCAGCAATTCTGCTTCTATACCAGGTTTCAACCATCGCTGTCTGCTAGGCCCTCCAGCAATCCTGCTTCTTCACCACGTTTCAAGCATTGCTGTCTACTAGGCCTCCTGGCCATTTAACAACTTTAGTTTGGACTGTAAACCTACAGTATATTCTATTGACTGTCCTATGGTTTCAGCTCCTTATTGCACCATTGACATGTTGTGTTTTCACTGGTCCATCATATCATTTATTTAGTAAACTGCCATGATTTAACTATACTTCTTGTGTTTGTTCTTCGATGTGTCACGTATCTCCAACACCTCCATCTCGGTCCTAGTAATTGCTAGAGGATCGTAACACCCTGCCTATCCTGACTGCACATCCCTGATTCAGGAAGTACTGTATAAAGGTGAAATCCCATAGGAATGAAGGTAAGTCAAGATATATACAGTACCACCATAGGAAGTCACCAGTGTAAAAGGAGTGGGCAATAATGCTCACATAAATGCTTACATTCAAAGGTGCATATCATTCATATAAAGGTTTCTTTTATCATCCTCTGAAGTATTCAGTAAGTTGCATACAACACGCACACCCTGAGTAGTGTACAGGCAGGTGATGCTCACGTTATGTCTTACATGCAACTCACGGCTACAGCCATATCAAGGTTTCTTTGGTAGCCAATATCCACTCTCATATTCTCATATAAAACAAAGAGTAGCATCCGTACCAGATAAATATTAAATGGGATCAAAACATACAACAAACATGCAGTCAGGATATGGTGATTTCTCTAACTGAAGCAGCTGATCCCATTTAATATCTATCCGGTACATCTATCTCTTTGTTTTTCCTAGTGGAAGTCGCTCTCTGCTCATAGTAGTCCAAACTGGCAGTCCCGGGGGGAGGAGACACTTTCCCCTGGGGCTGCCTGTCCTGTACGTGACTCCAGTCACAGTGTAGCCAGTGCAGTCATGGAAGGCAACTGGCTCACTGAGATGACAGATATTTTACTGGGGGCTATCAGCAGCCCTGCAGCCCCTAGATAAAATACTCCGCTAGTGATAATAACCCCTTTATTCTTTGTTCTGAAGATTGAGAGTACGTGCAACGCAGTCCCAGGGAAGCCACCCTGTATCTCATCAGTGCCTAGACTGATGTAACGCTGGCAGGACAGAGATTGCCTGAGGGGTGAGTTACCGTAACACCTCTCCAGTGACTCTCTTTTCAATACATCTCAGCGCCACGACTCCCTGCATCGGTGTGATAGTTGGTAACGCAGGATGTCTCTTAGCGAAGAGAAATGGGACTGGATAAAACATCTCACCCTACTGTATGTTAGAGAAGTTAAACTAATGCTTGCTGACCTCTCAATGGTCCTCTCCATGAGTTTTTTCCTCCCCAGTTTTTCTTTTCCAGAAATCCAGAGTCTCCAGGACATTCTGCGAGAGTAGAAGCCATCGCCACCGCTACCCGACGCGTTTAAGCCAGAAAATTAAAAGGGCAATGCTTTTACTAACAAAAAACTGTTTTGCTGTTAAAAAAAGGCTTGCCCTTTTACAGTAAGAGGACCCGTCTGTACATTTCAGGCATAAACAGGAAACGGCAGCTTTTATTAACCTCGTCTCTTTTGTTGCAGGTACAGTATTGCATCTTTGGGAAATCTGAAGAGCTCGGGCAATTATTACGCTAAGAGGTTTATTAAGAAATGTCTCTTTATGTACAATCTAAATTGTGTGTTGTAAGACAGGTGCGCATTTTAATACTTTCGTTTCCTTTAAAAAGAAATCTCTAAGTAATTGGATAAACGGGAACGATTAAACTGTATTCACATAAAAATGTTTTTAGAGTGATATAAAAAGACCTATTTTCAAAGTTCACACTGCATAGTTATCAGATTAGCTGTGTGTGTATTACTCCTGACACAGTTAATGGAGCTGAAAGGTAGTTTACTCCTGATAAGCATTAAGAATAAATGAACAGTGCAGGAAACCTCTTAAATTCAGTTGCAGGTGGCAGACCGCTGTGTTGGCCTAGTTAACCCTTCTGGATCTCCATTAATTTTACAACCGTTAAATATTAAGGAAGGTAAAGCCCAGCTGGACGTTGCAGGCAGGGCGTATGAATAATTGCAGCCTCTCGAAGTGAATTTCCCAATATAATTGATTTTGATGACACTTTAAAGCTTACTTTTTATATCTTAGGGGCCTATTCTTCAACACCAAGCTAACGGTTTTAAGGGACATTTGTCCTTAATTACCATTCTTTGGTATTCATTAACACACTTAACACAGGAGATATAATCGATATCTCCTGGTTAAGTTCGTCTTTGTTAATATAATTAAGCTATTCATCAAATTCCGAAAATTATGTATTTTCGGAATTTGATGGTGTTACTATATGCCACTCTCATAGTGTACACAAGCTGCTGTCTACACGGCAGCATGTGTAGGAAAGTGACAATACTGACCTGCTTTCACCGTCCTCCTCAGCTCCCTCCGGTTCGTCCCCGCTGCTACATGCTGCTGCTGGCAGGAAGCGTCTCCCCTCCAGTGCACTTGTTAGTGCTTCTTCAATTAACTGCTTATTTACTATACACATTTTATTGAAGAAGCACTTATAAGTGCCAAAGGGCAACAGAGGAGAGACTCTTCCTGGGGGCAGCAGCATGTAGTAGCAGGAGAACATAGAATAGGAATTTAAAAATATATATATAAGCAGCCCCCTCTGCCCAGCTCCAATCTGCACCGGGGACACAACACGGAGCCTCAGGCGGTGCAGAGAAAGCATCTCCCTGGCGGCTGTATTGGAGAAAATTCCCTGCATTCCGGGAAGGGCGGCTACATTGCATGGAGCAGGCAATGGAGGGGAGACCACCGGCAGGGCCAGATATACCATTAGCAAGCCTAGGCGCCTGCCTAGGGCCCGTCGGGTTCTATGGGGCCAGTGACCCAGCCCTCCCGAAATCTGGAGATAACCTTCTGCGCTATGATAGAACTGCTCCTGCTGACATCGGCGGGAAGATGACACACACAGAGGCAGTATAGCAGCAGCACAGGCTGTGCCTCGCCTCTGCTATGCGGGGGAGGAAGACTCAGAGGCAGAGTTGCAGCCAGGGCCCGGGGAACCACTGTCATCAATGCAGCGCGGCTCCAGTCCACTTCCTGCTCCTCAGCTCCAATCAACCCGACAGTCAATGAGTTCAGCCAGAGACAGTCTCCTTCTCCCAAACCCCCTCTCCCTGCCCGCAGTGAGTGTAGACAGACCCCTCCTCACCGCAGGATGAACCAATCTAATCAGCCCACTCCAACCAAACCCCCCTTTCCCCGCACCCTGCGCTGCTGTAGTCAGCCTTCTCCATTGCAGCCCCCCTGCATTGTAGTCAGGCCGTCCTCCCCGCAGCATGCGCTGATCTTGTCAGCCCACTCCAACAGCCCCTGCAGTCACATTGAGTGCTGGACAGCCTCCTCCATTGCAGCGCCCCCCGCCCAGTGTAGCCATTCTCCGACGAACAACCGCCCCTGTGCGTTGGTTGCAATTAGCATCCAACTCTACCTCCCCTCTGATGTTGGAACCCCATGGGAGACTTCCACTCCCCTGACTCATTCCACCCCCCTGTGAGATCAATGGGGGTTTACACTGGATACTGGTGTTCTGCCTATGACATCAGGAACAGCAAAATAACCAGCACAGACAGAGATGGCAGTCTGGGTAAGTTTAACTTACTTAAGGATGTTCTTACTTATAGTGTTAAATACAGCTTTCTACTTCAGGGTCCATAGGGTATCCACAGGATACCTTGGGGTATAGGTGTGATGTCAGTCGCAGGGCACCAAAGAGTTAAGCTTTCAGCCTCCCAGGATGCACTAGGTCCCCCTCCTATACCCCGCCCCCGGGCCAAGGCACCTCAGTTTAGTTTGGTGCCCGGCCGGAGTCGGGTGCACCTGTTGGAGTGGGGGCTAGAAGAGCCCCTGAAGCTTTTTCTTCATGCAGCTGTGGCTGCACATCTGGATGAACAGCATGGACAGTCAGTCCTGACGTCCATGCTGTCTTCCCTACACCCCGCCGGTACCAGAACGCCGGTACTGATCCGGGGATGCTGGTGGGCGTCTGGGGTCACAGCTAGCGGTGACCCCAGATGCTCCGGACCATGGCCGGATTCAAGGGGGACAGAGGTAAGCAGCGGGGTCCCGCGGTGGGTCCCCGCTGATCACATGGTCCTAAGTCCCCAGGCAGGGGGCTCCCTGGGGACTGGCTGCAGCGTGGAGCCAGGCGACCAACCTGCGCTTCCACTACCCCCTGGGACAGCGGACCGCAGCAGAGCGGTAGCGCTGCGGCGTCCCAGGGGTTAAATGCATGCCAGGGGAGCGCGCCTTCCCTGTCTCACAGCCGGCGCCTCCCCCGCTGCACACAGCCCTCTCTGCACTGTGCTGACTGGTCCTGTGTCAGCGCTCCTCCCCCAGGCCAGCTTCTCTCTGCTCCTCGGCGGCCATCTTCTCTGCAACGCATGGTGAACGCTGCTGGAAGTCTGGAAGGAAGCATCGTGGTCTGGGTCCCCCCGCATACCTCTCCTCCACTGTGGTCAGGTCTGTGTATGCAGCGCTGTGTCCTACCAGGCCCTGTGTCTGTGTAGTTGAGTGATCAGCGCTGTTAGTGCAGGAATTGTTATTTCTCTGCATTGTATGTGACTGTGCTAGCGCTGCCTGTAACTTTTCTTCTCTATACTGTCAGCTTTATTACTGTCCCTGTTCTTTCTGCTAAAGCCCTTGCGGTGCGGTGCTGCAGGGTGGTCTCTCGCCTATTTAATACTTAATTGGTGAGAGAGGTCACATACGTGGTGCCATAATGTCTGAAAGTGATTTTCCCCTCCGGCTACAGTGTACCACGTGCAAAGTACCGTTAGCGGAGGGGGAGGGTAGCGCGGAGGGCCTTTGCCGGCAGTGTTTGTCCATGGCGCGGCCTATTACGGTTACAGCACCGGTACAGGAGCCGCCCTGGGCTTGTTTCGCTCAGGCGTTAACAGCTTTAGTGGGCCAGTTAGCTCCGCAGCCCGCGTTTACTCCGATGGGTTTGTCCCAGCAGTCTGTGGTGTCGTCACCCATGCAGGGGTTCCCACGACAATTGGTGGTACCCCACAGTCTCCCTATTTCCCCGCTCCCGGGTTCTCAGGAGCCAGCGTGGGTTAACTCCCTGACGAGTTCTGTACAGCACTTGTCGGATGTGTTGCAAGGGGAGTCTGTGATGCGGCCTCATAAAAGGCCGGTGGCGTCTCTGTCCGCTCCTTATGAGGATGACGAAGGGACGTCTGATGATGGGGAGATTCTGGATCCTTACGATCAGGAACCTTTCCATACTAAGGACGCTGATGCTAAGTCCAAAGTATATATTCCTGGACTTATTCGGGCGGTCCGCACAGCCTTGGTGATTGAGGACGAAGTTCCCCCAGCGGCTAAATCTAAGTATGCCTTTTTCAAAGATGTGAAGGGCGATGCCACAGTCTTTCCTCTTTCGGGTCAGTTGGTGGACCATTTAGAGGAGGCGTGGAAACAACCTGGCAAAAGATACCAGCCGCAGAGACGCCTGGCGGTGGCTTATCCGTTCGCGGATAATTATTTTGCTAAGTGTGAATCCCCTCCACAGGTGGATTCTCACGTGACCCGTCTTGTCCGTAGTGCCACATTGCCGATGCCATCCATGTCCTCCCTTAAGGATGCTACGGACCGCAAGGTAGAAATCTGCCTGAAGTCCGCTTATTCCCTTGCAGGGGGGGCAGCACGGCCGGCTATGGCCATTTGCTGGGTTGCCAGAGCGATGGAGCGCTGGGCGGATTCATTAGAGGCTTCTTTTGAATCCGACTGTCCGGCCGAACAGGCGGAGTTGATTGGCAATCTCCGTGATTCGGCCACCTACATCAACGAGGCGGCTCTAGACATTAGTACTCTGGTGTCTAGAATTTCTTCAGCAGCGGTAGCTGCTCGTCGCACCTTGTGGCTGCGATCCTGGAAGGCGGACGCAGATCCAAGAAAGGTCTGGAAGCGTTGCCGTTTACCGGAGAAGTTCTCTTCGGTCCGGATCTGGATAAGATTGTGGCCACGCTGGCGGCAGCCAAATCTGCTTGTCTCCCGTCGGCCGCTGCTCCTTCTGGTTCTGGACCATCGTCCTTTCGGTCATCTAGGGCCCAGGGCAGGCCCAAACCACAGTCGTTTCCTCGACAGGCTGGCCCTAAGAAATCGGTCAAGCCCCGGAAACAGGCATGGAGTACCAGACGTCCGGCCCCCAAGCCAGATGACAAGCCTGCGGCCTGACGGTCCGGGTCTCCCCTTGGGGGATCCCAGGGTGGGAGGCCGCCTGCTGCAGTTCTCCCGGTGTTGGTCGTTCACTACGACAGACACTTGGGTTCTGGAGGTGGTCTCTCACGGGTACGCCCTCTCCTTCCGGCACAGACCCCCGGCTCGATTCTTCACCACGGGTCTACCATCAGACCGGAACAAGGCTACGGAGCTGCGGAAGGTATTGCACACTATGCTCCAGGCTGGAGTTATAGTGCCTGTTCCATTCTCCCAGAGGGGCCAGGGTTTCTATTCAAATCTATTTTTGGTACAGAAACCCAATGGGTCATATCGTCCGATTCTCAACCTCAAAGCACTCAACAAGTCTTTGCGGGTCCCGAAGTTTCGGATGGAGACCCTACGGTCCATCATTCTGGCGCTGGAACCTGGGGACTACATGGTGTCATTGGACATACAGGACGCTATGGCGGCTTCTCTGCGGCTGCAAGGAGTCCGCATGTTGCCGTACTTGGACGACCTGTTATTGGTGGCAGGATCTCCAGAGCTCCTGTTACACCACTTGGACCTGACCATTGCACTGCTGCAACGGCACGGCTGGCTAATCAACTGGCAGAAGTCCACTCTAATCCCGTCTCGGAGGATTCTGCATCTTGGAGCCTTATTGGACTCGGGACAGCAAAGGATCTTCGTGACGGAGGACAAGATCTCTGCTTTACAGTCAAGGGTGCGCAGTTGTCTGCACAGCCGCCGGGTGTCCTTACACTCGGCGATGAGGTTACTGGGCTCCATGGTGTCGGTGTTCGACATGGTGGAATACGCCCAGTTTCACTCCAGACCTCTGCAGCACCTGATCCTGTCCAAGTGGAACGGGCTGCCTCAGTCTCTGAAGTTCCAGACGATTGTGCTCACCCCGGAGGTTCGCCTGTCCCTTGCGTGGTGGTTAAAGACGACCCACCTCAACAAGGGACGTCCGTTCTGGGTTCCAAATTGGGTCCTGTTGACAACGGACGCCAGTCTTCGGGGCTGGGGAGCAGTTTCGGGTCCACACTTGTTCCAGGGCAGGTGGACACCGACAGAAGCGGAGCTTCCAATAAATATCTTGGAACTCCGTGCGGTCTTCAATGCTCTCCTGCAGGCACAGCGGTTTCTCCAGGGTCACCCGGTGCAGGTCCAGTCGGACAATGCTACCACCGTGGCCTACATAAACAGGCAAGTAGGAACTCGCAGTCGGGCGGCTCTCGTAGAGGTCTCTCGGATCCTGGTTTGGGCGGAGCGCAATCTTCCGGCCATATCAGCGGTCTTCATCCCGGGAGTGCTAAATTGGGAGGCGGACTTTCTAAGTCGCCAGGACGTTCATCCAGGGGAATGGTCCCTGCACCCGGACGTTTTTCAACTACTGGTGGACAGGTGGGGTCTTCCAGAAATCGACCTCATGGCGTCCCGGCACAACAACAAGTTGCCGGTGTACGGGTCTCGCACAAGAGACGAAGGGGCGTCTCTGGTGGATGCTCTGTCCGTCCGGTGGACGTTCAGGTTCGCATACCTGTTCCCTCCGGTCTCCCTTCTTCCACGGGTAATCCGGAAATTCAAACAGGAAGGAGGGACGCTCCTGTTGATAGCTCCCGCGTGGCCCAGACGGCACTGGTTCTCAGACCTTCAGGGTCTGTCCGTGGACAGTCCTCTGCGGTTGCCGCTACGACCGGACCTTCTGTCTCAGGGTCCTTGTCTTCACCCGGACCTGACTCGGCTGTCTTTGGCGGCGTGGCTGTTGAGACGGCCATGCTGAGGTCCTGGGGGTTTTCCAGCTCTGTGGTGCGTACCATGTTACGAGCTCGGAAACCGTCTTCCGCGAGGATATACCATCGCGTGTGGCATACGTTCTTCCAGTGGTGTCGACCGAGAGGTTATGCACCGCGGGAGTTTCGTCTGTCTCGGATTCTCGCCTTCCTGCAAGCGGGACTAGATCATGGGCTTCGCCTTGCTTCTTTGAAGGTACAGGTTTCGGCCCTATCTGTCTGGTTTCACCGTAGGATTGCTACAATCCCGGATGTGCGCACCTTTATGCAAGGTGTTCTCCGTATTCAGCCGCCCTTTGTTCCACCTGTGGCGCCTTGGGATTTGGCTGTGGTCCTGAGGGCTCTCCAAGGACCGCCGTTTGAACCACTGGGCTCAGTGGATATTAAATGGCTAACAGCTAAGACTGTTTTCCTTCTGGCCGTTGCTTCAGCCAGACGTGTTTCTGAGTTAGGGGCTCTTTCTTGTAGACCCCCTTTCTTGGTTTTTCATGGGAACAGGGCAGTGCTCCGCACTCGGCCCGAGTTTCTTCCCAAAGTTGTTTCCCAGTTTCATGTTAACGAGGAAATAGTTGTTCCGGCCTTTAACTCACCGGGTCTTTCCGTGGGTGAGGCCTCTTTGGATGTTGTGCGGGCCTTAAGGACTTATGTTGACCGCACTTCTTTGTTTAGGAAGTCGGACGCTTTGTTGTCCTCTATGGCTTCTGTAAAAAGGGTTGGCCTGCTTCAAAGCAAACTTTGGCAGCCTGGATCCGTATGGCTATTTCTGAAGCTTATCTTCATGAAGGCCTACCGGTCCCTCCTTCTCTGAAGGCTCATTCCACTAGGTCTGTGGGTCCTTCGTGGGCAGCTCGACGTGGTGCCTCGGCAGTTCAGATCTGCAAGGCTGCTACGTGGTCTTCTGTCCATACCTTCGTGAGGTATTACAGGTTTGACACCTTCGCCTCTCAGGATGCTTCCTTCGGGCGGCGGATTCTCCTTTCTGCACAGGAGCATCCCCACCCTTAAAGGATACTGCTTTGGGACATCCCCTGTGGATACCCTATGGACCCTGAAGTAGAAAATATGAGATATGGTAAGAACTTACCCTTGTTATCTCTATTTCTACGAAGTCCATAGGGTTCCACAGGACTCCCGCCCTGTCGCACCTGTGCTGCAGATGGGCTTTGCTCTGGTCACCGGTTTTCCGTCTCCCTCTGGTGAGAATGTGATTCTTGTATGTGTCCAGATCTTTGTTCTCTCTCTTCCTTCTCCTCCTCCGGCCTATGGCTTGGTAACTAACTGAGGTGCCTTGGCCCGGGGGCGGGGTATAGGAGGGGGACCTAGTGCATCCTGGGAGGCTGAAAGCTTAACTCTTTGGTGCCCTGCGACTGACGTCACACCTATACCCCAAGGTATCCTGTGGAACCCTATGGACTTCGTAGAAATAGAGATAACAAGGGTAAGTTCTTACCATATCTCATATTTTCTCTCTCCCTCTCTGTATGCATATGTATATTTAGAATTATATATGTCTCTCTCTGTTCTTCCCCTTTCCTCCCATCTCCCTGTTTGTCCCACTCTCCTCCAGTCCACCTGTTTGTCTCCCCTTCATCTCCTGTCCAACTCTGTTTGTCCCCCTTTCCTCCTGTCACGCCTATCCCCATATGCTGTACATATACACACACATTATATAAAATATACACACCCCTTCCATACAAGAACATGCAAGATACACACATCATTATATATATATATATATATATATATATATATATAATGACGTGTATATAATATGACGTGTGTATCTTGCTCCAGCTACACCTACTGTAATTTATGCACAGGATTGTTTGAGGGAGGGGAGCCCCAAACCAATATTTAGTGTAGGGCCCCATGACGTCTAAATCCGGCTCTGACCACCGGGGGACAGTTTCCTGCAAGGGAAGGTCGGGGGACCTGCTTACTTCCGGGAAGTGTTGGGGTGGCATCATTGCATGGAGTGGGAAGGGGAGCCCATCACGTTGCCGGGGGACAGTTCCCTGCGGGGGGTTGGGGGGACCTGCTACCTTCCAGAGGACATAAGATCCGGGAAAGGGAGGGAGAGGGGGCGGCGGAGCCGTAACCCGGCAACAGTGGATGGAGCAGGCAGCAGATGGGAGCCAGACACGGTGCTGGGGGACAGTTCCCTGCAGAGTACTGACAGTGCAGTGCAGAGGTGGGTGATGGGGTTGGAGGATGTAGGATGTACTGTACTGTAGGATGTACTGTAGGTCGGGAAAAGTATCTATTTTCCGAAAAGCTGTCATCGTAAAAATGACAGCTTTTCGGAATAGATAGTTATGGAGAGGAGGAATGATGAATTCCTCCGGTAATTAGGTAGAACTCCATACGAGTTCTAAACCTAATTACCTCCAGAGAATTTTATGTATTAATGAATAGGCCACTAAATGTCTAATTAATCACTGTTAACATTATTTATTTCGCTAACATATGCAACATAAATGTTAAGGAGTGGCTATATGGGAATATATATATATATATATATATATATATATATATATATATATATATTTTGATATAGTCAGGCAGGGGGTTTTTGTGCAAGCTGGTCGGAACCAGTTTTATTGTGCAATATAAACAACACAATAAACAAAACATAAAAATAAATCCTAGCCCATCTGGGCACTAACTAGACAGGTTATTCCCTCTCTACAAGTGGCAGAGCCTACTGCCTTACCACAAACACAGCACTTCCAAATAACACAGTGTACTAATCATCCTGCTCTCAGACTGAAAGGCCCAACACCTGGAATGGCCTGTGGATGGAGCCCTCCCTTCTCTACTCACATCCACACCCCTAGAACCCATTATCCGGCTTTACCAAAAGCCGACACTTCTGGGCTGTTTGGCAGAACAGACTTTTCCTGGGGTTTTTAAAACACATATGATAGGAATCTGGGACACACATATATGCCATCCCAGACTTCTCCAGTGCTTCTACCACATATCACCCCCTTGTTTCGACCTGTGGGGCGGAAAAACTGCAGCCCCCAAACAATGAACATGCGACAAAGCACCTGCATTGGCCAGCTGGCTTCCTGGCCTGTGTTTGACTGTAAACTTAAAGTTCTGCAGTGCCAAGAACCACCTTGTTATTCTCCCATTACTCACTTTGTTCCCTGACATCCATTTCAAAGGGGCATGGTCAGTGATCAGCCTGAACTTCCTTCCCATCAAGTAGTACCTGAGAGTTTCTAATGCCCACTTTATGGTCAACGCTTCATTCTCGACCGTAGCATAGTTTCTCTCATGTACATTCAACTTCCTGTTTAAGTAACAAATAGGGTGTTCTTCACCTTCTTTACTCTGGGACAGGATCGCTCCTATGCCTACATCTGATGCATCAGTTTGCACAACAAACTCCCTGTCAAAATCAGGGGTTATCAGAACTGGTTGGGTACACAATGCAATTTTTAACCCCTGAAAAGTCTTCTCTGCTTCAGTACTCCATTTAACCATGACTGCCTGTTTGCGTTTGATAAGGTCAGTTAGTGGGACTGCAATGGTGGCAAAATTGGGTATAAATCTCCTATAATATCCAGTAAACCTTAAGAAGGCTCTCACCTGCATCTTATTCAGGGGTCGTGGCCAGTTTTGTATTGCCTCAATTTTATTAAGCTGTGGCTTTATCAACCTCCGCCACTGGTGTATCTGAGATACTTTACTTCTTCCATCCCTAGGCAACACCCTTTTGGGTTGGCTGTCAATCCTGCCCTATAGATGGAGTCCAACACTGCTTGCACTTTGGGCAAGTGAGACTGCCAATCAGGACTATGAATGACCACACTATCTAGATAAGCAGCAGCATACTGTCTATGGGGCCTTAGAATTGTATCCATCATCCTTTGAAAAGTAGCCAGTGCCCCATGTAACCCAAAGGGCAACATCTTGTATTGGAACAACCCTTCTGGTGCAGAAAAGCTGTCTTATCTTTGGCATTCTCAGTTAACGGCACTTGCCAATACCCTTTGGTTAAGTCTAGAGTGGTTAAATACCTGGCTGTTCCTAGTTTTTCATTTAATTCATCCACCCTAGGCATAGGGTAGGCATCGAACTTTGACACACTGTTCAACTTTCGGAAATCGCTGCAGAAACGCACACTCCCATCAGGCTTTGGAATAATCACAATGGGACTTGACCACTCACTATGCGATTCTTCAATTACACCCAATTCCAACATTTTTAAAATTTCTTTAGATACTGATTCTCTTTGGGCTTCTGGTAACCTATAGGGCTTTAGGTTAATCTTAACCCCTGGGTCAGTGAGTATGTCATGTTTAATAACTGTGGTTTTGCCCGTTTTATCTGAAAACAAAACCCTATTTCTGCTAAGAATTCCTTAACTTCCTGCTGTTGAACTGCCAACAGGGTTTTAGCTACTGTCACTTCGAGAACCAAGGGCCCTGGGTTTACTGGAGGGGCTTGGATGGCTGACAGAGCTGCTCTATCCTTCCAAGGTTTTATAAGATTTACATGGTATATCGGTTCTGGCTTTCTTTTCCCAGGCTGGTAAACTTTATAATTAACCACCCCATTTTTTCCCTGGCTTTTACCAGAGTAGGGTCATTTAACTGCTCTACGGCAAAGACCTCTTTTCTGACTTCAAGATCAGGCAGACAACCAACTGGCTCAATAACACTTCCCATCTCAGTAGGAGGCACATCACTTGGTGAGCCACCATCATTCTCATATTCTGAAGAAACTCTCTCTGCTACTGCACCAGTAACCTTCTCAAGTGGGTCGGGGTTATTTACTTCTATAACAAATCGGCTTTCCCACAACTTCCAGAAGTGAGCAAAGTCTCTCCACAATATTGCATCATACATCAAGCCATGCACCAAACCCACAGAGACTATTGCGGAACCACATTGTGTTTCTATGTTCACCTCTGCAGTAACATAATAGCGAGTATCCCCATGTATGCCGGTCACACCAATAGTTTTTCCCTTATGGTGTGAGTTGGAAGAGCAGGAAAATTAGCTCAAATGGTAGAGCTCTTGCTTGGCACGCGAGAGGCAGCGGGATCGATGCCTGCATTCTCCACCACTTGTGATATAGTCGGGGTAGGGGGTCCCTCTCCTAGGGAAGATCGACACCTCCTTACACACAGCAGCCAGGAAACAGCACACCAGTCCAGGGTTTTTGTGCAAGCTGGTTGGAACCAGTTTTATTGTGCAATATAAACAACAAAATAAACAAAACATAAAAATAAATCCTAGCCCATCTGGGCACTAACTAGACAGGTTATTCCCTCTCTACAAGTGGCAGGGCCTACTGCCTTACCACAAACACAAACACAGCACTTCCAAATAACACAGTGTCTCTGAACAAACCTCAAGGCCCCCATACATCAGCAATCTGAAAACCACAATTGAACAATTTGAAAATGTATTGTCCGATCTAAGGATTTCCCAATCGAGCAATCTGCGCCCATACACTACAGATCTTTTTCAGTGATTTGCAGATCGATTGCAGCAAACACAGATCTGGCAATCTCGAAAGGCCCATCATTTTGCTAGAAACGGTCTGCAAATCTGCTGATCATGTCCATACACCAGCAATCTACAGCCCCAATCGATCTGTGAAATCCAACATGTTGGACAATCTGATTAAACAATTCGAATCACTTTTTGGTTGCAATCTGTGATCTGTGAAGCCCATACATTGCAGATTTTTATACACAATCGATTGCATATTGCATGATTGCTGCAATCCATCTCTGATGTATGGGGGCCTTTTGTGTCTGTTCTCCCCCAGGGTATGTGAGACACTCAACCAAAATCTAACAGCTTATCTGAGCCACTTCCAGGTGCAACTACTAATCATCCTGCTCTCAGACTGAAATGCCCAACACCTGGAATGGCCTGTGGATGGAGCCCTCCCTTCTCTTCTCACATCCACACCCCTAGAACCCATTATCTGGCTTTTACCAAAAGCCGACACTTCTGATCTGTTTGGCACAACAGACTTTTCCTGGGGTTTTTAAAACACATATGATAGGAGTCTGGGGCACACATATATGCCATCCCAGACTTCTCCAGTGCTTCTACCACAATATATATATATATATATATATATATATATATATATTAGGGATGTGCAGGCTCGGTTCTACTCGGTTCCGTTCGTTTTTTTTTACCGAATCTTATTGGGTTTCAGCTGTTACGAGTTTTGGATAGCCAATAAGATTCGGTAAAAAAAAACGAACGGAACCGAGTAGGACCGAGCCTGCACATCCCTAATATATATATATATATAGTCCAAAAAGGTCCACACTCTCATCTTCAATAATAAATTGCTGGGGTGACACACCCATATGGGATCACAATAATCCTCTTCATGCAAAAGTAGAAAAAAAGGGGGGGGGGGGTAGCACTCACAGTCTTCTTAAAAACATCTCTTTATTATATCTCAGTAAAAATGTTACAACATTTCAAAATCTGGATTTTGAAATGTTGTAACATTTTTACTGAGATATAATAAAGAGATGTTTTTAAGAAGACTGGTGAGTGCTAACCCCCCCTTTTTTTCTACTTATATATATATATATATATATATAACAGGCTTAATCCACGGCACTCAACCGTCTGGGGTGCCCTTGGTATGTGACCACACCATCTACATAAAAAATATCATACAAACTCGGTACTCACATGCTTTTCAAACTGCAACTCCTTTGAATACAGGAAATGCTGGTTCCAAAATATTGCAATAATTTGTTAATCTGACCACCACTTCACGGTCATTCCCATCTGGCCAGTCCCTACACTCTTTAAGCCAGGACCCACATTCATGTGTAAAATGTATGCAAGCTTGAACCAAAGGTGGCAGACCAAGATCATTTATCTGAGAATCAGTGTAGGGACTGGCCAGATGGGAATGACCGTGAAGTGGTGGTCAGTTTAACAAATTATTGCAATATTTTGGAACCAACATTCCCTGTATTCAAAGGAGTTGCAGTTTGAAAAGCAAGTGAGTGCCGAGTTTGTATGATATTTTTTATTTAGATGGTGTGGTCACATACCAAGGGCACCCCAGATGGTTGAGTGTCGTGGATTAAGCCTGTGTCCCTCACCTGAGGAGGCGAGGGACACAGGGGTGGTGGGGTACACACATAGGGACAGTGAGGAAGACCAACGCACATATGGGGGAAATGAGGGAGGACAGCGCACACAGGGGGACAGGGCGGGAAGACAGTACACACATGGAGACAGTGAGGGAGGACAGTACACACGTGTGGACAGTGAGGGAAGACAGTACACACATGGAGACAGTGAGGGAGGACAGTACACACATGGAGACAGTGAGGGAGGACAGTACACACATGGAGACAGTGAGGGAGGATAGTACACACGTGGGGACAGCGAGGGAGGACAGTACACACATGGAGACAGTGAGGGAGGACAGTACACACATGGAGACAGTGAGGGAGGACAGCGCACACATGGAGACAGTGAGGGAGGACAGTACACACGTGGGGACAGTGAGGGAGGACAGTACACACATGGAGACAGTGGGGGAGGACAGCGCACACATGGAGACAGTGAGGGAGGACAGTACACATGTGGGGACAGTGAGGGAGGACAGTACACACATGGAGACATTGAAAGAGGACAGTACACACGGGGACAGTGAGGGAGTACTCTATATACACAGGGACTACAAGGAGGGAGAAATGCATATACACAGGGATAGGGAGGGAGGACTGTATATACACAGGGGATAGGCTTTACATACACAGGGGGACAGGGAGGGGGGTCAGTGCCTGTACAGTAAGTGATAAGCCTGGGATATGCATATACTGTATATGTCACCTTTTTCCTCCTCCTGGGGTGGCTTCTACCAGTCACTCTCCCGTGGCCCTGCTCCATCCTTGTAGTCCTGGCTGATATCTATGCGCTGCGGCAGGTGGGCCTGGTTCTGGGATATGGATAGCAGCTGCACATAGGTCTATGACCTGTCCAGCCCAACCTCCTGCTTCTCTGCACAGGACGCGAAGAACTCACACCTCTGAGATGCTTAGCCACCGGCTCTGTAGCCCCTGTTCTGCTGCTCGGCTGTCTCTCTCCTGCCGGCAGACGTCTGGGTCCATTACCTCAAGGGGAATTAGTCTCAACTGGCAGGCATCGATAGGCATGTGAGCGGCGGCAGCAGCATGTGATGCCACATGTTCATCCCGCTGATCCTATCTCTGTGCCAGCATCCACTGTGACTGTCAGTGCACTCTGCGCACTCTGCGCAGACCGGGAAAGAGGGGAATCCATCCCAGACATGGATCTATGTCTAGCGCAGCTCCATGCAGCACAGGGCGCCAATCGGGACAAGTGAGTAACTCACTGACCGTAACTGCCACAGCACTCTCCTCAGGCTGGCGCTCTACGTGGCCGCATACCCGGCGTATAGGTCGGGCAGGCCCTGTATATATATATTGTAGGCAAAAACAAAACAAAGAGGGGCGCTCCATAGTTCATAAAAGTTTTAATATAACTAAAAACAAATTGAGTATCCCAGTTAGAGATGTACTTGTACCATGTACAAGAGCTCTGTGGGTTGATTACCACATGACAAATAAAGAATACCTCCCAGGCAATCACCAACCATCCTCCGATGGAACCTACGGGACAAACACCCCACGCTGCAAGCTGCCAGAAGGATCTGGAGCGCGCCGATGCCACGGGAACCAAGGTAGCCGGACGTGAAGCTGGGTGATGCAGTGTCGCGTCACTAAGGCCACGCCCTAATGCGTTTCGTCAAATGAGTTTGTCAGAGGGCTGGCCTTAGTGACGCTTGGCCTCAGTCTTAACCTGGTACTCAACCAATCAGCCCGTCTACTGGGCGGTCTTACAGACGTAAACAAAACACGCCCATATGAGCGATTTCAGTGTATAAAACACCATATGGTGAAAGTAATGCATCGATATTCATAAGAAAGATGCCTAATAACATACCAATACCGACCACCTGATCACAGTGGAAGCATTGGTTACCGACTATGTTTACATAAATGTATTTAAACAAATGCACAATATAACCCCATGTATAGTATAGTTTTAATCCCTTACACTATAGGGAGTCCTCCACTGAATATCAATACAATATGACGATCACATAACAGAGACAATAAAACACATTATTACAATACATAAAAATTACCTCAAAATTACAATATTATTCCAATGCAATAATTTCAGGAAGAAATGAGAAAAAAGAATGAAGGAGAAAGTACTTGACAGCGATTTTAAACAAGGGGAAGGTATTCCCTAATCAATGAAGGGAGCGATCTCATACCCTTCGTTGAGACCTACTGGTATAAGGCATATAACTTCAGAATCCAAAAGGTTTCTCTTTTATGTAAAGTTTTTTCCCTGTCACCTACTCTCCTATTCACAGGGATGAACTCAATCCCCTTAATTCGAATACCAGTGGGGTTACAATCATGACACGATTTAAAGTGCTTAGAGACACTATGATTGGTAACCCCATTCTTAATATTACGCACATGTTCCAGTATGCGTACTTTTAGCATACGTTTGGTCTTACCAATATATCTCATTCCACATGGACAAATAATAAGATAAATGACAAATGAGGAGTTACAGTTAATACAAGTTTTTATACACCTATTAGGTTGATCTGGAACAATTTTAGAACCCTTATCTACAAATGGACAAACTTTGCATTTACTACATGGAAAGCATCCTGAAAGTTCTAAAGAGATTTTCGAAGTCTGGTCACTATGACCTACACCAGTGTTGGCTAACCTTGACACTCCAGCTGTTATGGAACTACATAACCCAGCATGCACTGCTACAGTTTTGCTATTAGGGCATGCTAAAACTGTGTCAGGGCATGCTGGGATATATAGTTCCACAACAGCTGGAGTGTCAAGGTTAGCCAACACTGACCTACACTAACCAGCTGACTCTTGGATATAATAGATTTAATGTTCCTGGCTTTCTTATACACCACATTTGGATGTTCAGGGAGATGATTAGCCAAAATAGGATCTAATTTGAGGATATGCTAGTTATTTTTCAAAATTTTCATGAGTTATGATATTGAGTTATAAACCGACAATCAACACTCTTGTTTTCTGATAGCTCGTTCACTGTTTTGGTTTGCAAGAGACTATCTCTAGTGGTATCCCTTGCTCTTTTCATTGAAGAGTCAATGACTTTCTCTGGATAACCTCTTTCACTAAATCTTGCTCTATAGATCTGTGCTTGTTCATCCAATTTAGCTAAATCAGAACAATTCCTTCTCAAACGTGAAAATTTAGAAAAAGGAATATTGTTTTTCCATAATGGTAGATGGCAACTGGCATAATCCAGATAACTATTACTGTCTATATGCTTAAAATGAGTACTTAAAACATATATATATATATATATATATAATATACCACTCTTGGGTGTGCGGTCGCGCTCTGAGACACGCACGCCTTGGTGTGCGTTGTCACACTCACGGCCTGATTCAGATGTGGACCCAATGCTGATGTTTGTGCAGTTGAGTGGCTTATTTGCTAGTGCGCATGCGCGAAAAGTCCCAGAAACCCCTGCGGTGCATGCATTCCTGAGTTTATGCGGAGTCAGCTGCTGCGTACCGTGGCGCTGGCATTAGAGCCAATAACGATACTGAATTAGAACCTCTATATAACCCTGCCTATACCTTCTATTATCCTGCCTATACCTTCTAAGGATTACGTTAATTTGCGTACGCAGTCATACAGTAAATAAAGACTTCAGACCTGGAATCTGTGGTTCCAAAGCACAAGTATTATTCAAGTAAAAGTACAGTCAGTTACACGCTATTGATCCAGACACAATTCGGTGCAAAGGAATTATACAGACCCAAGTACAGTATACATACGCAGCACTTCCGGACCAGATGTTAGGCATCAGCAAGAAACCCCTCATCTATCAGCATTCAGCAAGAAGACTAAAAACCCAGTGTTTGAGCATACATATTTATACCCCCCCAGGGATAGACAAAACAATAGAGATGTTTGTTGCTGATGCCATTGGTTCCCAAGGGGGATACATCTGTTACAGAGCGTTTAACAGGCTGATTCAAATAGACACAACCCAGCCTCCAACAACTGAGGGTCTCTGGATTCCCGCAACATGCAACATCCTAACAGTTACTCATATCATATACATTTTGTTGCTTGAAGTCTCTGAGGTCCATAAGTCAAGAATGCAGGATGCGATCTCCACATCGATAATACCGAAATTCTGTTGAAAGAGTACGCATCAGTACAAAACCAAACACGGCTTACTTAGCATGTATAAAACCTTAGTTACTAAAATAATCTTTATTTCACAGCATTTATACTAAGTGAACAAACTTAAATCTTATACCTTAAAGCTTATGGAACCTTGTATGTGAATATGTAATGTGTGAGTATACGGGGTTTGATATAAAGACGCTAGTTAACTTGGGACAGATGTGTGCGCATTTAGCTACTAAACAGCGTTTTCATATAGGATCTTATGCATTCGCTAATATGCGACTAGTTAACAGCGCAATTGTGCGTATTACTGTGTATATGAGAAATGATGAAAGATGCAATCACATGGTGCTAATAGTAATATCGCCATATGTACTTAATTGTGAGTTTATCTAAAATGGCGCTTGGGCGGCCATTCGCAAAATGGCGTCTTGCGATCTCATTTCCAAGATGGCGTCTTGCGGCCAGTCGCAAGATGGCATCGCTGCGATTCAATTTTAAACTGATCTTGTCTCAGCCAATTATCCAGCTTTGACAGTCCACCCTTTGATAGCGAACAACATGCTATCACAATCTACTCTTTGAATTTAATTTAGGCTTACATTTACATATTATTTAGTGTTATTATGGGATGGCACAAGGTGGTTCTCAATCCATCAATAATGTGTTTCTGGGTGGGGACATAAAACTACTATTATACGCACACCACAATCTTGGAAGATCATGTGAAAGGTGTGGGAATGCACCAGTCTTATAAAAGCAGTCTTGAAGGGGAATTTAGACTTTACATTATCTAAGGTGTTTTAAAAATAACATTTCAATAATACATTTTATGCATGTCTAAATATAATACATTAAATGATGGTATTTCCTAGTTCAGGGTTGTAATGCAGTTCTATATTTACCTCGGTATTCATATTGTCATTACTGACCACCATCATAGTTTCGTTCTTGCGTTTAACTCTATTTTTAAATTTTCCACACTTCGACACAATAGGAACACACCAGACGCATATGCCAATTATTATGATGAGAATTAGTATAAGGATCAAGAATTTACCTATGCTGGTGATCACTTCCTGGACCCATTCCCCTAGACCTGAGAACCATTTTATTGGGATCAGCCATGAAACCCATCCTTCTATCTTTTCCCCTACTTCAGCCACTGAAGCGTTATGGTTCTTACAAAACTCCCATTTTAGCTGCAGAATTTCAACCATCTTTTGGTCTATCACCTCCTTGGGGTCGCTAGTATCATTGGTGACGTAAGATTAAACATTTTACTCCAAATTGGGTGGCTAATGTTACGCAATACCCTCCAGTAACAGCAGTTAAATAATTCAACACTAGCCTGTGTTGCACCAGTTCTTTCTTGTACGCTTGCAATTCTCTCCCTGTATACCTGAATGTGTCATCGTACATCTCGGTGATATTATCTATCAATTTAACAAGTTCCTGAATATACCTAAAATTTAATGTACCCCAAGCAATCCTGGTGGGATCCAATGCGACTAAAACTTGAAAGCCAGTTGTCTCACTGATTAACTGAGTGGCTTTATGCACGTCACCAGGTATCATATTTCTCTTACCTCTGTGTTCATATTGTGTGTGAAGATATGGTGACGGTGTGTTTTTATGTATACCAAGCATTTCAACATGTGTGAGGGTCATAACTTCTGGGACTACTCTTCCCAGGTAACACAAACCTTAGGAACTCGGGGAGAGCCACTTATACGCTTTTTTTCCACATATAAAATATACATTTTCAGGGAGAACATAAGGGATGGTATGCATCATTATCATTAAGCACATTTCTCTTTTAAACAATCCTATTTCTGGGTCTTCCATCTGGTTCATGCAAGTCTCTGGCTGTATTATTTTAGCACAATAACCATCTGGCACCTTACCAACAATTTCTTTGATGGAACTCAATGTATACCGATACCTAACATGTTTCCCACCAGATTTAATTGAGCATTACAGATCACGGTTTATGGACTCATTATCAGCTCTTTGTGAGAAGGTCATCGTCTGATTATTCCCCGTCACTTCCCAACTCCCGGGAAGTGATGGGGAATAGTGATCTATCTACTTGGAATTGATAGAGTTTGAAATGAGATGGTTTGGATGAGAGAAACTTTCCATCCAATGTTTTCCCTTTCTGTAATTCTAAAATTTCCGTGATATTCAGCGGAAATGGCACCAACCCTACGTTATGCTGTCCCTGTGGCACATGTGAACACACCCAGCAATCAGTTTGGTTTAACACTTTGCCTACCATGCTATGATAATCCTCCAAAGGATACCCACCCCAGTACGGGTTATATTTAGGTTGGCACCATTGGATACAGTTCTCATCAACTAGGGACCCACATAGCTCACAAATACAGGAATCTTCAGACGATAAACCTCCACACCGTCCCCGACTATCCGGAATGACAGCTCTCTTAACAATAACAGTACTAAGATTGGTCAGACACTCCCCTGATTGACATTGCACTACTCTTGACTCCACTCCATCAGCACTGCCATCAACTCCCATTTCCTCAATCGGTCTCCCATCACAGAAACTGGATATTCCTGAACCGGCCAGGATGGTGAACACTCTAAAAGAAAATATGAAAATGAACACAGCAGGCCCGTCCATTGTCACAACAAGACCTGCAAATTTCTCTTAGTTCAGGTATCTCACTATGACCTTTTCAATCTTCCCGGAACAGGCTCGCAAGCAACAGGTCCACGCTATCAGCCTTGTCTCCAACTTGTTTCTCCACTGGTTAATTGACCTTTTTGCAGTGAGTGGAATGGACCCAGGTATCTGTCTCGGCCACCTTCAAAAATGTAGTACTTGTCAGCAGCACCTGGTACGGACCTTCCCACTGATCAGTCAAACAACCTAAACGTAAGATATTTCTGATCATAACATACTCTCCTGGTTCAACATCATGACAGTTAGTTTCAGGCATATCATTAGACATCAATTTCAGTTTCTGCTGCTGTTGCTTTAACTGCTTACTCATTGATATAAGATACTTTACAGTTACCTCGTTGTTACCCTTCAGGTCTTCCTGTGGACTTATAATCAAATGAGGTTGTCTACCAAACAGTATTTCAAATGGGGACAGATTTAGAGGGGGTCTAGGAGTGGTCCTTATGCTATGTAGGACCAAAGGTAATGCTTCTGGCCATCCTAGTCCAGTCTCTGCCATGATTTTGCTTAACTTATTTTTAATAGTTCCGTTCATCCTCTCTACCTTGGCACTGGCTTGCGGTCAGTAGGGGGTGTGAAGTCGGCTATTAATACCCATCAGCTTACATATCTTTTGAAAAACATCACCTGTGAAATGAGTACCCCTGTCACTCTCAATGATTTTAGGGATACCGTACCTGCATACAAATTCCTGAACTATTTTCTTAGCAGTAAACGCAGCAGTATTAGTCGTCGCTGGGTAGGCCTCAACCCAATTAGAAAATACATCCGTGCACACTAATACATACTTAAGGTTCCTGCAGGGTGGTAATTGGATTAAATCAATTTGTATCACCTGGAAAGGTCCATCAGTCGGTGGAATGTGGGACGGTTCGGTAGGGATCGCTTTCCCTATGTTCTTCCTCAAGCAGGTCAGACAGGACATTGCTATCTTTTCTGCTTGTGAAGAAAAACCTGGTGCACACCAGTATGCTCTCACCAACTTGCACATGCCTTGTTTTCCCAGATGAGTCAGACCGTGTGCTGCCTCAGCCAGGCTGGGGTAATATGCCTTGGGGGCTACTGGCTTACCTTGTCCGTCCCTCCAAAGCCCGGAGGACTCTTGCCCACATCCCTTGGACTTTCAAATGGATTTTTCCTGAATTGAACACAAATTTCGCATCTCAATTGATTTCAGCATATCAATTGTTTGGAAAGACATAATTTTTTCAGTTGGAGAAAACATTTTTAACCCTGCTGCCCATTTTGCAGCTTCATCGGCTCTGTTGTTGCCCAATGACACCGGATCATCCTCACATGTATGGGCTTTACATTTAATTACTGCCACCACTTTGGGCAGTTGGATTGCTTCTAAAAGATGTTTCATGTGTCAGGAATGTGCAACTGGTGTGCCTGCTGCTGTCATAAAATTTGTCAGACGCCATAGAGCCCCGAAATCGTGCACCATCCCGAACGCATACCTTGAGTCAGTGTATATGTTAGCAGATTTGCCTGCTGCCAGTTCACACACTCTAGTTAGTGCTACTAACTCTGCCACCTGGGCTGAGTGAGGAGGACCAAGAGGCTTAGCTTCTATGATGTCTGTGTCATTTACAACAGCATAACCTGTACATAATTCACCTGTGTCTGTTTGTCTATGACAACTCCCATCCATATAAAAAGTCACATCCACATTCTCTAAAGGTGTGTCATGTATGTCAGGTCTAGCAGTAAAGGTCTGATTCATATGTCATACAATCGTGCGTATGTCTGCTGAACTCACCTCCCACCAGCAACTCTCCTCCTTCCACCCTTTGTACATCATGTTGTTCATCTGGTAAATACGTTGCTGGATTCAGCGTGCTGCAATGTTAAACAGTGATGTTTGCGGGTGCGATTAGAGCTAGTTCCCATTTGGTAAACCTAGCTGAAGAGACGTGTCTGGTTTGAGCTGAGTTCAACAGAGCAGATACAGCATGGGGAGTGTAGACAATCATATCATGACCCAGTACCACGTCCTTACTTTTACTCACCAATAGGGTGGTAGCTGCTACACTTCTCAAACAAGTGGGAAGTGATCTTGCTACAGTGTCCAATTGGGCAATGTAGTATGCTACGGGCCTACTGGCATCACCATGTTTTTGTGTAAGGACACCTGCAGTACAACCATCGGCTTCCGTACAATACAAATCAAAAGGTTTTTAATAATCAGGTATTCCCAATGCAGGAGCCTTTGTCAGACTATCCTTAAGATTTAGGAAAGCCTGCTCAGATTCCTCTGTGTGTATGACACGATCGGGCTTTGAGGAAGAGACTAATTCCTGTAAAGGCAAGGCCAAAATAGAAAAACCTGGGATCCACATTCTACAATATCCACACATTCCCAAGAAGGTACGATTTTGCTGTTGATTCTGCGGCAGTGTCATGTTTTGTATGGCCTGGATTCTATCACTTGTTAGATGTCGTAACCCCTGGGTTAGGCAGTGTCCCAAATATTTTACTCTGGATTGGCACGACTGTAGTTTGTCCTTAGCCACCTTGTGTCCTGTATGCAAGAGATGAAGTAACAAAAGTTTAGTATCATTCAAACATGACATAAACGAGTCAGAACATAGCAATAAATCATCCACATATTGAATTAGAACAGATCCATTTGCAGGTTGAAAGGATTGTAAACAGTCGTGTAATGCCTGGGAAAAGATACTGGGGCTGTCTATGAAACCTTGGGGTAACCGTGTCCATGTATATTGTACACCTCTGTATGTAAATGCGAATAGATACTAACAGTCAGGGTGGAGAGGCACAGAGAAGAAAGTAGAACAGAGGTCAATGACAGTGAAATGGGTTGCATTTGGTGGGATCTGCATCAGGATGACGGCTGGATTTGGCACTACAGGGAATTGGCTCTCTACTACCTTATTAACACCTCTAAGATCTTGTACCAGCCTATAACCCCTCCCACCACTCTTCTTCAATGGAAAGATGAGACTGTTGGCTACACTAGCTGTACGAACTAATATTTACTGTTGCAATAATCACTCAATTATTGGAAAAACCCCTAATTCTACCTCCTGTTTTAGTGGGTACTGGGGAATTTTTGGAGCTTGCCTACCGCTTTTTAAATTTACCATTACAGGGCTTACGTTTTCCATTAATCCAGTGTCCTGTCTATCCTTAGTCCAAAGGGAATCTGGAATTTGGGACAACATTTCATCTACCTGAGATGGATTTTCATTTAAACTTGTAGAGTGATACATTATTCTTTGGGGAGTGTCCAATATATCCCGCACCTCATGTGCAACTCTCTCTGGGATATCTAAAAATACACCATCAGGGGTGCAATATATAACACATCCCATTTTACATAACAAGTCTCTACCCAGCAGGTTAGTAGGAGCCGCAGCAGCCAGAAGGAAAGAATGTCTGGCTTGCAACGGCCCAATAGTAACCTCTGTGGACTTTGTTAAAGGATAACGTTCCACTTTACCTGTTACACCCATTGTTGGTACTGTCTCGTTGGTCACCTGTAAATTGATGGGAGATTTTATCACTGACCTGGTCGCCCCTGTGTCTACAAGAAAAGGATATACAGTACCAGCTACATCAACCATTATGACCGGTTCTTCCCTAGTACTTCCCGTTAACCTGACTATCTGTAGACTACAGGTATGACCTGACCCCTAGCGTTGGCTACCATTCTCCAATAAAGCATTTACGGCCACAATTGGAGCTGGTGCCTGCTGAACATTTGCTGTTCTCTGTGCATATCCCTTATGGGGATATCCAGGTCTTCCCTGATTTGGGGTTCCTACTCTTTTTACTGTACAGTGTCTACTTAAGTGTCCTGTTTGTTTACAATTATAACATGTCCGTGGATCGGGTAATATGTGTTGTTATGAGGTTTGAGCAGAGGGTAAAGGTGGATATGGGTAAGGATAGGGAGGGTAAGGGTATTGTGGGGGATTTGAGTATGGGACCTGTGGTTGTATTGGGTTAGTGGAATAGAGTTGTGTTTGTCATTGCGTGGGGTTGGGGAGGGCATATAATTGTTCAGGTGTAAGTGTGTGTGCAGGTGCGAGTGTGTCTGTTGGCTGTGATGTTGCCGTCATTCCCTCCAGAGCTTGGATACTGACAGCCATTAGTTTTTCGCTCTGGGTCTCTCTCTTTTTTGAGATGTTTTTATCATGTTCTATGGCAGATTCTATGAGGGTATCTATTGTGAGTCCACTCCAGCCAGGCTGTGAGGTCTGAACCCGAGTCTTTAAATTCTCTTTCAGACCGTCCACGAGTACCGTGACTATCATTCCCCTGTGGTGAGTGCTATCTTTAATATCTTCTATCCCAGTGTACTGGGTGATAGCCTGCAGTGCCCGATTGCAATAATCTTTTGCAGTTTCACTCTCTTTTTGCTTAATGGTGAAAATTTTATTCCAGTTAACTACTACTGGAAAATATATACCCAATTGAGTTACAGTGCGGGAAATGGTACGTTGGTTTACTTGGTCTGTTAAGGGAACGTCACCATCCAATACACAATCCGTGATAAATTTTGTCACGTCGGTATTGCGTGGTAGACAGGACCTTAACACCACATGCCAATCTTTATTAGTGGGCTCATGTGAACTACCCAAATTTCTCAAAAATCTTTGACATTTGGCTAGTTCCTTTTTGGGATCGGGGAAATCATTTATGATGGAATTTAGTTCTGCTCTTTTCCAAGGACAATGCATTACCACTTCCCTCATGGGCACTATACCGTTCGCATCTGCATTTCCATTTGGAATGGTTATTGCCCGAATGGGATGTAGACCGGTAGCGCTGCTACCTTTGACCAGGTTACCTGGCTGGGGGTTTAATCTGCTGCTGCTATGTATGGTATGAACAACTTCCCCTACGGGTGCAGAGGGTGCTAGCACTTCCCTTGCTGTTACCGATGGAAATAGCGGCACCACTCGTGATTGTGGTGATGCAGCATCTATCATCTGCACAGCATGGGAAATGGCAGACATTACAATAGGCTCATCATCCACATCATAAACATTTTCTTTATGGTTGCTTAAGAGAGGGTACAAATTGCTTGTTACATTTTTATGGGTATTTTTGGTAACTGTACTTGCACCTCCATCCACATAAGGTGGGGGAGGTGAGCGTGAACTGCTGGCAATACTCTCCGCAATGCTACCTTGCCGCACGTGCGCACCATTTTGCGGCTCGCCCGTATTGCAATTTAGCATCACGAATGTATTCTCTGGCAATGTTCTCGCGACGGTAGTTTGCGTTGCTTGCACATTTTTAAGCCACGCATCCCCTTCATGCTGCCACAGTTTCAAACATTCATAATATTTAACCTTTTTCTCTCGGGAGCGCATCAGACTGATGTGATCCCGGACATTATCTAATACATCTTTATCAAAACTACCAATTCTGGGAAACGGTCTAACACTCTTCATCGTCATTTTAAACCATTCATCACAATACCTTATCGCATAAGTACCTTACTTAGTATGCATAACACGACGAGCCGATCCGATCGGCGCCTCCATTAGCAGCACATCATTGTCTAACATCTTTACTGTTTGCACGGCTCCCATTCTGAGTCAAAATCCTACGCTTTTCAATAAAGATTTAACTGGTGAAAGACAATCAAGATACTTTCACTTACCTGTGGACGATTTAAGTCAGCGGCGCCCACACACCTGGATAAGATTTAAAAAAGGCAACTTCCAAACCCGGATAAGATTTAGTAAGGCAACTTCCACACCTATGGAAGTTTGTATGTCGGCTACTTCCACGCACCTCTCTACAACAAAGACAACATGTACACCTGCTACTGTGTATAGAACGGTAAAGCTACTTACCGAGCGGCTAGACTAACCCTTGCACCTAGCCCTTAAGGATCATACGATACCCTTAACTGTAGGGAACAAGTTACCCCTACCAACACATACTCATTGTTACACACTTTTTCCTGCGCAAAAAAATACACGTTAACCCAGATATTGATAACAATTGAAAAAATGTAAACCTCAACGGCTTTATTTAAACACGTGGCAGCACGACCGGAAGCACGTATACGCTATTGTGCGACCAGTCGCATACACAATAATGCGACTAACACACAACCGTATGACAACTTTTAGCTGCGTACACAAAAGTGCGTCTTTACTGTGCGCAAAACTGCGACTCAGCCGCGTACTCAATACTGCAGCACCCCTCTAAATGTTAGGTTCTATCAACAAAGGAAAACAAACTTTTTCCTCTCTTGTCCCTGGATTCTAGTCAGCTTCCTTGACTCACATGGAAACGGACGGTGTGGGCTTGGGGACGGCACCGCTTTCCGGGAGTGGTAAGGCTTGGGGCTGTGTCCACGGACGCAGTTTCCTGGCCTCGCAGCTGGCCTACGGCCCGGCACTGTCCACCATCGTGACCACCTCAGTCACAGTGCTGGGATGGCAAATACAGTTGGGGGTGTCATACACCTCCTGCTGCATTTGCATATTAGCAAAGACGGAATTGCAAAGTGCCTGTGTGCGCACTTTCAGCATCTCAGCTCACTGTAACATCGCTGGTGAGACATGCCACCATCGGCGCACCATCATGTGCAGCATCCAGGGCCGGCTCGAGACATGTTCAAACAGGGGCGCCACCCCATAAAGGGTACACCCCTCCCAACATCCCGATTTCAGCACCGTCCTGCTGTTCCACCAGTGGGCTGAAGTGTACCGCAGGTGGTCTGGTCAGGAGGTTGGGCAACTCCACCGCCACAGCGGTGCGGCGGAGCCAGACCCCGGAGTAGATTAATGGATGCTGCGCGCAGTGACGAAAGTTCTGGGCTCGCCCCCAGCTTGACGTTACACGGGAGGTGTGTCGTGCAGGCACGCCCCCAAATAACACCAGTTAGGGGTGTGGCCTATGATAATTAGGCCACGCCCCAGGGCGGTGACTTCCCAGCTGGCACAGGGCAACTCCTGGAGCTGGCCCTGGCAGCATCAACACTTGGGCAAGTACAATTTCTCCATCTGAGTAAGGCTCTGTGGCTGCGGCTCTGCGTCTGAGAACACAGTGATTTTCACTGACACGCCTGCCACACTCCCATAACGCCCATGGAGTGTAATCTTTTTGGCATTCACTTCAGGCGACCTCTGGGAACGCTGTTCAGAACACCGACAGCGGAATCCCGACAGCCAGAATGCCGACACCCATTGGAACGCAAGGTAAGTTTTTTCTCTACCCTTTCCCTAATCCCTAAGCCTAACCCTCCCTCCCCAGTGCCTAGACCTAACCTCCCCCTCCCCGCACCCTAATCCTAACCCTCCCTCCCGGTGCCCATCCCTCACCCTAATGCCTAAACCTAACCCCGCTACCTAACGCTACCCTCCCCGTGCACCCCGATACTACAATTCGGGATGCCGACAGTCGGGATACCGGTGCCGGGATCCCGACCTGTCGGGATTTCGGCGTTGGTATTTAGACCGTCGGCATCCCTCACGCCGGGATGTCGACTGCATCCCGATGCAGCAATGTCCATGTCCTACAATGTTCTGTACTGTACATAACTTATTTCTTGTTTGTGTTCATTCTGTTTCTGTCTGTTACTTGTAAGGCGCTGCAGACCCCTTGTGGCGCCATATAAATAAAGGAAATTATTATTATTATTAATAATAATAATAATAATAATAATAGAGAATATTAATCCAATTAATCCAGAATTTAGCTGCAGAACTTTGCTGATTTCTCCAAACTTGTGTGCATCATTTTTGTTTTGTCCAACAGAGCAGAATGCGGTGACCCCGTCATTACCACAGGTCTACTTATAACTATAGATTCTGCCCAACACGAAGTGCACAATATACAAATACAGAGAAGTGCGCAAACCCAATTATGTATGTACATCTCTGATGTTTTCGAATCTGCGCAGGCGTAAAAAAGCTGCACTACGCGTGTGAAGTTCCGGAGGTGCGCTGTCGCTCGCGGTGCCCGAAATGCCACAGCATGATAGGGATGCTGCTGACATTTGGGGGTGATGATGGGGCAGGGTCACAGAAAATGGGGGCATGTCGGACCTGTTTCCTGAGCATGCTGAAGCAAGTGGCTGCATCCTCGAGTGCAGTTTCGCTGGCTTCAGCAGCGTCAATTTCCCAGTCATCCAAGTAACCTGATGTGTGACCTGATGTACGACCATGATCAACAGCCATCGGAGACATACGTAAACCATCGGGTTTGCGAACATCTCTGATTAAGCCCAAGATGCAGCGACTGTGTGATATGCTCCATCCCTGAATCAGGCCCACAGTTTGGAATATCATTCAGTGGAAATACCTGAAAAAAGCAGAAGGCAATGACTGACAAACTGGCCTGTTCACCTGCAGAATTCAATATGTGCTAAGTTTTTCAGCAACATCCATATCTCCCAACATTTGTCCCAGATGATTCGGGACTTCTGCGCGTGGCTTTATCATAAAGGGGGTCTGGCCTGATGGCACGCCCCCGTTTACATCACTAAGGGGGGTGCCCAGCATCTCCGAGATGCTGGGCTGCCCTCGGGTCTCCCCCCGTACTGTGAATAGATGCACACAGCATCTATTCTCGCTCTGCATACACGCTGCTCTCCTATGTAGAGGGCTAGGCTCAATGATGCAATTATTCATGAATCGCGTCATTTAACACCTCCCCCTATTTAAATTTGCACCAATTGCGGTAATTTCTCGCAAAGGGGTGGGGCTTGATGGGTCACATCATTAAGCCCCACCCCTTCGCGAGAAATTACCCCCATCACAACCCACCTGCTTCTCCTTCTCGGGGAAATAAAAGTAGGCAAGTATGGGTTAGATAATTATAGTGTTCATGTAGCAAACCATTGCAGTGTGGGGTGGTATTTTAATGGTAAGTATAATAATATTAATAATAACAAATTACTAACAAAATCAATATATAAATAAACATTATTATATTTTTAGATATGGTGCTTCAAATTCCAAACTGAACCCTCTATCTAGATAATTTGAATCCCAGACAATTTTATATGTGTATATTGTATATGTGTATACTGTATATGTGTATACTGTATATGTGCATATTGTATATGTGCATACTGTGTATGTGCATACTGTATATGTGTATATTGTATATGTGTTGTCGAAGCTGGATTAGTGGCTGAGACGGAATCAGCGTAGAAATTAGCGTGCGCGACTCCATCTTGCGAATGACAGCTATACTCCATTTTAGAAACAAGAATCTGCAAGACGCCATTTTGCGACCAGCGCCAGTTTAAGTTACAACTCACCAGCTAAGTACAGATGGCAATGTTTTTGATAATCTACCAAGGGCAACTGGAAGAACAGCCCTGAGAAAAAAGTAAATAGAATAGACAATGCACCAGGATATTGTGAGTGTTTTACATACAAATTGGGAATCCCTGTATGTAAACAAGTATAGTTGTGGCAATTGTAATATAACCCAGGCATTGATCTACACAATTGAATTTGTCTAAATCCTAAACAGGTTTTAGTCACACACCCAGACAGAATGGCCCCAGCTTCACAGCTGGGGGTAACACATTTGCATTACAGTTTGAAACTGTAAATAAGGAATGAGATATGTGTGTGTGTATGTATATGTATATATATTATATGCATGCACATATATATATATATATATATATATATATATGTATATATATGTATATATATGTGTGTGTATGGAATCTCATGCATGAACACCACACATTACGGACAGTTGAGCTGCTAACATGACGCTCAGTAGCGAATGCACATTATCCTGCATGCGAATGCTGTTTATTAGCTGCATGCGTGCACATCTGCCCCAAATCAGATAAACCTAACTAGCGTCTTTTCCCATATCCCTAATACTTACATAATGCACACTTACACAAAAGGTTCCATAGCTATAAAGTAAAAGATTCAAGTTTTATTCATTTATTACAAATGCTGTGAAATAAAGACAATTTTTGTATCTAAGGTTTAATACGTGATAAGTAAGCCGTGTTTGATATACTGATCCGCACTTTATCCACAGCTTCCCGGTATCAACGGTGTGAAGATCGCATCATGTATTCTCAACTTATGGACCGCAGAGACTTCAAGCAACAAAATGTATATGATATGAATAACTGTTAGGATATTGCATGTGGCGGGAATCTAGGGACCCTCAGTTGTTGGAGGCTGGGTTGTGTCTATTTGAATCAGCCTGTTAAACGCTCTGTAACAGATGCATCCCCCTTGGGAACCAATGGCATCAGCAACAAACGTCTCTATTGTTTTGTCTATTCCTGGGGGGTATACATATGTGTGCTCCAACACTGGGTCTTAGTCTTCGTGCTGAATGCTGATTGACGAGGGGTTTCTTGCTGATACCTAACATCTGGTCCGGAAGCGCTGCGCATGTATACTTTACTTGGGTCTGTATAATTCCTTTGCGCCGAATTGTGTCTGGATCAATAGCGTGTAACTGACTGTACTTTTACTTGAATAATACTTGTGCTTTGGAACCACAGATTCCAGGTCTTAAGTCTTTATTTACTGTATGACTGCGTACGCAAATTAGCATCATCCTTAGAAGGTATAGGCAGGATATTAGAAGGTATAGGAAGGAGTGTATATAGGTTCAAATATAGATTCCTTAGTGTATACTGTATATGTGCATATTGTATATGTGCATACTGTATATGTGTATATTGTATATGTGTATACTGTATATTGTACATGTGTATATTGTATATGTGCATACTGTATATGTGTATATTGTATATGTGTATATTATATACAGTATGTGTATATTGTATATGTGCATACTGTATATGTGTATATTATATATGTGTATATTGTAAATGTGCATACTGTATATGTGTATATTGTAAATGTGCATACTGTATATTTGTATATGTGTATATGTGCATACTGTATATGTGTATATTGTATATGTGTATATTATATACAGTATGTGTATATTGTATATGTGCATACTGTATATGTGCATATTATATGTGTATATTGTATATGTGCATACTGTATATGTGTATATTGTATATGTGCATATTGTATATGTGTATATTGCCAAATTGTTTTAATTCAGTCCAAATTCATACAAATATTATGAGCTTGCTGCACACAGGGCTGGACTGAGATATGGACGGTATTGCATGGCTGCAGGGAAGCGGCTGCGCAATGCCATCTGACAAAAATATAACCACAGCAGAACATATCTGTGGGAAATAGACACCTCTTGCATGCATCTAAGGTCCCAGTGCAATGTCTGTAGACTGTTGCTGCTTTGACCAGGCTGCGTAGGCCGAAACTTACTTTCCTGGCCACCGCAATTGGACAGCCGGGTCCAAGAAGTCTGCGTCCGACGACGCAGACCCTGGGCTCGGTACGTCTCAAAAACAGGGGTGACATGCCTCTTTTGGAGAACGGTCTTTATGTCTGCCCCCAAATGCCGAAGCTTGTCTATCCTACTGCGTCCAAGGGGGGACCATGAGCGTTAACGTATGACCCCTTCTGCACATGCGCAGACCCCCAACAATCGGAGATGTACGAAAACCGAATAGCCCACTGTCATCAAAAGAAAAGCCATACATTTAGTGGAAGATGGCGAGAATACATACATATGCCTGGACAGCCACCTGCTTGTCACAAGTCATGTATAGGCAGAAACATTGGCACTCATTCAGAGCTGCTCGCAAAAAGCAAGCGCTCGCTCTGAATGAGGGCAGCCTTCTGGCTGCTCGCTTCCACTCACAGCTTTAGCGAGTGACCAGGTGATGGTCGCGATGGTCGAGGCCATCACAACCATTGGGGCTTGCGACGAGACCCTGGCGGTAGGGTCTCGTCTACCACAAGCCCCAGGTAGCTTCCTGCTCTAATAGAGCAGGAAGCTCGCTACTGACATCACTGGTGATGTCAGTAGGGCCACCTACAAACAGCAGGCGTTCCTTCAGGAACGCCTCCGTTTGTCCGGCCACCCCCCCCACCCCGCCTACAAAACGGGGCGAGCTGTCGATCAACATCGATAGCCGCCTCTTTTGTAGCGAGCCCCGGAGCGAGAGAATTTGTCACTCGATCCGGGGCTTGCGCACGCGCACAGCGAGTCTGAATGAGGGCCATTGTCTGTGTTATTGCAAAAATCGTGCAAAATGCAAAAAACCTGTAGCAATAGCAATATGATGACATATGGCACATGCAGCAAGCCAGGTCTAAAAGAGGTTGAAAACTGATTTTCTCTCTGGAGAAAGAACACAATTAAAGAATGAATGTAATGTTGTATAATCAATAACTTAAATCTTCCTCTAAGGACATTCTGCACTGGCGCCGGGACCCGATAATTAACATTCTAATGCATGCCGAGCGCTGGAGCAATTCATCATTGCTCTTGCGTGGAGACAGCTGATTTGAAAATCAGCTGTCTCCAAGAATGTTTTCACTGCCACTTTCACGGCAGTGAAACTTTGCGCTGCCGAGTCTGAATCGGCAGCGCTTGTACGCCTGTCTGTCCTAGAGTTCATGCAGGCTCACAAAGCCCCGGCGTCCGTTGGGAGGAGCCGGATAGGAGGGGAGGGATCTTAAAGAATCCCTCTTCGCAACCCGGGACTCCTTCCCAGTTGGTGTGCGGGAGCAAATGCCATTTGAAGATGGCAAATGCTCCCGCGGTCAAACTGCAAAAATATTGTATTGTCGGAGCTTGATGAATTTAGGTCCCCATATTAGTGTATGATGAATGGCCCCAAAACTACATTTCTCCAAAAATACTGTAGGTGAATATGTTCATACAAAGAAAAACCAAGGGCGCTAACTTCTAAAGAGGGTGTGAAGACCTTACACAAAATCAAATTGTGTTATAGACACATATATGACAGCAGCCTTTATATTGATGGGAAATTTGCTGGATTCCCATAATATACAAAACAATATAAGGCGCTCATCAAAAATGTAAATAAATTTAATATAACATAATACACAGAGATAAAATAGGAAAAAAGAAAAAAGATGGTATGTATAAAAATATATAAAATTAAAAAACATAAATTACAATGACAATGACATAAAGACCGTGATTGTATCAATAAGTAGTTAGAGTACAGTAATGACAAATGTTCAAATAAAAAACAATATTGCTAAAGTAGTTAAAACCATTGATATTGTCATCGGTGTGGACAAATGCCTTTGGGATGTTAAACCCACATCAGGGATTGCTTACATTGTTATAAAACACAGTCAAGACAAAATATCCAGCAAGTTGTGCTGAGAACCACAGATATTAACGTTTCATAAAATTTAGTTAGACCGTTTTTCTTAGTCCAGAAAAAATTGTGTAAAAACAAATATATACATATGGTCCAGTGTATATAGTTCCAGCATTCGTCACAATTAATATTATGATTCCATATTACAAAGAAAATTTTTTATACCCCATATGTTTTTTGGGGGATATCGGTATGGTGAATGGTGATTAGGGGCCTGATTCAGAGCCGCTCGTAAGCGGCAGTACGCTCATTCCGAGCGATGTTTGCCCAACTGCGCATGCGTACGGATCGTAATACGCATGCGCGAACCAGTCAGTGCGGCCGAAAATCGTTTGTTCGCTAAATAGCGAATGCCCGCTAATATGAGTGACAGGAGGAGGCGTATGTGGGTGGTAACAGGGGAAGGTGCTTGAAAACGGGGAGTGGAGATCAGAACGCAGGAGTGCTTAAAGGTCAAAACGGGCGTTTTATGGGTGTGCATAATTAATACAGCAGCGTCACTGACCACGTCACTGGGTTATTTTATAGTCAGAACTGCTCGCAAATTTGTGGTAGGAAAAACCAACCACAAGAATAGCGAGCAGTTCATACGCTGGTCGATGTACTCGATTAATCTAATAAATAGCGGACATGATGTAGGATGCGAGCGACCAGGGGGCGTATTTTTCAAATAAACGTCCGCAAGTTTTGTTCGCTCGTTCAGACATGGAGGTGTGAACAGACTGCAAAGAGCAAACGGTTCATTTGAATAGCCATCCCTTTTTTCTGAACGAGCGAGCGCAAATAGTGTCCGGCTCTGAATCAGGCCCTATATTCCAATAGTGGAGAAAAGGAACAACATGCATGCATGCAATAAGTACGTTATAACCTGTGCTCTTCTCTTGATTTAGTTTGAAGGCTTACGTGATCCAAAGTGCATCCACATTGTCAGCGTTCAACTCATATGTTGGCTCACGGCTCTGCTCCTTGCCGTATCTAGCGGCTTCTTGACCTCAGTGCTTGGGGTGTTTATCAATATGTGGTAAATCCACCTCACCTCACTCAGCAGGCAGCAGATGCCCGTTTATTCCTGCGTGTCACCTCCTATGCCGCGATCATAAGTTATAATGTTGCAGTGATATTATTGGATATATATGCCAAGTAACTCCTTTTCCCGGCTTGTATTGCTCACCACACCAATAAAGATAGTTTGTTAACGCGTTTCACCGCCTCTTTCAATCCTTCAGCGGCTTCCTCGGAACAGTGCTCCTTTTCTCCACTATTGGAATATAATCACCATTCACCATACCGATATCCCCCAAAAAACATATTGGGTATAATCTTTTTTCTGTGTAATATGGAATCACAATATTAATTGTGACGAATGCTGGAACTATATACACTGGACCATATGTATATATTCCATCACAAATCACATTCCACCTAAAAAATCACAACAAACTACTCTATGTGGAGTACAAAAAGGTTTCTTCCACTGTCATTCATGTTCAGGATGCAAAAGCACTGACACTACGAGCACAAAACCTACAAAGACATTCACATCATGTGTAACAGGAAAGACACATACAAATAAAGAGACACTCACATGCAATGATAAAAATGTCATCTACCTTTTACAATGTACATGTCCAAAGCAGTACGTGGGGAGAACCACCCGACCTTTGAAAATTAGGATAGCCGAACATGTCAGGAATATTAACAAGAAATTAGAGAGTCATAATTTATCAAAACATTTCAATGATTACCACAATAGCGATATAAAAGATCTTAGCTTTATAGCAGTACAAACCGTAAGACCCAATTGGAGAGGGGGGGGGGTTTGATTATCATATAAACAAAGTAGAACTAGGGTGGATGTATGAGTTACAAACATTGCACCCTAAAGGTTTGAATCGTGACAATGAGATTAGGTCAATAACATGCAAGAAATAATCTTATATAATATCATGATGGTAGGATTATCACCCAGAAGATCACCATAACTGGTTCACACTAAGACCTCAGCATTACCAGTTTTATGGAGATACGTTATACATACACAAATGCTATTTTAAGTACCCTTTTTTACAAACAAGATGAATTATATAATATTTACATCAATAACATTAACATGATACTGCAAAGATTATATCCAAAGTGTACTAATTCTTCAAGAAACAATACCAACCTCATTTACATGATAACTTGCTTTGTGGAGACTCCATTCCCATTATTGTAGTATATGAGGTACACCCTGAATGCACCATGTGGGATAGAGTCGATCTCTTCATTAACACCTAGTATCAAAAATATCCAAAATAAAAACCAGAAGAAAATACAGATGAATAGGTTTACACATGACCAGGATCGGGACCATATACTTGAATGTAGGACCGGTGTTATTAGATATCTGAACACAGAGCAGAGATATAAACTAGCAGGGATTGACCTATCCAGCACCACATAAGTAGGTGTATGGGAATCACAATCATGACATTGCTTTGACATAACCTACACGTAACAGAATAATCCCTAGCTCAAGCGGTTCATGCTATCAAGTTACCATTCATTATACCTACTATACCCCACTAATTGAGAGTTGTTAGTAAGGAGGAGATTAAGCATCCTGTCCACGACTATAAGCAAGCGCAAGACGTCTGACATATCACCATGGTAACTTATAAACAATTTGGGTAAGCACAAGCCGTCTTCATACCACAGCAATTCCGGGCCAATTAGGACATTATGACGTCATTTCACAAACCAATCACAAGGAAGACAGCTACATTTAAGATCCGTGAACTACACAGACTGACTGTATGCTCCCAGAGGAACACCGAACAGGTCGAAACGCGTTGGTGTTGGACACCCTGAGAACCCTTCACCTCTGTGCCGAATCACCTTTATCCACCCACCACAGCATCAACAAACCTCAACAACCGGCAAGAAAGAGAAGACCACCACAAGCTCACAACGGAACAGGAAGAAGGACCAGGACAGTTAGCTGAGCCCATCCGGGTAAGTATCCTCTGCCTAGGGCAGCATCCACGGCCCCCGGCCCATCAGACCCAGGACCGTCGGCACCTCCCTCGCTTGCTGGTGCACTCAGGCGCGTCCCCGGCCCTGTCCCTGGGAACAGGGGCAGTGTCCGTGTTCGTGTGGCGCAGTGCACCGCAGCTCAGAGTGATCCCCGCTGCCGGCCCAAGCTAGCTGTCCCCGGATTGCGATAAGACTCACCCCGGGCAACGGTACATCTTGTTAAGGACACTATTCAAGGTATTCACATTGAGACTAGCGGGACGCCGCTAGATGTCTCACATCTAGACTATTGACATCTGTACAGACTAACAGTGACATGTTACTGGTGGATATACGGCACATGTGATTTATTCCTTATTTATTGCTTACAAAACTAATCATTTTTTCTTTTTGCTTTTTTCCATTTATCGTTTTATTGACATTGGCAATCCATGCAATTTTGGCAGCAGTTTTTCATGCTGACTAATTGAATATTCCAATACCCCAGAAGTGGTTAAGTTAGTAGTGTGGGTACACCAGTACTTTTTTACGCATGTGTGCATAACAAAGACACACTAGTACACTTCTCTTCTGGTATTTTAACAATTGTAGATTTTCAATTAAACACCATTTCTTTAATACTATTCTGTTTATTCATTTACATTCAACACTATACACAATTTAGTATAGAGGTTGTGCGCAGCACATGGTAAATACTTATATAGGGTTAGAAAAACACTTAATTTTCTTCCCTATGGGTGTCGGGATTCTGGCTGTTGGGATGCTGCTGTCGGGTTTCTGACCAGCGGCATCCCGACAGCCAGGATTACATACCCAACCCATTTATTTTACTGCCCCCTCCATAACTGTCTCATTGCCCCCTCCCTCATTTATCATATTGGTGCGGTATACAGTGGTATGACCCTTCCCACCACCACTTAATTTTTGCTGCAGTGGTGAGGTGTTCTGGCACTGGAATCAAGTATGGAATCCCAGTGGCATTGTGTGGAGCAAAGGGTCCCGGTGGTACTGCAGTTTAAACTTCCAATCCCGGCTGGCAGACCTGCAGCCAATTAAAGAAGTGGTGCCCTTTAAAACATGGCACTGGCTGTGAGCAAATTGCAGCTTGCATATAGGCAACCAATCAGAAGCAGCCTCTTTTGATTGGCTGTTGGTCTATGAGCCGGGATTGGCTCACGACAGGTGCCAAGTTTAAACTACAGTGCCACCGCATTCTGCACCGGTGCCGAGACCTGATGCTCTGTCCCAGTGGAGATCAGACAATGCCAATGCTGTTGCTGGTGTGAAAGAAGGAAGCAAGCAGTTAGAGGTGCAGGAGGTGAGAGAGGGTAGCAGGGAGAGAGAGGTGCAGGGGGGTGAGAGTGAAGCAGATAGTGAGAGGTGGAGGAGATGAGAGAAGGAAGCAGGCAGTGAGAGGTGCAGGGGGTGAGAGAGGGAAGCAGGCAGTGAGAGCTAGAGGAGGTGAGAGAAGGTAGCAGGGATAGAGAGAAGCAGAAGCTGAGAGTGAAACAGGCAGTGAGGTGCAGGAGGTGAGAGGGAAGCAGGCAGTTAGAGGTGCAGGAGGTGAGAGGGTAGAAGGGAGAGAGAGGTGCAGGATGTGAGAGGGAAGCAGGCAGTGAGATGCAGGAGGTGAGAGAGGGTAGCAGCAAGAGAGATGTGAAAGAGGTGAGAAGGAAGCAGGCAGTGAGAGGTGCAGGAGATGACAGAAGGAAGCAGGGGTGAGAGAAGGAAGCAGTGGGTGAGAGAAGGAAGCAAGCAGTGAGAGGTGCAGGGGGGTGAGAGAGGGAAGAAGTCAGTGTGTGGTGCTGGGGGTAAAGGAGGGAAGCACTTAGTGAGCGGTGCAGGAGATGAGAGAAAAAAGCAAGCAGTGAGAGGTGCAGGGGGTGAGAGAGGGTAGCAGGGAGAGATACAGGAGGTGAGAGGGAAGCAGGCAGTAAGAGGTGCAGAAGGTGAGAGGGCAGCAGACAGTGAGTGAGGGATGCAGGAGGTGAGAGAGGTGCAGAAGATGAGCAAATCAAGCAGGAGATGAGAGTAGAAATAAGACAGTGAGATGTGCAGGAGATGAGAGAAGGATGCAGGCAGTGAGAGGGGCAATGAGTGAGATAGGGAAGCAGGTAGTGAGGTGCAGGGGTGAGAGAAGGAAGCAGGCAGTGAGAGGTGCAGATGAGAGAAGGAAGCAGGCAGTGAGAGGTGCAATGGGTAAGAGAGGGAAGAAGGCAGTGAGAGGTGCAGGGGGTGAGAGGGGAGCAGGCAGTAAGAAGTGCAGGGAGTGAGAGGGAAGCAGGCAGTGAGAGGTGCAGGGGTGAGAGAGGGAAGCAGGCAGTGAGAGGTGTAGGGAGTGAGAGAGGGAAGCAAGCAGTGAGCGAGGCAGGGGGTGAATGAAGGAAGCAGGCAGTGAGAGGTGCAGGGGGTAAGAGGGAAGCAGGTAGTGAGAGGTGTAGTGGGTGAGAGAGGGAAGCAGGCACTGTAGGGGGTGATAGAGGGAAGCAGGCAGTGAGCAAGGCAGGGAGTGAAAGAAAGAAGCAGGCAGTGAGCGAGGCAAGGGGTGAAAGAAGGAGGCAGGCAGTGAGAGGAGCAGGGGGTGAGAGAGGGAAGCAGGCAGAAAGAGGTGCAGGGGGTGAGAAAGGGAAGCAGGCAGTGAGCGAGGCAAGGGGTGAAAGAAGGAGGCAGGCAGTGAGAGGTGCAGGGGGTGAGAGGGAAGCAGGCAGAAAGAGGTGCAGGGGGTGAGAAAGGGAAGCAGGCAGTGAGCGAGGCAGGGGGAGAAAGAAGGAAGCAGGCAGTGAGAGGTGTAAGGGGTAAAAGAAGGAAGCAGGCAGTGAGAGGTGTAGGGGGTGAGAGAGGGAAGCAGGCAGTGAGAGGTGTAGGGGTGAGAGAGGGAAGCAGGCAGTGAGAGGTGTAGGGGGTGAGGGAAGGAAGCAGGCAGTGAGCGAGGCAGGGGGTGAAAGAAGGAAGCAGGCAGCGAGAGGTGCAGGGGGTGAAGAAGGAAGCAGGCAATGAGAGGTGTATGGGATGAGAGAGGGAAGCAGGCAGTGAGTGAGGCAGGGGGTGAAAGAAGGAAGCAGGCAGTGAGAGGTGCAAGGGGTGAGAGAGGGAAGCAGGCAGTGAGAGGTGTAGGGGGTGAGAAAGGGAAGCAGGCAGTGAGAGGTGTAGGGTTGAGGGAGGGAAGTAGGCAGTGAATGAGGCAGGGGGTGAAAGAAGGAAGCAGGCAGTGAGAGGTGCAAGGGGTGAAAGAAGGAAGCAGGCAGTGAGAGGTGTTGGTGGTACCTAAAGGAAAGTTGCTGAATAAATATCAATATAAATAAATGTATCTACATGAATAATTTTCTAATGTTTGGAACTATAAGTGCTACCTGTAGTAGACCCAAATCTATATTTACAGTAGCGTGGCAAGTCCTCACTTTTATTTTGTCTTCAATCTCTGTCAATAAACAAATTGATAAATAGATTCTTCAATGATTAGGCTGATGGCTAATTAAAATAATACATTTTCTTCGCTAATTACAACAAAAATATCACTGGGCGATGCTATGATGCCCACGGTGCCATGCTGGAACTAACTGGTAAGGGCTAAGTCTCTGCATATTTGCATATGTACAGTATGAGCCTTTCCGTTCCTTTCTGTGCCATGAATATAAACATAAACTAAAAAAATATATATATATTCAAAAAAAGTTATTTAAAGAAGAATTCAATTTTAAAAATAGGAGCCTTTGGTTACTCCACTGATCCCTGCTGCAATCATTTGTACAACACAAATTAATACAAAAGAGAGTATTATCTTGACTGTTATTGAGAAATGTAAACGTTGTTTTTCATGTAAACTGTAATTAAATACAAACACCTGCACATCTGTTGTCTGTCTATTAGAAAAACAAATGTGAATCTTCTTCCTTGCAGTAGTCCAAAATGGAAATGCCAATTAAGTAATGCGAATAGACACCCATGAGGTTGTTTAGCTGCAGTGCTAATGATTTAACTATTATCAACTGTAGAGGCCATTATCTAGTCAGCCAATCAAAAGTAGCTTGATAGCATTGCTGATAGTCAGCATCGTCATCAATAATCATCGCTTCAACCCTTCAGTACATGCAAGAGATACACCTACCAAGAGGTCTGCTGACCTGACCAGGTGCAATTGGATCCCAATTGGCTGAACGCTCCAGACATCCTGCAAGTCACACGCATGTTCCGTGGGCAGGGTTGGGAAAAAAACATTTAAAAAAAAATAGGTAAAACCCACTTATCTGAAATACAATCTGATATAAGGTCCCGGACACCTTCCCGGTCCAATTGGGCAGCTATAAATCCTCATATACACAAATACAATCCTTTTTAAAACATATCACTTCATAAATTATATACACATCCAAATATCCCCAAAACTCTGTTTTGATTAATAAAATACTTAAAAAACATATGATTAAATAGAAGTGTGTTTAATGGCGTCACTTCTGGTTCTGGAGTATCCATCAGTAACCATAGTAACCGGAGTGATGTACAGGAAGCGCCATGTCCTCTCATTTATAACTTTCATTATAATAACGCCAATGGCAGAACTGGAAGTACAGGCACTTCTGTTTTGCGGTCCATCCAGGAGCGCATGTTATCTCAATACCCAGCACACAAAACAAAACCGGAAGTCCCCAAATCCCTGGTTTGTGTTATATATTATACTGTATACGATGCCGTAGTTCACGGCATAACATAATACCGAAAATCGTGCCGTTGGACCTTCCGGTTTGTGGTTCACCTATAAATACAAGATAAAAGCCTAATATTTAACTTTCTCATTATTTATAATAGCTTGGCCAATATATACAATATGAGGATACATAGGGGAATAACACTATAAATTTATAATTAAAAGAAATAACACGCAAAAGACAATAGGCTGGTGCTCAGGTATATCAATTTAAAATATATAATACCCCAATTAGGAATCCCTAATTTCCTATTCATAATTATATACTAGGCTATAAAATATATTTTAAGTGAAAACAGCACAAATTACTGGGGTGAGCTACCCTGCCAGCTGTATAACTAAATACAAAATCAGAAGAACCATTTAATTTTAAAATCTGAATTCAGACCAGAAGGAACCAATGTCTGGATATCATATATATATTTCATTTCGGTCTGGTCTAAAATGTTCTCAGTTTTTTTTTCCTTTCTCCAGTGTTCCTCATCTTCCTAATCCCTATAATTTATTTAATAGAGTCTAAAGAGCATTATGTGACTCCCTAATGTGATTTGACAGAGTACTGTATGTTTCTCTAACTCTTTAAACTTTCAATCGTCAGAGGGGTGCCCTGTGTAACACCATGCGATAAAACACCTTCTTAATAAATTATATGAAATAAAGACTAAGGGGCCTATTCATTAAACCTAAAAATTCTCTGGAGATAATTAGCTTTAGAACTCTCATGGAGTTCTAGCTAATTATATGTGGTATTCATCATTCCACCTCTCCATAAGTATCTATTCCGAAAAGTTGTCATTTTTGCGATGACAGCTTTTCGGGAAATAGATACTTTTCCTGCCTACACTACCTTATCGCATCTGGAAACAGTGCTGCGCATGTGCTGTTACATCTGTAAAACCAGCGCATGCTCAGCACTGCCTACAGATGCGTTAAGTTTGTGTACCCCCCTCCCCCCTCCGCTCACCCTCCCCCCTCCGACTTACCTGTCCGCACAGCAGCCTCCGGCACCGTCCTGCTGGTCTGTCATGTGGTTTCCCAGCAGACCACATGACAGATTAGAAAAAAAAAAAACTTTTTTTTTTTCAAAACTTTCTTGTGCTCTGCTGGGGAGCACACATGTCCGACCAGCCTCCGGAGCCTGAGGACGGAGCAGAGCGCCGGAGGGACTCGTCGGGGGACCTGCACACGCGGATACAGGTTAGTGGATTCTGCTATTCGCCACCTCACAGTGGCGAATAGTAACTGCATCAAATTCCGAAAATTCATAATTTTCGGAATTTGATGAATACCACAATTTCCACATCCCCATACTAATGTACTAATGTACTAATACTAATGTACTAATGTATGGGGAGTGTGGAAATTAACGCAGGGGAACTTAGCAAGGAGATATCTGTGATATCTCCTTTGCTAAGTCTGTTCATGAATATCAAAATAACGTTATTTAAGGAAAATGTCCTCAAAAACGTTATTTTAGTGTTGATGAATAGGCCCCTGAGAGACATGAGATTTGGCAGAATAATTAGTTAGCAATTTATTAAAATTATCTAATGAGTATTAAATTAATCTAAACTGATTGAAAGTATGGTGGCAAAGAAAGGACGGCAACATACAGCTTACTCCAGCCATGCAGCACACAGACATGCAGCACACAGCCATGCAGCACACAGCCATGCAGCACACAGACATGCAGCACACAGCCATGCAGCACACAGACATGCAGCACACAGACATGCAGCACACAGACATGCAGCACACAGACATGCATACCAAGCGGACACCGCCTAAGGTGCAGAGCAACCGGTAACTAAACAACTTGTCAACAAAAAGGTATCCACTCAACCCTCTAACATGACTACCCACCCGGAAGGGTGATGACGCTATCCCCGGCAGGGTGATCCAGCGAACTTAACAAGTCAAAGAGGGTGAGCGCACAAAAAGACTATAATACCACAAACTGAAAGAGGCTTGCACCCTAAGTGGCGACCTGCCATTCTTTCCTGTCAATGCGAAGGTCTGGTTACAGGACCAACACACCTCCACCATACCACAACTAGAATACTGAAGAAACAACCTGGAACAGATCCTCAACAAATATCAAAACCTCCTCCTCAGTCAAATGAACTCCATCTCTCCTATACAGATATGCATGCCAGAAACGTATCCTCTCATGCACAGTGACACCACCACCAGAGGCTAACACATGCTTTGTGACTGCCGCATTCAACGTCTTTCTAGCTTCATCCATCGCCCTACCATACTGCTCACCACGCCAGACCAGCCGAGGCACAACAAACGACTTGCCGGGAAGCAATCGGGAAGCCGAATGCCTAAATACCGGCAGCCGGCTTCCCGACTGTCTTATCCCGGCATGGGTGAAATGCCGGGCGTCTACATCTAGACGCCCGCATTTCCCCGACGCCGGGAGACCGGCGCCCGGCATCACGATCGTAGTGGTGCCAGGCGCCGCGAGCGGACAGCCGCGGGGGGGGAGGGTTAGGTTTAGGGCTCCCGGGGGGGAGTTAGGATTAGGCACCCCCCCCGGGAGGGTTAGGGTTAGGCTAGGGGGAGGGAGGGTTAGGGTTAGGCACCCCCGGGGGGGGACAGGGTTAGGCACCCCCCCGGTGGACTTAGGTTTAGGCAGCGGGGAAGCGGGGGGTTAGGGTTAGGCACTTAGAGGGGGGATTAGGGTTAGGCACTTGGAGGGGAAGTTAGGGTTAGGCACCCCTAAGGAGGGTTAGGGGGGGTTGGGTTAGGTTAGTATATACTTACCTATCCACGATTGGGATTTCCAGCGCTGTCGGGCTTCCGCTGCTTCTAACTCTGCTCCTGTTGGGCTGCCGCTGACGGGAATCGAACCGTACCCATTCATACCCATTCCAATCTTGCCAGAAGGCCATGCTGACGCCTGTCACAGCATCCCTCTCACACCAATCCACCGCACACAATCAGAGCAAGGAAAGGAAGGAGCACCACAAGCATCCATGAACTTAGCAGCCCAGAAAACATAGGAGTGGCCAACAACCATACTTTGGAAGAGTCAAGCTTAACACCTGAAGGGGAAGAAAAGAATGCAAAATGAAATGAATTTGCAATTATAATTAATTAGCGGAGGATCTGCCAAAAAAAAAAATATTGGTGTAACCAGCTACCAGGCTGAATTTTAGACAAGCTTCAGTGCCAATTGCAAGCAAACATAAAGACACATGAGGGTAAATGGGGTGGGGGAGAAAAACGAAAAACCTGCTGAGGGATGTATGAATTGTAATTAGTGATGCCAATAAGCCGAATTAGGTCCGTCAGTTCAGGCAAAATAAAAAGGCCAAATGCCTCCAGACTTCCGCTGCCACAGCGACAAGTAGCTAATCCCCGAGTCGGGTAGACAGGACAAACAAGAACATACATTGAAGGTAAACAAACAAATAAACATAACAAACGAATAAGCATAACATTGTAAAATGTGCAATGCAATCAACGCAGGGGCCGAATGTAGCGCTTATAACTGGAGGATTTCCAACGGCCTAAAGCTTTAATTACAGACACAGAAAATCCCGCCGAAGCGGCGGAAATTGTTGCCCCGATACGAAAATAATGCGTACCAAAATCCCGGGGGGAGAGGCCGACACAAGAGATACAGCGCTCCAAAACCCATCCAAACTGATACTTTGTCAAAGGAGAGCTATCCGCATGCAAAAGCCAGGAGCCCGCAGCAGCAGGCCTGACTTCAAGATATTGTGTTGTCAGTGCAATAGGGAAAATTCGCAGATCCTTGGAAGGCACTAGCGAAATCCAAAGGCCCCTACCCAGCCGATCAGTTCTGAAGCGCCTAATCCTACAAAGCAATGACCTCCCCCCCACCAGGACATCCGTCCGGAGCAGAGTAGCATCAACCCTTTTGGAGGCTGCAGCCAACTCCGAAATCCGAAAAGCTCCATGAAAGGCCATAGAGAAAGCTAATTTAAACAAAATAGTTTCAAAAACCAAATCCGCAACGTCTGCTACGGCCGCGAGGAGTAAAGGAAGGAGGGAAACATCGATGGGACGTCTTTTGTTGAGGGGCTATCGGAACCGAACAGAATATGCCGCGCCCTAAATTAAATGTTGTAGTGCAAGCAAGTTAAGACAAACTGTGCCAAAACTCACAACACTAGTACTGATTTAGCGTTCTGATGCATGACGCCAAGGTTGTCACACCTGAGCACTATACTGCGATTACACAAACGCTCGCCCCACACTTCCAATGCAACCATGATTTGAAAGAATTCGAGAAGCAAAAGGTCCCTTGTGAGAACCAAACATGCCCATTCCTCAGGTCAAGGTGCCGCACACCAGGAGCCGGCAAGGTAGCAACCAAAACCAGTGTAACCTGGATACGGGAGAAAGGATCAAATCCTCCAGTGGAGGTCGTTCAAACGGGCCCGCAATTCGCCCGAGGCTCACTTCATTTTGGATTTTAGCATGAAGTACAGCAGGCAATTCTCGCGCTGATCGCAGATTCCTTGGGGTACCAACACTAACCTCGACCCTAACGGGCAACGGAAAACCAACAGCGAAACCTGAATACAAAAAACGTGCATCCTCAAGGTTTGGATGCCTTATTTAGGGATTGTATTCCCTGCTGGCTTAGAAGATTGCTGTCAAGCTGGCCGGGAACAAATGGAAATGGGATGGGCTCCACCGCAACGCAAATAAAGGTGTCGAAAACGACACCGCTGCCCCTGTGTACAAGTGGCATTGTTGAAAGCAAAACATTTGCCTTTACTCCGAGACTGAGCTGAAAGACAGCCTGGGCCTGGCAGCCGACGAACAGAAGGATCGTCAACTGGAAGACACTGAGGCTGTGTAACTTCTAGCCACACCTCCATGTCCTTACCGCCAAACTCAATAACGGGCCTTCGATCCTGCTCCCGACTAAATTCTTTGTCGTAAACCCGCCATGCAAACCCCCGGGAACTGCGCTGCATGCTATTAATAAGGTGCAGGTACTTGATAACATTTAAATGTTCCTGAGAATGAGTTACCAAATAGCATGATGCAAACATGCAGAAACCCGCAATCCAATTACTAAAGGACTTGAAAGCGTCTATGCCAACTCCACCCTTACTCTTGGCAGCCCTAAAGTCCTTTTTTGTTTTGTCCGTGAGCACAAAAATGTCCACATATAAACCCTTAGTAATCTTGCGTTTACAGCATGGACGCAAGCCACGCAAGACTGCCGTATTATCGCAGCAAACCCCTAATGACCGTTTAGAACGTTTGCGAGAGGCATTGCGTGAGCGCAAATGCTTGCGCTTAGATAACTTAACACGCCGGTCGGCCTCGTGTTTAGCATATTTAGCAGCTCGCTTGCGCGCCCTGGCAGAGCTGCTGGCGTCTGACACCATCGATGAGGAGGAACAACAGCTGCTACTGTCATCATCCACGCAAGGAGACCCACCTGACGTAGTCACTTCCCCGTCCACAGCTGCCTCTTCGTGACTGTCGCTGGCATCGCCGTCTGCACTCTTTATATGCAGCTGCTCCTAACTATCTATTTACACTGCACTTTTCTTACTATGGTGGTGCCCTGGGGCGGCTTGGCTGGGCCAGTTTTTGGGGGGTCCTGTGCTCTGGATTTGAACCCTAGTATGTTAGGGACCTACCCTAAAGAGGTTACCTGGATATGGTGGGTAGGCCCATAACCTTCGCCATGATTATGCTAAAAACCTCTATTGATTGCATTTATATATATTATTAATAATTTGGAGTTGTGCAACCTGAAATTTGTCTGTTTCTGTGCCTGCAATTAGTCTCATCAGGTAGCACCTCCCATCATATATATAGTCAGGTTGTGCAGTCCAGAAATCTTTTCCATATGCTCCATTTAATGTGCTTTATTGCACTTCTGAGGGAAAAGAGACGCCCCCATTCTGGATTAGCACCCTTCCTTACTGGTTTAAAAGCATGGAGTATGGTAATGTATATGCACACTGTATTAGGCACAATTCTAGATAAGTCCTACAAGTTATATACTGTAGTGTAACTTTGGTTAATTTTTGGGGTATGGGTCCCCCTGGATTGCGTTGGTTAATCTGTCTCAGGGCACCGCATTATAACACATTTTCCTTTATAACACATTTTAACCCTTCACTGTGTGTGTTTAATATATATGTACTTCACTTTTTTATTTTCATTCTTTATATGCAGCTGCAGCTGCTCCTAATTATCTCTTTACACTGCACTTTTCTACTATGGTGGTGACCTGGGGCGGCTTGGCTAGGCCAGTTTTTGGGGGGTCCTGCGCTCTGGATTTGAATCCTAGCATGTTAGGGACCTACCCGAAAGAGGTTACCTGGATATGGTGGGTAGGCCCATAACCTTGGCCATGATTATGCAAAAAACTTCTATTGATTGCAAAATTTTATTGCATTTATATATATTATTAATAATTTGGAGTTGTGCACCTGAGATTTGTCTGTTTCTGTGTGGAAACAACAGCTGCTACTGTCATCATCATCCACGCAAGGAGACCCACCTGACGTAGTCACTTCCCCGTCCACAGCTGCCTCTTCGTGACTGTCGCTGGCATCGCCGTGTGAAAAAGAAGGTAGCACAGCATCTGTCGCTGTAGCCACCGACGCAGGCAAAGGTGCGGAAGAAAGTGTAGCTGAAATGGCTGATACCGGGGAAGGGACCGCACCTGGGGTACCTTGCGCTACTAAAGACCCCAATGCGTGCACCGCTGACAAAAATTGTTCGGGCATGGTCGCTGGTAACTGAGCTAGGAACTGCGGGGGGCGCACCAGCTGGAGACCTGGGCCCAGGTAGTTGTGAGAAAGCCGCTATAAAAGGGGCAAATAAAGTGGCCATGGAAGACATAACGTTTATAACCCCTGTCAGCATCCCCAGAGCCTGTGGGCATAGTAATGGCAGTTAAGCTGGGAGGCCCCACACTGACATCAGCCCCCTGTGACTGTGGCCATGCACTCAGAGAAACCCCTGGAGCCTGATTATTCATTACCACAGAGCCGCTGGCAGAGCCCACCTGCAGCAAGCTCTGATCCTGACTGCTAAAATGGTGGCTAAGCCCCGCCCCCAGAGCAGGCTCTGGGAGCTGAGCAGAGCCACCATCTTCAATTCAGGCCTTAGCACCTGTGCACTGGGCTGGTCTCCAACCCGCGGCCACCCCCACACTGCCCGCGGGTGTCCCAGCCGCGATCCCCATGGGAACATGCGCCTGAGCGCGTCCGCGGCTCACAGCACTGCCGTGAGCCTGGACATGTGGGCGGGCAGGCACAGCAGCCGGAATGCGCTGACCCGCCCGCGAGAGCCAGAAGCTGCGGCCCCTGGAGCAGCTTCTGGCCGCGTGAACACCGCGTGACCCCCCCGCATCAGACACCGTGGCGGGCACACCCGGTGAGGCAGCCGAAGGCCTGACAGGGCATCCTGTCCTATCAAGATAACGGCGGGGGGGTTCTGAAAGCAGCACGCGTGGGACATAAGGCCAGGGAAAGGGACAGTTAGAAGCAGGGAAAGAGAAAACACAGCAGCAGAGGGAAAGTGAGGAAAAAGAGTTTAGATAAAAACGGAAGCAAAAGAAATGGAGAGAAAATATGGACTGAAAGAGAAATGAAAATGAAATGCAGTGAGAAAAAAAGGCAATAACACACAATCTTATACTGAACAGCGCAGCACTTATCTCTGCCAGAAGACAGGAACAAAAGAGGCTTTGTCTCAGCCCTCACAACCTCACATTCCCAGTTAAGACACACACACCTATCCTAAAAGGTCAAACTAAGTCACATGGCGTTACCTAAGCCAGCCCCCAGACTAGAAGTTTAACCCACTCCGTTCTTATTCAATCACTCTGTTTGCCCCTTAATATTTCTATCATGCTCGGCCCATCTCGGCCCATCATTACGTAGGGTTCATGAAGTTTTCCCAACATACTCAAATTTACATTCACATTCCAATAAGGTAAATACAGTTCAGGCTATTACAGGTCATAAAATCTTTGATCTTAAACGTTTCATTATTGGAGTTTGATGTAAATTCCTCTATTTGTTTTGGAGTATTCTGATGGACTTTACACATAGGACGTTTCCCACATCTATGAAACTCTATGGTTTTAATTAGAGATGAGCGATTCGGTTCGGTTCTACTGTCATTGTTCAAACACAGCCTGTAAAGTGACAGTTAGGAGCTGATTGGTTGGTACTTTATCTCCATCCACTTTATCTCTCTCCAAGGCTTAATCCATCCCCCAGAATCTCTTAAATCTGCCTAAAAATGACTTTTAATCTAAGATCTGTATAATTCTGCTTAGGATCTACACAGTATTTTGAAAATATTTCAAATAAGATTGTGATAGAAGAATGAGTGACAAAGGATGAAAGGGTGGTGCGACATGTGCCATGGCACAGGGCATCGCAGGGCAGGGGGCGCTGCTCGGACCTGTACATTTTCTGTTTAGAATTCTCCTCACTAGTAGTTTCCTTTTATATGTGGCATCTCCTGGCCACCCCTATCTCCTCCCTGGCCAACTCCCCCTTCATCTGGCCACCTACCCAAGCACCTTTAGTCACACCCTCTTTTATTTAACCCACGCATTTCAAAATACTGCCATACCCAGGACTCAAACCTGTCACCTCTTACATGACAGGCAGATACGTTACACATGGAGCGATCTGTTCCACAATTTCTGATGGTAGCCAATGAGGCCACACCACATTTTCAGGTACGTATCTTATGTCCCAATTTGAAAAATAAGGAAGGGGGGGATCCAATGCTCTTTCTGGCCCAGGGCACCAAAAAGTCTAGTTACGGCTCTGCCTTGAACATTATAATTTACCAGCATCACGACTCCCCATACTGCAATAATATAAAGACAGAGTGTCAGTGCCCGAAACCATGGTAACTGGGAAGTCATAGCTAGAGAAAGTTATGTGGCTGAGGGATGAGGATGTCCTGGAGGGCGTTTATTGTTTTGGAATTTGTAACTGTATTATTCCTATGAATCAACGGGTGGAAGAGAGAACACGCGGCGGCTTTCGGCTTCTGATAGTTTCTCTTCTACAAAACAATAAATAAATGTGACAGGAAGCATGAACAATCCGTAATGGGTTTATTGAGTGAAATCTGCACATCCTGTCCTTATATCTGCCTTGGTTCATGGTGTGCTGCACAAAGGTATTCTCTCAGAGTATAAGTATCATGTCAAAGCAAAAACACAATTTTAGTTTATCTCTGGTACTAAGAATTGAATTAAAATATTGTTATATATATATATATGTATATTATTTTTTTTTTTTTTTCACAATTCAAGACTTTAGCTTGAGTGCAGAGCCTGACTGGTACAAAAAAACTATCCCCGTCATATAAGCCTATAATGAAGCTGGTTCCAGGTGCAAAAACTTTTTTGTTCAGACAACGGATGCATACCAACTGTCCCGATTTCAGGGGACTGTCCCATTGTCACATGGATATGTCCCCATTCCGGGACAGTTGGGTGGGTCCAATTAATAGACACCACTTCAGTGTCATGCATGGTGTTTTAGGAGGAAGGGAAAGCATGGCTTATTATACACTAATGTAATGTCACCATACCCCCTACTTGTTTTCTGTCCTTTAATCTGAAATTCTGCATTTTTGCATGTACGTTGAAGTCACAAAAAGTTCCATCATGCACTGGGTGCTTTATTATTTTATCAGATAATTGTCATCACTGTTGATACAGTACACTAGCAGGGGTGCTGAGAGGGGGCGGGTGACAGGGGGCAGGTTTTAGTTGTGATTACCCGAGCAGGGTCTCTCAGGGGCATATTTAATACAACAAGCATCCCAGGCACAGATATTCAATACAGAGTGCATTCCAGGGACAGATATTCAATACATAAAGCATCCCAGTTACTGTACGTGTATTCAAGAGCATTGGAGTGAAAGATAATCAATGCAGAGAGTATCCCAGTGACCTCCATACACTACAAAGAGCATCCATGTGATTGCCATATGCCATAAAATACATTTACCTAGTACCCCCTGTGTACTATCATTTACCTAGTGACTCCTTTGGGCTGGGAGGGACAGAGAGGAAGGCATAGGCATAATTATAATGGGTGCAAGGTGTGTAGTGCACACAGACCCCTGAGTCCAGGACGGCCCCGCACCGCACACCCATAATTATCCATAGTATAATTATCTTGTGCCAGGAAGCTGACCCCTTCTCCTTCACTGCGCCATCTTCCCAGGGACATCTTTGGGAAGATGGCGCCAGGCAGTAAAAGCAAAGACTCTGGCACTGTGCACCTTTGCTCACTTGTGCACATGCGACAACTTACGGAATATCACTGGCAAAATGGTGGCGGGCAGAAGGAGGTACCGGCTTGCTGGCACAAGTTAAGATGCAGGACTCGGGGGGCGGCCTGCTGCTCACATGTGTGAGGAAGTGCAGTGAGTCTCGAGGAATCCGAGTACATCAACTCTGTAACTCACTAACCATGGAGAATTCTAATGGCAAACTCCTACGGCGTGAATTCCGCTTTGGCTAAAAAACATGCTGCAGGCCGTGATATAATATAACAAAGAAAATTATCCAATGCAAACGCTACCATTGATATTTTATTTACAATATCACAAAAGGTCACACAAATCAGAATCTGCAAGTACTGTATAAGGAACAATGCTCCCACTATTGTAAATTAGTAAATATATTACTGTATATTAGTATAAATGCATCCGAATACTTGAATAAGTTTGAGGATAGATAAGCACCCTGTTTGATATGTAATTTTGTTAGGTAAGTTAAGGGTTAAAAGCTGGAGGGGGATGTGGTTAGTATTCGTCACTTGAGGAGTATAAGCCTATGGTAGGATTAAGGGAGGGCTTAGAGGTTCCATATAAATAGCCTGGTGAGGGGAGCCATCTTCCTCTTTCCAGTTTATTTCAACCCCACCCACCCACCCGTGTAAGATGGTTTGTGTAAATTTTTCTGTTGTTGGATAGTGCATTTGTCTGTGATTTTCTCCCAACAGGTAGAGGTGCAGCCTGGCGGGAAGCAGTGCTCATGGGCGGCCTATTATTAGCGCAGGAGTGCCAGTGGTAGCATTCTTCCTTTGAGAGCGGCCAGTTTGTCACCGCCTAAAGGGGGGACATGGTCATTGTTCCAAGGGAGGGACCAATGCTGTGCCAATTAGGGAAGGATGGTACTGCCCCAGGTCAGTCTGTGCAGGGCGGGGATCCACCCCTTTTTATTTGTATTGGTATCCATCGGGCTGTGGCCTCGGAGCTCTGCATTCTTCTTGCCACCTATTCTAGAATTTCAATTTGATCAATAAATTCTGGCTGTGACCTCTTTGAATTCCATATACATGTGTCAGTGTGTTTATTTCTAGGTTTAGGATTAAGTTAAGTTAACAAAAGGGAATAATAAAACAAATGGGTGACTTATTGTCGATCAGTGTGTTCGATATATCACGCTTATATGGGGTGGATTTCCTGACCAAGTAAACTTCTAACCACATGTAACTAGGGGTGAGCGGGTTTGGATTTCTGAAATCCGAACCCCCCCGGGCCCCCCCGATCCGAGGCCGATCCGAGTCAGGCTCGACTTTTCCCGCCCGGCTCGGATCTGAAATCGAGGCAAAACGTCATCATCCCGCCTTCCGGATCTCGCGGGTTTTGGATGCTATATAAGGTACCTGCGTCGGTGCCATTTTCTCACTCGGCTGTGGACAGTGAAGAGGGAGGGTGGGAGTTAGGGCTGGCTGGGCTGTGTAGTGTAGTGCAGAGTAGTGTTGTGCTGCGCTGTGCTGCTGTTGTCCATAGGGGCTGTGTCCACTACTTCAAAGTCCATAGGGGCTGGCTGTGTTGTGCTGTGCTGCTGTTGTCCATAGGGGCTGTGTCCACTACTTGAAAGTCCATAGGGGCTGGCTGGACTGTGTTGTGCAGTCAGTAGTCCACTCCAAAGCCCTGTGCAGTGTCCCAGTCCTAAAGGGGTGCTGTAGTGTTGTCCAGGGGGTGCTCTGTCCGTCAGGGGTGCTGTAACCCCCAAGTGCTAAAAAAAAAAAAAATTTCTGTGTTTGTGAATTGTGTGCGCAGTAGCCACACGTGCATCAGCAAAGTAGTGCCAAGCGTGCACCTGTGTCATAAGTAAAGGGCCGGCTGGCTTGACCGTTAAAGGGTGCTGTAACCCCCAAAGTACACTCCAAACCGAATAAAAACATATTTTCTGTGTTTGTGAATTTTGTGCGCAGTAGCCGCACGTGCATCAACAAAGTAGTGCCAAGCGTGCGCCTGTGTCATAAGTAAAGGGCCGGCTGGCTTGACCGTTAAAGGGTGCTGTAACCCCCAAAGTACACTCCAAAAAAAATAAAAAAATATTTTCTGTGTTTGTGAATTGTGTGCGCAGTAGCCGCACGTGCATCAACAAAGTAGTGCCAAGCGTGCGCCTGTGTCATAATTAAAGGGCCGGCTGGCTTGACCGTTAAAGGGTGCTGTAACCCCCAAAGTACACTCCAAACCAAATAAAAAAATATTTTCTGTGTTTGTGAATTGTGTGCGCAGTAGCCGCACGTGCATCAACAAAGTAGTGCCAAGCGTGCGCCTGTGTCATAAGTAAAGGGCCGGCTGGCTTGACCGTTAAAGGGTGCTGTAACCCCCAAAGTACACTCCAAACCAAAAAAAAAAATATGTTCTGTGTTTGTGAATTGTGTGCGCAGTAGCCGCACGTGCATCAACAAAGTAGTGCCAAGCGTGCGCCTGTGTCATAAGTAAAGGTCCGGCTGGCTTGACCGTTAAAGGGTGCTGTAACCCCCAAAGTACACTCCAAACCAAATAAAAAAATATTTTCTGTGTTTGTGAATTGTGTGCGCTGTAGCCGCACGTGCATCAACAAAGTAGTGCCATGCGTGCGCCTGTGTCATAAGCAAAGGGTCGGCTGGCTTGACCGTTAAAGGGTGCTGTAACCCCCAAAGTACACTCCAAACCAAATAAAAAAATATTTTCTGTGTTTGTGAATTGTGTGCGCAGTAGCCGCACGTGCATCAACAAAGTAGTGCCAAGCGTGCGCCTGTGTCATAAGTAAAGGTCCGGCTGGCTTGACCGTTAAAGGGTGCTGTAACCCCCAAAGTACACTCCAAACCAAATAAAAAAATATTTTCTGTGTTTGTGAATTGTGTGCGCAGTAGCCGCACGTGCATCAACAAAGTAGTGCCAAGCGTGCGCCTGTGTCATAAGTAAAGGTCCGGTTGGCTTGACCATTAAAGGGTGCTGTAACCCCCAAAGTACACTCCAAACCAAATAAAAAAATATTTTCTGTGTTTGTGAATTGTGTGCGCAGTAGCCGCACATGCATCAACAAAGTAGTGCCAAGCGTGCGCCTGTGTCATAAGTAAAGGGCCGGCTGGCTTGACCGTTAAAGGGTGCTGTAACCCCCAAAGTACACTCCAAACCAAAAAAAAAATATGTTCTGTGTTTGTGAATTGTGTGCGCAGTAGCCGCACGTGCATCAACAAAGTAGTGCCAAGCGTGCGCCTGTGTCATAAGTAAAGGTCCGGCTGGCTTGACCGTTAAAGGGTGCTGTAACCCCCAAAGTACACTCCAAACCAAATAAAAAAATATTTTCTGTGTTTGTGAATTGTGTGCGCAGTAGCCGCACGTGCATCAACAAAGGAGCAGCGCCAAGCGTGCGCCTGTGTCCCATAAGTAAAGAGCCGGCTGGCTCATTTCTTAAAGGGTGGTGTAACCCACAAAGTGCACTACTCTCCAGCAAAAATAAAAAATATTTTCTATGTTTGTGTGCGCTTTAGCCGCACGTATATATCAAATCGATATAACATAAATGGAGGACCAAACTTTCTCCGATAAAAATAAAATAGAGAAAGATCAAGAACCACTTCCTCCTAGTGCTGAAGCTGCTGCCACTAGTCATGCCATCAATGTCGTCTGCCAAGGCCGATGCCCAATGTCATAGTAGAAGCCACATACAATCCCAAATGACAAAGTTCAGGAAAATGACCTTAAAAAAAACATTTAAATCATCTGAAGAGAAACGTAAACTTGCCAATATGCCATTTATGACACAGAGTGGCAAGGAACGGCTAAGGTCTTTCCCTATGTTCATGACTAGTGGTTCAGCTACACATGACGATGGAAGCCCTCCTCCCACTAAAAACATCAAATGAGTTAAGCTGGCAAAAGCACAGTGAAGAACTGTGCGTTCTAAGAAGATATCACAAATCCCCAAGGAGAGTCCAAGTGTGGTGGCGGTTGCGATGCCTGACCTTCCCAGCACTGGACGGGAAGAGGTGGCTCTTTCCACCATTTGCACGCCCCCTGCAAGTGCTGAAAGGAGCACCCACAGTCCACTTGCTGATATGCAAATTGAAGATGTCACTGTTGAAGTACAACAGGATGAGGATACTGGTGTAGCTGGCGCTGAGGAGGAAGTTGGCGAGGAGGATTCTGATGGTGATGTGGTTTGTTTAAATCAGGCTCCGGGGGAGAAAGTTGTTGTCCGTGGGATGAAAAAGCCCATCACGGTCATGCCTGGGCAGAAGACCAAACATTCCACCTCTTTGGTCTGGCAATATTTCTATCCAAATCCGGATAACAACTGTCTTGCCATATGTATCATATGTAAAGGTGGAATAAGTAGGGGTAGGGACGTTAACCACCTAGGAACATCCTCCCTTATACAGCACCTGCAGCGCGTTCATAATAAGTTACTGTCAAGTTCAGAAACTTTGGCTAAGACCGTAAGCAGTCCAGGGACCTAAATCCCGTTGTCCTGTTGTATCCAAGCACCTGCAAACCACACCGTCAACTTCCTCCTCGTCAATTTCCTCCTTAGTCAGGATCGGAAGTAGTCCTGCAGGCCATGTCACTGGCATGACTGACTCTCCTATCCGGGATTCCTCCGGAGGATCCTGCATTGCTACGCCTGCTGCTGTTGCTGCTGCTGGGAGTCGTTCATCATCCCAGCAAGGAAGTAGGAACACCACTACTTTTACTAAACAATTGACCCTCCAACAGTCCTTAGCGAGGAGGATGAAGTACGACAGCAGTCATCCTGAAGCAAAACGTATAACTGGGGCCTTGACTGCTATGTTGGTGTTAGACGTGCGTCCGGTATCCGCCATTAGTGCAGTGGGATTTAGACAATTGATGGAGGTAGTGTGTCCCCGTTCCAAATCCCATCTAGATTCCACTTCACTAGGCAGCCGATACCGAGACTGTACAGAAACGTCAGAAAAAGGGTCCTCAGTGTCCTGAAAAATGCCGTTGTACCCAATGTCCACTTAACCACGGACATGTGGACAAGTGGAACAGGGCAGACTAAGGACTATATGACTGTGACAGCCCACTGGGTAGATGTATCACCTTACGCAGCAACAGCAGCAGCGTCACCAGTAGCAGCATCTCAGAAACGCCATCTCGTTCCAAGGCAGGCTACGCTGTGTATCACCGGTTTCAGTACGACAACGCCACCAATATTGTGCGGGCATTACATCTGGGCAAATTCCAGCACGTCCCATGTTTTGCTCACACAATAAACTTGGTGGTGCAGAATTTTCTGAAAAGCGACAGTGGTGTGCAGGAGATGCTTTGGGTGGCCCGAAAAATTTCTGGCCACTTTCGCCATTCAGCGACTGCGTGCCGAAGACTGGAGCGCCAGCAAACACTCTTGAACCTGCCCCGCCATCACCTGAAGCAAGAGGTTGTGACACGGTGGAACTCAACCCTCTATATGCTTCAGAGGATGGAGGAGTAGCAAAAGGCCATTCAAGCCTATACATCCACCTATGACATAGACAAAGGAGGGGGTATGCACCTGACTCAAGCGCAGTGGAGAATGATTTCCGTGTTGTGCAAGGTTCTCCAGCCCTTCGAACTTGCCACACGTGAAGTCAGTTCAGACACTGCCAGCTTGAGTTAGGTCATTCCCCTCATCAGGCTTTTGCAGAAGCAGCTGGAGAAAGTGAAGGAGGAGCTAAGATGGAGCGATTCCGCTCGGCATGTGGGACTTGTGGATGAAGCCCTTCATTCGCTTTGCCAGGATTCCAGGGTGGTCAATCTGTTGAAATCAGACCACTACATTTTGGCCACCGTGCTCGATCCTAGGTTTAAAGCCTATGTGGTGTCTCTCTTTCCGGCCGACACAAGCCTGCAGAGGTGCAAAGACCTGCTGGTGAACACACTGTCAGCTGAAGCGGAACGTGACAAGTCAACAGCTCCTTCTTCATTTTCTCCCGCAACTGGGGCTGCCAGGAAAAAACTTAGCTATCCTAAGCAACCCACTGGCGGTGATGCAGGGCAGGCAGGACCAAGTTTGGACATCTGGTCCGGACTGAAGGACCTGGCAACAATTTCTGACATGTCTACTGTCACTACATATGATACTGTCACCATTGACAGAATGGTGGAGGATTACATCGGTGACAGCATCCAAGTAGGCTTGTCAGACAGTCCATACCTGTACTGGCAGGAAAAAGAGGCAATTTGGAGGCCCCTGTACAAACTGGCTCTATTTTACCTGAGTTGCCCGGCCTCCAGTGTGTACTCCGAAAGAGTGTTTAGTGCAGCCGGGAACCTTGTCAGCGAAAGGCGTAGGAGGTTGCTTCCACAAAATGTGGAGAAGATGATGTTCATCAAAATGAATTATCAACTCTTCCAGGGAGACCTGTGGTGGTGGATTCCAGTGGGGACGAGTTAATACTCTGTGAGGAAGAGGATGGACACAACACTGAAGAGGGTGAGGAATCAGTGGATGAGGAAGATGAGGACGACATCTTGCCTCCGTAGAGCCCGTTTGTGCAGGGACAGATTAATTGCCAGCTTGTTTTGTGGGGGCCCAAACGAACCAATCATTTCAGCCACAGTCGTGTGGCAGACCCTGGCGCTGAAATGATTGCTTTGTTAAAGTGTGCATGTCCTTTTTATACAACATAAGGGTGGGTGGGAGGGCCCAAGGTCAATTCCACTTGCACCTCTTTTTTTTCTTTGCATTATGTACAGTTTGGGGCCTAGTTTTTCAAACTGCCATCCTGTCTGCCACTGCAGTGTCACTCCTAGATGGGTCACGTGTTTGTGCCGCCCTCTCGTGTCGCTTAGCATAGTCATCCAGCTACCTCGGTGCAACCTTTTGGACATAAAAACACTATTGTGAGGTGTGAGGTGTTCAGAATAGACTGGAAATTAGTGGAAATTAAGGTTATTAAGGGTAACAATAGCATAGGAGCAGAAAAACCAACACATTCTGTGATTTTAGCTGTTTTTATGCTTTTTTAAAAAAAAATACAGATCCAAAACACAAAACCCAGAACCCAAAACACGGAAGGGTGGTTTTGGCAAAACCAATCCAGATCCAAAACACGAAGAAAGATCCAGATCCAAAACCAAAACACGAAAAGTGGCCGGTGCACACCCCTACATGTAACCTGACTTTACATTTCAAATGTACAGGAAACTAATACAATGCATTACGGATCCTAAATACTGGTGGTTTTTGAAATAGTGAAGATATTTATTTAGCTTACAGTAATTCACTTCTTTGCAGGAAGGAGCCATTTGCCACATTGATAAATAGATAGTTACTATAAACAGTAACCTGAAGAGGGACCTTTCTAATTAATTATTTAATTGAACTAATCTACTTTATATGGAAGAAGGGCCCAAGCAGCACAATCGCAATGACTTGGTCCAGTCTGTATATGGAGAAAAGAAAATGTTACTGAGGCATGATAAAATTGTTTTATTTTTCCTAAATTGTGCATCTTAGAGAATTAATGACGGGGAACAGATTGCTTTTAGAAGTAAGTGCATATGGTGGTTCTGCATAAGAATTGTGGGCAATTGAATCGTATTTCCTAACGCTAAAAAGGGACAAGCTGCTTCACGGGTAGGTTATATATTATGATTTGTGCCATAAGCAGTTCCTGTAAAACGTAGAGGTGCCTCAGGGGTTTAATGTGAGCTACTGCCTAATGTTAATAATAAAAACCTGCATGACGGCAACAAGTCCCCACTATCCCAGCGCAGGACTTTAGAAGTGGAGGCTCTATATCTAAAATGCGTAGCTGGAGAATTTCACATTAAAAGGGAGTTTCCATTAGCCGCCAGCTCCGATGGGGACGCACGCGCTCCCTGGTATTATGGCAGTAAGACATGCTTTGACGTGGAAAAAAATATAAAAAAATTTCCAGCAATATTCTGTGGATTGTCATCACGTGAGGTTCCTGCAGGGGTGCAGTCAGAACGTTTTGGGCCCCATGCTGTAGCAACATATTGAAGGGCCCCTGTCTCAATGCTTTTAGGGTACCCTAGCTCATTTTCTGAACCACAGGAGTGCCCTAGCTCACATTATGCCACAGTATAGGTCTGTGGGAATACATTATGCTACATCGTACGCCTAATTCACATTATGACTTACAGGGGCATATTCAATTGTCCACACGGTTTTAACCGCAAAAAAAACTCGCGGACCTCACGCATAAATTTGAATTACTGTGTGAATGCGCGCTCCCGATACCCGCGGTATCGAATTTTTAAAAAAATTATCGCTTGGTCTCCGCAGCTCCTGGTCATCTCCCCTCCAACTTTGCACTGGGGAGGGGGCTGCTGGGAGGCGAGGGAGCTGTTGGGAGTGGAGGCGGTGGCTGCTGGGAGATGCAATTCTGCTGCCTCTGGGGAGGGCTCACAAACACGGGGGGGTCACACATACACTCACATACACACATACTTCCTACGCTCATATATACTTACACACACTCACACATACTTACACACTCACACATACTAGCACACTCACACACATACACACACTGCTGCTGCAGGAGACCGGATCCTGACACTGGAAGGAGAAGACACTGCTTCGGAAGGTGAGTAATAACTGACTAATGAAGCTAATTAGAAACTTCCAAGTGCTTAATTAGTCATTAAAGGGGGGGGGGTTGCAGGGGTCCCAGAACAATTCCCAACCATTCTTCCAAGAAATATAGATTTTAGAAAAAAAATGGTCACGCACTGGGGCGGCAAGAAAAAAAATCCTGCCCTGCTCGGGAAATGAAAAACCCTGCACCTAATTGAATAGCAAAAATCCTGCACCTGCGGGAAAAACCCAGCAGGTGCAGGAGTTTTGCTATTCTCGCACCTAATTGCCCCATAGTGTCCCTAGTTCACATTGTGTCACATTAATGTCTGAATCTGTATACGAGATTCTACGATGCAGCAGCCGCGGCTTTTTTCCACACCCTGTTCCGTTGTGCTTCGTATACAGACTCAGTCACACACAGATATACAAGTGTTACATATCAAATGAATCAGTAGTGTCCTTGTGCGTCTTAATTGTATCACATTGTGACTAAGGTCGGTTACACAATGAGCCGACATATCGTTCCTCAGGTACACATTAGAACGAGGTAATGAACGATGGAACGTTCACTCGTTCCGTCATTCATTACCTGCAACGGGGCCGCATGCAATATTGTCCGTGTGGACGTGCAGCACGGCTGCCCAGACAATACCACATGCGACCGCGGGGGGCGCGCATATTGGCCATACACACCGAGCGTTGCGGCCAATATGTCATTCCGATGCAGCTGGAAACAACATATAGTGCCAACATCATCTCAGTTTGTACCCAGCTTAAAACCCATTTTCAGACAAAAAAGATGCCCTGCGCTTGCAGAGTCGCATGGAACCTGATGGCTTTCTTGCGCTAGGCATTTCCCTCCACATGGTGTGTTGAGGCTAGATGTATGAGGACACATCTATACATGCCACATTACAGTGCCTCAGTTTATTTTGACACATTATAGTGCTCTCCAGTTCATATTATAACACTTTACAATGAGCAGATCAGATTATGTCACATTACAGTGCCCTCCAGTTCACATTATGCCACATTATGGTGCCCTCCAGTTCATATTATGCCACATTACAGTACCATCCAGTTCAAATTATGCCACATTATGGTGCCCTCCAGTTCATATTATGCCACATTACAGTACCGTCCAGTTCAAATTATGCCACATTACAGTGCCCCAGTTAATATTATGCCACATTACAGTGCCCCAGTTCATATTATGCTACATTATAGTGCCCTCCAGTTCATATTATAACACATTAAAATGAGCAGCTCAGATTATGCCACATTATAGTGCCCTCCAGTTCATATTATAACACATTACAGTACCATCCAGTTCAAATTATGCCACATTATGGTGCCCTCCAGTTCATATTATGCCACATTACAGTACCGTCCAGTTCAAATTATGCCACATTACAGTGCCCCAGTTAATATTATGCCACATTACAGTGTTCTCCAGTTCATATTATGCCACATTATAGTGCCCTCCAGTTCATTTTATAAAACATTACAGTGCCCCAGTTCATATTATGCCACATTATAGTGCCCTCCAGTTCATATTATAACACATTACAGTGCCCCAGTTCATATTATGCCACATTATAGTGCCCTCCAGTTCATATTATAACACATTAAAATGAGCAGCTCAGATTATGCCACATTACAGTCCCCCCTTACCATTATAACATCCGCTACACACACCTCTCACTGAAAATGGAATGTCATCACATTCAGGCTGGGGAACAGTTTCGGACCCAATTGCTTAGCAGGCAAATCCGGAAAATTAGTTTGCAACAATACTGTATATCCTGTGTCTGAGGCCCCATAAGCCTTAGCAATGGCTGCACCCACTATAGCTACGCTCATGTACCTTGTGTTTAACTGAATCTGCTCTTAAATGAGAGCTCTCACAGTTATGTAGTCACCAAGTAGTCACCTTTGTGCCCCAGTCCAATAATGGATGCCTCGCTGCAGCTTATGAACAATCTGCAAAAAACACTGGTTGTGGCCATGGGTTGGGTATGGGATGCCGGTGCTCAGGATCCCGGCGGTCAGAATCCCGACACCAGCATCCCGGCATGGGTTAGGATACAAACACCTGTCAGTCAGTTGCTAACCCTCCCCCTCTCCATACCCTCCATCCCGGCTGCCTAAACCTAACCCTCCCCCCCTAGTGCCTAAACCTAACCTCCCCCCGTAGCCTAACCCTAACCCTCCCCCCCTAGTACCTAACCATATCCCCTAATCCTAACCCTCCCCCTAAACCTACTACTTACTGTCTGGATGCCGGCTCTGGGATTTTTACTACATTCCGTAGCAACATTCAGTCATGTGACACAGAATCAGGCCCTTAATTCCTACATATGATCTCACACACTGACAAGAAACAGGCCCAAAACTCAGCATTTTATAAATAAAAGATAATAATAATAATACCAATAAAATACTAATACAGTAGTAATAACAATAATAGTCATAGCCGGCTGCAAGATAAAATAAGCAAAATGACATGTTCTGACCACAAAAGGAAGAATAAAGTTAGCAGTACGGTTATATTCACAATAGATATTTAGGTTTATAACTGTTCTATGGCATTTTGATGTAATGTTATCCTTGAGCCTACATTTAATATGTCTCCATATGAATCTTTCTCAAGCTGTTATCTTGAAATGCTGCTATGCCTTTCTGTATAATTAATAACTAGTTTAGGAGCTCCCGATAAAGATTAATGCTACACTTACATAGCTAGTGATCAAAATAAAGAAATGCCGCTCTCTGTATCTGCAATTTGTTCTGCGAGTGGTGTCTGCAGGTAAGAATTTATCCTGGTCCTTGCTCAATAAAACATTTCTGGCTTTACATTTGTCAAGTTAAGAAAATAATACTTTTCAAAATGATGCTCTTTTTTAGAGTAATGTTATAGTTTTTTTTACTTGTGCTTGGTTTTGACTTACATACTTTGCTATATAATAAGCGAGAAAGTGAAACACATCGGAAAACCATCAAATGATTTCCATTAGATGGTGGCAAACATCATACTGCCACCATCAAATTGTAAAAACACTACCATTGGAACACAAACATCGATGGTTATTAACCATCAGATTCCGATGTCCTTTCCTCGACTGAACCTGAAGGCAGGCTGTGGCGCAGGGCGACAGGGGCGGTCGTCCAGGGGCCCTCACACCTTGGGGGCCCCCACACTGCCGCAGATATCGACCGGAAGCTGGCCACCCACCTGGCCGGCTCCAGGCAGAAGAATTACACAGGCATTCAGGCACAGAGAGACAGCACACTCTAAAAGGGACACGGACTATAGAAGCTCCTCCCTCTTGTTGACAAAACTCAGCGATTCGTGGGTGCATGTGTAGGGGGCGGGGCCTAATGCCGTGAAGTGCCCACCCCCATCAGAAAGCTTGCTGATGGCTGAGCTCCTACAGCTGCAAAAGGTATCACTCAGTTCCTTCTCTCGCTCTCCCCCTCTTACCCCTCCTCTCTCTCTTTCTCTCTCTCTCTCTTCCTTTCTGTCTCCCTCCCTCCCCATCCCTCTCTCTCCCTCCCCTCTCTCTCTCCCTGTCCCTTCCTCCCATCCCTTCCTCCCTCCCTCTATCTATCTCACTCCGTTCCTCCCTCCCTCTGCCCCCTCTTCACCCCTCCCTCTCTGTCTCTCTCCCTTACCCCTCCCTCCCTCTCTTACCACCCTTTCTCTCTAACTTTCCCTTCCCCCTCTTTCTCCTTCCCTGTCCCTTCCTCCCTTTCTTCCCGCCCTCTCTCTGTCTATACTGATGTGGACGATATGTCATCCGATTCGCCATGATCGGATGTCATACCGTCTAGTGTGTACCCGGCTTAAGGGGATAAGGGGAATAGTAGTTGCTGTGTGAGGCAATTTTATTGATGGGGCCCCCACAATTTAGTCGCTCCGGGGCCCCCATAAACCTTAATCCAGCCCTGCTCCGGCGTGATGTTCTCGCTCAGTCAGACGCCCGCGGTGAACAGGAGGCACTTCACATGAAAGTCAGCGCTGTTCTCGGACAGGGGCACCACGGCGAGGAAGCTCAACAGGAAGCACAGGAAATACAGGGTACATTGTGCAAAGAGGACATTTCTCTACCCTGTGCTCAGCAGCTGGGGACAGTGGTGACATTGCTTAGGTTGTTATGAGATACAGGGGGCTGTGGTGAAATTAAACTGCTCCTGTGCGAAGCCGGGGCGGGTCGCTAGTCATTGAATAAAATGAATAATCACACAACATCATTGAATAAAATGAATAATCACTCAGCAATGACAGGTGGGCACTGCTAGTTTTATATATTGCTTTTTTGTTAACATTTATAAAGTGCAGTTTAAAGAGACACACCCCCATAACTATTTTGCTATGTTAAAGAGGAGGGTAAACTGTACCATCTTTCAGCACATTAACTCAGCCAGTCGGATGTTGCTCATTGTACACTACCAAATTTCTGTGAAAGTTTGTTCCACGTGTGGTGTCCTTGACTTGGGTCAGGAACCTGAGGCCTGATTTAGCAGTGGACGGAATTGTAAAGCTGCATGCAAGCAGCTTTGCAATTCCGTCCTTGCAATTATGGCAATGCAGCAGGAGGCGTCACGCCTCCTGCACAGGCTTGCCTACCCTCCCGAATTGGCCGGGAGCCTCCTCAATATCGGGTGCCGCTCCCAGCCCCCTGGAAAGGCAGGCAAGTCTCCTGACTGCCATCTGCCCACCGACTACTAATAGAAACCCCCGCAGCGTGAATCGGGTCATTGCGGCCCTACCCCCTGCTTCACAATGCCGTTATTTTCGGCATTGTGAAGCGGGGGAGGGGCCACGATGAAGCGATCGTGAGGCCCCCCCGACCTCAATGCGGCATCATTATCCGGCAACGCCCCCCCCCGCTGTGCACAGACATTCAGCTCCCTCCTGTAAGGAGGGAATTGAATGTCGACAAGTATGCTCCTGCATGCATTAATGTTCCTGGCATCTTCCCTCCTCTCCCCACCTACCAGCGGCGACACGCCTCCGTTTTGGAAAACGGAGGCCATCGCCACCCCCAAACAGCAGCAGACTGTCAATCACTGACAGTCTGCTGCCGCAGATCACGCAGGACGCATTCTGCACACGCACAGATTCCCGATTATCATGCACTCCTGAATGAGGGCCACAGGGCAGAACAGCGCATGTAGTGGAGGGTATACTGGCAGACCCCAGTTGTAAAAAATTGATATTGTGGATCTGATTTAAATCCATTTACACTCTGTGAGATGTATAGGTGTCTGGTGTAGGGCATTTAAAAATGAGTGTTGTATTATTTTTCTGTAATTTAATGGCAGTAAGTTTGAGAATAAAAGATTGATGTATAATGACTGGATTATGAATAAAGAAATGCTCTATGCCGGTGAGTGGGTTATGAATAAAATAAGTTATGAATAAAAGAGTGCTCTGTGGTGAGTGGATTATTTATAAAAGAAAGCGATATACGATGAGCATTCACAAATGATTAAACACAAGCAATAGTACAGTATCAGTGATGTCAGAAATAAAAAATATTCACCATAAGAAACATGAAAAATAACTTCAAAACAATGGACTGTGGGGTCCACGAACTAAAATCCACTTACCGTGCAGATAAGGCCCTCCCTGCTTCACCTGATATCGCTGCGCAGCAGGAAGCAGCTACCGCCATGTGCACTAAATATATCCCAGCTAAGGGAAGTAAACGTTAAGTCATCCCCTCACATTAAGTGCCATTCCGCCTCCTCCTGACTGCACTGTGCGGACTCACCTCTCTCCCAGTGTGAAGCTGCAGCAGTGAGTTTTTGTTTTTGTCAAAACTTTATTGACGAGTGGACAAAATGACAAAGAGCACCCACCCTACCTCTCCGGCGAGTAGAGGTAAGTAACAGCAGCTAGAGGTGATGGAGCTGCTGCTGGAGAAGACAGCTGATGGTAAATCAGAGATACCAACATTCTGGCTGCCCCTTCCGGGAGGGGGCAGCCAGATCGGCAAAATCGGGGGCGTGGTCGGTGGTTGTGGGCGTTGTGGGGGCATGGCCACGTGATCACGTCATTTTGGCCCTGCCCCTGCTACACAATGCCAATAATCCCGGCATTGTGAAGCAGGGGGCGGGGCCAAATTGACGCGATTCAGCGTGAATCATGTCACAGTCCCCCCCTCTGCTGGGGATTCTTATGTAAACATGGGGGGGAGCAGGAGGGGTCGGCAGCTGTCAGGTGGCTTGCCTGCCTTCCCGGGAGGACGGGAGCAGCACCCGATTTTCGTGAGGCTCCCAACCAAATTTGGAGGGTAGGCAAGTATGCGGTACATGCAGACCCAGCGACAGGGGGGTACAAGGGGTACACCCGTGCCAGGCCCAGAGTGTCTGAGGGGCCCAAGGGCTCAGCATATACCGCGGGTTCGCGGCTAATACTAAATAATAAGTTCGCTGCCCACCTGTCTGGTGATTATCCCCCCACTCCCGCAACCCCTAAGGTAACCCGGCGGGCCGTGGCCACGTTATCCCAACTTACTGAGGGTGATCACGGCGCTGGCGCATATCGCGTCATGATGACGCTATGCGGCTGCGCCAGCACTCCTCACTGCATCCCTGGCCTACCCTGCAACTGCGGCGCCTGGTCCATCTACCGAGGAGCAGGGAGGCCAGCAGGAAATGGAGCCGTTTATGGCCGAGCACACAGACAGGTGAGCACACTACTTCAAGCCACTGTCTGTCCCAGCAGATGCTGATGGGGGTAAGTGACATCCATGACAGACACTGCTCTTTTTGATATTGAAGATATTGACAAAGTGCCCCTTTTCCATTTTTAGCTCCAGTTTTATTTTAATATATATATATATATTCTAAGAAATTGTACTAATATTGGTGCTACCCCCCAATGTTGATTTCATTAGTCCAGATATCTCTGCCCAGAAAAAGGTCCTTATTTCTACAAATCACCTCCCAAGCTGGAAAATTGGCTGAGACAATATCAGTTTAAAATTGAATCGCGGCGACGCCATCTTGCGACTGGCCGCAAGACGCCATCTTGGAAATGAGATCGCAAGACGCCATTTTGCGAATGGCCACCCAAGCGCCATTTTCGATAAACTCACATTTAAGTACATATGGCGATATTACTATTAGCACCATGCGATTGCATCTTTCAGAATTTCTCATATACACAGTAATACGCACAATTGCGCTGTTAACTAGTCGCATATTAGCGAATGCATAAGACCCCGAATGAAAAACGCTGTTTAGTAGCTAAAATGTGCATGCATCCACACCAAGTTAACTAGCTTCTTTATATCAAACCCCGCATACTCACACATTACATATTCACATACAAGGTTTCATAAGCTTTAAGGTATAAGATTTAAGTTGTTCATTTAGTATAAATGCTATGAAATAAAGATTGTTTGGTAACTAAGGTTTTATACATGATAAGTAAGCCGTGTTTGGTTTTGTACTGATGCGTACTCTTTCCACAGTATTCCGGTGATATCGGTGGGGAGATCGCATCATGCATTCTCGAGTTATGGACCGCAGAGACTTCAAGCAACAAAATGTATATGATATAAATAACTGTTAGGATGTTGCATGTGGCGGGAGGGCAGAGACCCCCAGTTGTTAGAGGCTGGGTGAGTCTATTTGAACCAGCCTGCTAAATTCTCTGTAACAGATGCTTCCTCCATGGGAACCAATGACATCAGCAACAAACTTCTCTATTGTCCGGTCTATTCTGGGGGGGTATAAATATGTGTGCTCCAACACTGAGTCTTTAGTCTTCATGCTGAATGCTGATAGACGAGGGGTTTCTTGCTGATGCCTAACATCTGGTCCGGAAGCGCTGCGTATGTATACTGTACTTGGGTCTGTATAATTCCTTTGCGCCGAATTGTGTCTGGATCAATAGTGTGTAACTGACTGTACTTTTACTTGAATAATACTTGTGCTTTGGAACCACAGATTCCAGGTCTTAAGTCTTTATTTACTGTATGACTGCGTACGCAAATTAGCATAATCTTTAGAAGGTATAGGCAGGATATTAGAAGGTATAGGCAGGATATTATAGAGGTTCTGATCCAGTATCGTTAATATATATATATATATAAATAGACCAGCGTGTCCGGCTCTCTCCCTGTTTAGATCAATGGTGCCGGGTGCCCGCACAGATGGAAATTTCCAATAATAAACAGCGGTGGTGCAGCACTCCTTGCGGCTTTGTGAAATAACAAACTCTTAGGGTGACATATATATTATACACACATATATATTAGGGGTGTGCACCGGCCACTTTTCGTGTTTTGGTTTTGGATCTGGATCTTTCTTCGTGTTTTGGATCTGGATTGGTTTTGCCAAAACCACCCTTCCGTGTTTTGGGTTCTGGATTTTGTGTTTTGGATCTGTATTTTTTTGAAAAAAAGCATAAAAACAGCTAAAATCACAGAATTTGTAGGTTTTTCTGCTCCTATGCTATTATTAACCTCAATAACCTTAATTTCCACTCATTTCCAGTCTATTCTGAACACCTCACACCTCACAATAGTGTTTTTATGTCCAAAAGGTTGCACCGAGGTAGCTGGATGACTATGCTAAGCGACACGAGTGGGCGGCACAAACACGTGACCCATCTAGGCGTGATACTGCAGTGGCAGACAGGATGGCAGTTTGAAAAACTAGGCCCCAAACTGTACATAATGCAAAGAAAAAAAAGAGGTGCAAGATGGAATTGTCCTTGGGCCCTCCCACCCACCCTTATGTTGTATAAACAGGACATGCACACTTTAACAAACCAATCATTTCAGCGCCAGGGTCTGCCACACAACTGTGGCTGAAATGATTGGTTCATTTGGGCCCCCACAAAACAAGTTGGCAATTAATCTGTCCCTGCACAAACTGGCTCTACGGAGGCAAGATGTCATCCTCATCCTCCTCATCCACCGATTCCTCACCCTCTTCAGTGTGTACATCCTCATCCTCACAAAGTATTAACTCGTCCCCACTTGAATCCACCACCACAGGTCCCTCTGTACGTTCTGGAGGCTGGTCTCCCTGGAAGAGCTGATAATTCATTTTGATGAACATCATCTTCTCCACATTCTGTGGAAGCAACCTCCTACGCCTTTCGCTGACAAGGTTCCCGGCTGCACTAAACACTCTTTCGGAGTACACACTGGAGGGGGGGCAACTCAGGTAAAATAGAGCCAGTTTGTACAGGGGCCTCCAAATTTCCTCTTTTTCTTGCCAGTACAGGTATGGACTGTCTGACATGCCTACTTGGATGCTGTCACCGATGTAATCCTCCACCATTCTGTCAATGGTGACAGTATCATATGCAGTGACATTAGACATGTCAGAAATTGTTGCCAGGTCCTTCAGTCCGGACCAGATGTCCAAACTTGGTCCTGCCTGCCCTGCATCACCGCCAGCGGGTTGCTTAGGATACCTAAGCTTTTTCCTGGCAGCCCCAGTTGCGGGAGAAAATGAAGAAGGAGCTGTTGACGTGTCACGTTCCGCTTCAGCTGACAGTGTATTCACCAGCAGGTCTTTGCACCTCTGCAGGCTTGTGTCGGCCGGAAAGAGAGACACCACATAGGCTTTAAACCTAGGATCGAGCACGGTGGCCAAAATGTAGTGGTCTGATTTCAACAGATTGACCACCCTGGAATCCTGGCAAAGCGAATGAAGGGCTTCATCCACAAGTCCCACATGCCGAGCGGAATCGCTCCGTCTTAGCTCCTCCTTCACTTTCTCCAGCTGCTTCTGCAAAAGCCTGATGAGGGGAATGACCTGACTCAAGCTGGCAGTGTCTGAACTGACTTCACGTGTGGCAAGTTCGAAGGGCTGGAGAACCTTGCACAACACAGAAATCATTCTCCACTGCGCTTGAGTCAGGTGCATACCCCCTCCTTTGCCTATGTCATAGGTGGATGTATAGGCTTGAATGGCCTTTTGCTGCTCCTCCATCCTCTGAAGAATATAGAGGGTTGAGTTCCACCGCGTCACAACCTCTTGCTTCAGGTGATGGCGGGGCAGGTTCAAGAGTGTTTGCTGGTGCTCCAGTCTTCGGCACGCAGTCGCTGAATGGTGAAAGTGGCCAGAAATTTTTCGGGCCACCCAAAGCGTCTCCTGCACGCCCCTGTCGCTTTTCAGAAAATTCTGCACCACCAAGTTTATTGTGTGAGCAAAACATGGGACGTGCTGGAATTTGCCCAGATGTAATGCACGCACAATATTGGTGACGTTGTCAGATATCACAAATCCCCAGGAGAGTCTAAGTGGGGTAAGCCACTGGGCGATGATTTCCCTCAGTTTCTCTAAGAGGTTGTCGGCGGTGTGCCTCTTACTGAAACTGGTGATACACAGTGTAGCCTGCCTTGGAACGAGCTGGCGTTTCTGAGATGCTGCGACTGGTGACGCTGCTGCTGTTGCTGCGTAAGGTGATACATCTACCCAGTGGGCTGTCACAGTCATATAGTCCTTAGTCTGCCCTGTTCCACTTGTCCACATGTCCGTGGTTAAGTGGACATTGGGTACAACCGCATTTTTCAGGACACTGAGGACACTTTTTCTGATGTTTCTGTACAGTCTCGGTATCGCCTGCCTAGTGAAGTGGAATCTAGACGGGATTTGGAACGGGGACACACTACCTCCATCAATTATCTAAATCCCACTGCACTAATGGCGGATACCGGACGCACGTCTAACACCAACATAGCAGTCAAGGCCTCAGTTATACGTTTTGCTTCAGGATGACTGCTGTCGTACTTCATCCTCCTCGCTAAGGACTGTTGGAGGGTCAATTGTTTAGTAAAAGTAGTGGTGTTCCTACTTCCTCTCTGGGATGATGAACGACTCCCAGCAGCAGCAACAGCAGCAGCGGCAGCAGTAGGCGCAGAAATGCAGGATCCTCCGGAGGAATCCCGGATAGGAGAGTCAGTCATGCCAGTGACATGGCCTGCAGGACTACTTCCGATCCTGACTAAGGAGGAAATTGACGAGGAGGGAGTTGACGGTGTGGTTTGCAGGCGCTTGGATACAACAGGACAACGGGATTTAGGTGTCCCTGGACTGCTTACGCTCTTAGCCAAAGTTTCTGAACTTGACAGTAACTTATTATGAACGCGCTGCAGGTGCCGTATAAGGGAGGATGTTCCTAGGTGGTTAACGTCCCTACCCCTACTTATTCCACCTTTACATAAGGTACATATGGCAAGACAGTTGTTGTCCGGATTTGGATAGAAATATTGCCAGACCAAAGAGGTGGAATGTTTGGTCTTCTGCCCAGGCATGACCGTGATGGGCTTTTTCATCCCACGGACAACAACTGTCTCCCCCGGAGCCTGATTTAAACAAACCACATCACCATCAGAATCCTCCTCGCCAACTTCCTCCTCAGCGCCAGCTACACCAGTATCCTCATCCTGTTGTACTTCAACAGTGACATCTTCAATTTGCATATCAGCAAGTGGACTGTGGGTGCTCCTTTCAGCACTTGCAGGGGGCGTGCAAATGGTGAAAAGAGCCACCTCTTCCCGTCCAGTGCTGGGAAGGTCAGGCATCGCAACCACCACCACACTTGGACTCTCTTTGGGGATTTGTGATATCTTCTTAGAAAGCACAGTTCTTCGCTGTGCTTTTGCCAGCTTAACTCTTTTGATTTTTTTAGTGGGAGGAGGGCTTCCATCGTCATGTGTAGCTGAACCACTAGTCATGAACATACTAGGGATCGACCTTAGCCGTTCCTTGCCACTCCGTGTCGTAAATGGCATATTGACAAGTTTACGTTTCTCTTCAGCTGATTTAAATGTTTTTTTTCAAGGTCATTTTCCTGAACTTTGTCATTTGGGATTGTATGTGCCCTCTATTATGACATTGGGCATCGCCCTTGGCAGACGACGTTGATGGCATGTTAACGTCTATGTCATGACTAGTGGCAGCAGCTTCAGCACTAGGAGGAAGTGGTTCTTGATCTTTCTCTATTTTATTTTTATCGGAGAAAGTTTGGTCCTCCATTTATATTATATCGATTTGATATATACGTGCGGCTAAACACAGAAAATATTTTTTTATTTTTGCTGGACAGAAGTGCACTTTGTGGGTTACACCAGCCTTTAAGAAATGAGCCAGCCGGCTCTTTACTTATGGGACACAGGCGCACGCTTGGCGCTGCTCCTTTGTTGATGCACGTGCGGCTACTGCGCACACAATTCACAAACACAGAAAATATATATTTTTGTGGTTTGGAGTGTACTTTGGGGGTTACAGCACCCTTTAACGGTCAAGCCAGCCGGCCCTTTACTTATGACACAGGCGCACGCTTGGCACTACTTTGTTGATGCACGTGCGGCTACTGCGCACACAATTCACAAACACAGAAAATAATTTTTTTTTTGGTTTGGACAGGAGTGTACTTTGGGGGATACAGCACCCTTTAACGGTCAAGCCAGCCGGCCCTTTACTTATGACACAGGCGCACGCTTGGCACTACTTTGTTGATGCACGTGCGGCTACTGCGCACACAATTCACAAACACAGAAAATAATTTTTTTTTTGGTTTGGACTGGAGTGTACTTTGGGGGTTACAGCACCCTTTAACGGTCAAGCCAGCCGGCTCTTTACTTATGACACAGGCGCACGCTTGGCACTACTTTGTTGATGCACGTGCGGCTACTGCGCATACAATTCACAAACACAGAAAATTTTTTTTTTTTTGGTTTGGACTGGAGTGTACTTTGGGGGTTACAGCACCCTTTAACAGTCAAGCCAGCCGGCCCTTTACTTATGACACAGGCGCACGCTTGGCACTACTTTGTTGATGCAGGTGCGGCTACTGCGCACACAATTCACAAACACAGAAAATAATTTTTTTTTGGTTTGGACTGGAGTGTACTTTGGGGGTTACAGCACCCTTTAACGGTCAAGCCAGCCGGCCCTTTACTTATGACACAGGCGCACGCTTGGCACTACTTTGTTGATACAGGTGCGGCTACTGCGCACACAATTCACAAACAGAAAATAATTTTTTTTTTGGTTTGGACTGGAGTGTACTTTGGGGGTTACAGCACCCTTTAACGGTCAAGCCAGCCGGCCCTTTACTTATGACACAGGCGCACACTTGGCACTACTTTGTTGATGCACGTGCGGCTACTGCGCACACAATTCACAAACACAGAAAATAATTTTTTTTTTGGTTTGGACTGGAGTGTACTTTGGGGGTTACAGCACCCTTTAACGGTCAAGCCAGCCAGCCCTTTACTTATGACACAGGCGCACGCTTGGCACTACTTTGTTGATGCACGTGCGGCTACTGCGCACACAATTCACAAACACAGAAAATAATTTTTTTTTTGGTTTGGACTGGAGTGTACTTTGGGGGTTACAGCACCCTTTAACGGTCAAGCCAGCCAGCCCTTTACTTATGACACAGGCGCACGCTTGGCACTACTTTGTTGATGCACGTGCGGCTACTGCGCACACAATTCACAAACACAGAAAATAATTTTTTTTTTGGTTTGGACTGGAGTGTACTTTGGGGGTTACAGCACCCTTTAATGGTCAAGCCAGCCGGCCCTTTACTTATGACACAGGCGCACGCTTGGCTTTACTTTGTTGATGCACGTGCGGCTACTGCGCACACAATTCACAAACACAGAAAATTATTTTTTTTTTGGTTTGGACTGGAGTGTACTTTGGGGATTACAGCACCCTTTAACGGTCAAGCCAGCCGGCCCTTTACTTATGACACAGGCGCACGCTTGGCACTACTTTGTTGATGTACGTGCGGCTACTGCGCACACAATTCACAAACACAGAAAATAATTTTTTTTTTGGTTTGGAGTGGACTGGAGTGTACTTTGGGGGTTACAGCACCCTTTAACGGTCAAGCCAGCCGGCCCTTTACTTATGACACAGGCGCACGCTTGGTACTACTTTGTTGATGCACGTGCGGCTACTGCGCACACAATTCACAAACACAGAAAATATATTATTTTTTTTAGCACTTGGGGGGAGCACCCCTGATGGACAGAGCACCCCCTGGACAACACTACAGCACCCCTTTAGGACTGGGACACTGCACAGGACTTTGGAGTGGACACAGCCCCTATGGAGAACTGACTGCACAACACAGTCCAGCCAGCCCCTATGGACTTTGAAGTAGTGGACACAGCCCCTATTAACAACAGCAGCACAGCACAACACAGCCAGCCCCTATGGACTTTGAAGTAGTGGACAACAGCAGCACTACACTACACAGCCCAGCCAGCCCTAACTCCCACCCTCCCTTTTCATTGTCCACAGCCGAGTGAGAAAATGGCGCCGTCGCGGGTACCTTATATAGGATCCAAAACCCGCGAGACTCGGAAGGCGGGATGATAACGTTTTGCCTCGATTTCAGATCCGAGTCAGGCGGGAAAAGTCGAGCCTGACTCGGATCGGACTCGGATCGGGGGTCTCGGGGGGGTTCAGATTTCAGAAATCCAAACCCGCTCACCCCTAATATATATATATATATATATATATATATATAATGTATACACACATATTATATATATACAGGTTGAGTCTCCCATATCCAAATATTCCGAAATACGGAATATTCCGAATTACAGAATATTTTTAGAATGACTGAGATAGTGAAACCTTTGATTTTTGATGGTTCAATGTACACAAACTTAGTTTAAGGCACAAAATTATTATGATAAAGTATAAAATGACCTTCAGGCTCTGTGTATAAGGTGTATATGAAACATAAATAAATTTCATGTATGTACACACTAGGGGTGAGCGGGTTCGGATTTCTGAAATCCGTCCCCCCCGAGCCGAGGCCGATCCGAGTCAGGCCCGACTTTTCCCTCCTGACTCGGATCTGAAATCGAGGCAAAACGTCATCATCCCACCTTCCGGGTCTCGCGGGTTTTGGATCCTATATAAGGTACAAGTGTCGGCGCTATTTTCTCACTTGGCTGTGGACAGTGAAGAGGGAGGGTGGGAGTTAGAGCTGGCTGGGCTGTGTAGTGTAGTGCAGTGTAGTGCTGTGCTGTGCTGCTGTTGTCCATAGGGGCTGTGTCCACTCCTTCAAAGTCCATAGGGGCTGGCTGAACTGTGTGGTGCAGTCAGTTGTCCATAAGGGCTGTGTCCACTCCAAAGTCCTGTGCAGTGTCCCAGTCCTAAAGGGGTGCAGTAGTGTTGTCCAGGGGGTGCTCTGTCCATCAGGGGTGCTCCCCCCAAGTGCAAAAAAAATATATATTTTTTCTGTGTTTGTGAATTGTGTGCACTGTGGTTGCACGTGCATCAACAAAGAGCAGCGCCAAACGTGCGCCAGTGTCCCATTAGTAAAGGGCTGGCTGGCTTGTCCGTTAAAGGGTGCTGTAACCCCCAAAGTACACTCCAAACAAAAAAAATATATGTATTTTCTGTGTTTGTGAATTGTGTGCACTGTGGCTGCACGTGCATCAACAAAGCAGCAGCGCCAAGCGTGCACCTGTGTCCCATAAGTAAACGGCCGGCTGGCTTGTCCGTTAAAGGGTGCTGTAACGCCCAAAGTACACTCCAAACAAAAAAAATATATTTTCTGTGTTTGTGAATTGTGTGCACTGTAGCCGCACGTGCATCAACAAAGTAGTGCCAAGCGTGCGCCTGTGTCATAAGTAAAGGGCTGGCTGGCTTGACCGTTAAAGGGTGCTGTAACCCACAAAGTAGACTCCAAACAAGATAAAAAAAATATTTTCTGTGTTTGTGAATTGTGTGCACTGTGGCTGCACGTGCATCAACAAAGGAGCAGCGCCAAGCGTGCGCCTGTGTCCCATAAGTAAAGGGCCGGCTGGCTTGACCATTAAAGGGTGCTGTAACCCCCAAAGGGCACTCCAAACAAAATAAAAAAATATTTTCTGTGTTTGTAAATTGTGTGCACTGTGGCTGCACGTGCATCAACAAAGGAGCAGCGCCAAGCGTGTGCCTGTGTCCCATAAGTAAAGAGCCAGATGGCTTGACCGTTAAAGGGTGCTGTAACCCCCAAACTACACTCCAAACAAAATAAAAAAATGTTTTCTGTGTTTGTGAATTGTGTGCGCAGTAGCCGCACGTGCATCAACAAAGTAGTGCCAAGCATGCGCCTGTGTCATAAGTAAAGGGCCGGCTGGCTTGACCGTTAAAGGGTGCTGTAACCGCCAAAGTACACTCTAAACAAAATAAAAAAATATTTTCTGTGTTTGTGAATTGTGTACACTGTGGCTGCACATGCATCAACAAAGGAGCAGCGCCAAGCGTGTGCCTGTGTCCCATAAGTAAAGGGCCAGCTGGCTTGTCCGTTAAAGGGTGCTGTAACCCCCAAAGTACACTCCAAACAAAATCAAAAAATATTTTCTTTGTTTGTGAATTGTGTGCACTGTGGCTGCACGTGCATCAACAAAGGAGCAGCGCCAAGCGTACGCCTATGTCCCATAAGTAAAGGGCCAACTGGCTCATTTCTTAAAGTGTGGTGTAACCCACAGAGTGCACTAGTCTCCAACAAAAATAAAAAATTATTTTCTGTGTTTGTGTGCGCCTTAGCCGCACGTATATATCAATATAACTTAAATGGAGGACCAAACTTTCTCCGATAAAAATAAAATAGAGAAAGATCAAGAACCATTTCCTCCTAGTGCTGAAGCTGCTGCCACTAGTCATGACATAGACGTTAACATGCTATCAACGTCGTCTGCCAAGGGCGATGCCCAATGTCATAATAGAGGGCACATACAATCCCAAATGACAAAGTTCAGGAAAATGACCTTGAAAAAAAACATTTAAATCATCTGAAGAGAAACGTAAACTTGCCAATATGCCATTTATGACACGGAGTGGCAAGGTATGGCTAAGGTCTTTTCCTATGTTCATGACTAGTGGTTCAGCTTCACATGACGATGGAAGCCCTCCTCCCACTAAAAAAATCAAACGAGTTAAGCTGGCAAAAGCACAGCGAAGAACTGTGCGTTCTAAGGAGATATCACAAATCCCCAAGGAGAGTCCAAGTGTGGTGGCGGTTGCTATGCCTGTCCTTCCCAGCACTGGACGGAAAGAGGTGGCTCTTTCCACCATTTGCACGCCCCTGCAAGCGCTGAAAGTAGCACCCACAGTCCACTTGCTGATATGCAAATTGAACATGTCACTGTTGAAGTACAACAGGATGAGGATACTGGTGTAGCTGGCGCTGAGGAGGAAGTTGGCGAGGAAGATTCTGATGGTGATGTGGTTTGTTTAAATCAGGTTCCGGGGGAGACAGTTGTTGTCCGTGGGATGAAAAAGCCCATCACGGTCATGCCTGGGCAGAAGACCAAACATTCCACCTCTTTGGTCTGGCAATATTTCTATCCAAATCCAGACAACAACTGTCTTGCCATATGTAAAGGTGAAATAAGTAGGGGTAGGGACGTTAACCACCTAGGAACATCCTCCCTTATACGGCACCTGCAGCGCGTTCATAAAAAGTTACTGTCAAGTTCAGAAACTTTGGCTAAGACCGTAGGCAGTCCAGGGACACCTAAATCCCATTGTCCTGTTGTATCCAAGCGCCTGCAAACCACACCGTCAACTCCATCCTCGTCAATTTCCTCCATAGTCAGGATCGGAAGTAGTCCTGCAGGCCATGTCACTGGCATGACTGACTCTCCTATCCGGGATTCCTCCGGAGGATCCTGCATTGCTACTCCTCCTGCTGCCGCTGCTGCTGTTGCTGCTGCTGGGAGTCGTTCATCATCCCAGAGAGGAAGTAGGAACACCACTACTTTTACTAAACAATTGACCCTCCAACAGTCCTTAGTGAGGAGGATGAAGTACGACAGCAGTCATCCTGAAGCAAAACGTATAACTGAGGCCTTGACTGCTATGTTGGTGTTAGACGTGCGTCCGGTATCCGCCATTAGTGCAGTGGGATTTAGACAATTGATGGAGGTAGTGTGTCCCCGGTTCCAAATTCCATCTAGATTCCACTTCACTAGGCAGGCGATTCCGAGACTATACAGAAACGTCAGAAAAAGTGTCCTCAGTGTCCTGAAAAATGCGGTTGTACCCAATGTCCACTTAACCACGGACATGTGGACAAGTGGAACAGGGCAGACTAAGGACTATATGACTGTGACAGCCCACTGGGTAGATGTATCACCTTACGCAGGAACAACAGCATCGTCACCAGTAGCAGCATCTCAGAAACGCCAGCTCGTTCCAAGGCAGGCTACGCTGTGTGTCACTGGTTTCAGTAAGAGGCACACCGCCGACAACCTCATAGAGAAACTGAGGGAAATCATCGCCCAGTGGCTTACCCCACTTAGACTCTCCTGGGGATTTGTGATATCTGACAACGCCACCAATATTGTGCGGGCATTACATCTGGGCAAATTCCAGCACGTCCCATGTTTTGCTCACACAATAAACTTGGTGGTGCAGAATTTTCTGAAAAGCGACAGGGGCGTACAGGAGACTTTTTGGGTGGCCCGAAAAATTGCGACTGCGTGCCGAAGACTGGAGCGCCAGCAAACACTCTTGAACCTGCCCCACCATCACCTGAAGCAAGAGGTTGTGACGCGGTGAAACTCAACCCTCTATATCCTTCAGAGGATGGAGGAGCAGCAAAAGGCCATTCAAACCTATACATCCACCTATGACATACGCAAAGGAGGGGGTATGCACCTGACTCAAGCGTAGTGGAGAATGATTTCCGTGTTGTGCAAGGTTCTCCAACCCTTCGAACTTGCCACACGTGAAGTCAGTTCAGACACTGCCAGCTTGAGTCAAGTCATTCCCCTCATCAGGCTTTTACAGAAGCAGCTGGAGAAAGTGAAGGAGGAGCTAAGACGGAGCAATTCCGCTCGGCATGTGGGACTTGTGGATGAAGCCCTTCATTCGCTTTGCCAGGATTCCAGGGTGGTCAATCTGTTGAAATCAGACCACTACATTTTGGCCACCGTGCTCGATCCTAGGTTTAAAGCCTATGTGGTGTCTCTCTTTCCGGCCGACACAAGCCTGCAGAGGTGCAAAGACCTGCTGGTGAAAACACTGTCAGCTGAAGCGGAACGTGACACGTCAACAGCTCCTTCTTCATTTTCTCCCGCAACTGGGGCTGCCAGGAAAAAACTTAGGTATCCTAAGCAACCCGCTGGCGGTGATGCAGGGCAGGCAGGACCAAGTTTGGACATCTGGTCCGGACTGAAAAACCACACACCTTATTGAATAGCAAAAATCCCGCACCTACAGGAAAAACCTTGTAGGTGCGGGATTTTTGTTATTCTCGTCCCCAAATGAATATGCCCCTAAGTTTCCAATTACAAGGGTTGACTAGACCACCGATCCCCGGAACCTTAATAGTACTGGTTTCTCCTGGCCTCTGATTTTTCCTCCACCAGATCAGACCTAGAGGCTTATGTAATAGGTTGCGAGCTGCAGCCGCTGTGGGAACTCCTGCGAGCCTTTCCGTATTTTTAAAGCGGCAATTTCTTTATAGACAAAACCAAGCTTTTTTTGCCTTTAAAGTGATTGCCTCTTTAAAAATACGGGTAGACTCGCAAGCTTGCAGCTCGCAACCTATTACGTAAACTCCCTAGTCACTTCCTGGTCACTGCTCAATGCATTTAGTTTTCCAACTTCATCAGGACCATTCAGATATTTATATTGAGAGTTTGGGGTATATTTACTAAAGTGCGGGGTTTTTAGAAGTGGAGATGTTGCCCATAGCAACCAATCAGATTCTGGCTATTATCTTCTAGAAGGTGCTAGACAAATGTTACGTAGAATCTGATTGGCTACTACTGGCAACATCTTCATTTCTAAACAACCGCACTTTATGCCCAAACACATACAATTATACCCATTTGTATGTGTTAACACTTAAACAAAAACAAAGATATGAATTAAGCTCCCAGCCAGCTAGGAATAAACATTATTTTGTTGTTCAGGATATTTAATGTTTGACTTTAAAGCCTTAACTGGAACGGCTTAAACGCAACTCAATTTTAGCAATGTGGAAAATGATTTATAAACACTTTATACTTTCACTTTGACCTAGCAGAACGACAACTGATAAAAACATCCACGTCTCTTACAATATTATGGATAAAAAAAAAAAATCTCACTTAATATCTGTCTGACAATCTCCATTCCACTGTCAAACTCAATTGTAGTATTTGAGGCATAAACATCTGAAAATTGCAGCTCTGGAAGGACGAGGTCACCTTGTTCCGAAGAAATTTTGAACTGTTTTTATAAAATTAATATTGTTTAAGCTGCTGTAGCTCTGGTCTGCTACAGAGAACAATAACCGATTGTATGGGTTTGCATTCTATCAAATGGATTTCCTATCTCGGCTTCAACACATTTTGCTTTTAATAATGCGAAAACCTATTTGTACAGCAAATTTATTTATTTTTTTATTTTTTTGTACTAGTAAAGTTTTCAGAAAGGGGCGATATAAGAATTTTGGGAACCTGTTATGTTTTTATATATTTATTTCCGTAGTACCACTGGGTATGCAACACATTTACAAGAGTACAGTACAGGGAGAAAGACACACAATACAGCAATATGAATATACATGTACTGTTCATTGGCAGATGAGGCACAGAGGGAAGAGGTCCTTGCCCAAAGCAGCTTACACTCTAATAGGATATGTGGGCAGTTGCTGAAAAGAGCTGAGGGGGCCTCTGCAATGCTTGTTCACCGCCACCACCCTTCTAAGTCCCCTGCATTTTCCCCAAGGCACAGAATCATTACGGTTGAGTACGTGATCCCGGCGCTCATAATGTCGGCAGTCAGAATCCCAGCAGCGTAATCCAACGGTGGTAAGCCTGATGCATGCAGGTAAGTACTCTAACTCTTCCCCTAACCCACCTCTTTCACAGCCTAACTCTAACCCACCCCTAGCCTAACTCTAGCCCTCCACTCTGCAGCCTAACCCTACGCTCCCGCAGCCTAACTCTAACCGCCCCCTTGACAGTGGTGTAAGTTCATCCCAGACGCCCGGAGCCGAGTTATAATTTCGTGCCCCCCCGTCACAGCCACTGACACTGTAATGTAGCAATTCTCATGCAGACAGACTATAGATAGACAAAGGCAGTAGGTGATGGTCTGACATGGAGCTCTCCACTAGTGTATGGTGGCTTCTCAGGTGCCGGGAAGGGGTGCCATGTATTGGGCGGCCGTGATGGTACACTCTGGGTACATAGTTACAGACCTAAGTGGGGTGAATATGTTGTGGACAATGGAGGAGGTGCCCCTTCATTGCTGGAGCCCGACGGCAGGCGCCTTCATTGTCTCCCATAGTTCTGTCCCTGCCCCTTGAGTCTTACCTTAACCCTACCCCCTATGCCTAACCCTTACCCCTACCTACTGCCTAACCCTAAGACCTAAACCTAATACTCACCATCAGGATTGCAGCCGTCTGTATTCCGGAGTCAGCATTCTGACTGCCAGCATTGTGTGCACCAGGATGCCGACTAAATCCCAATCATTACCACACCCCCCCTGAAGAGAGAACAGCAAATTTGAGCTACAGTAGTACACGCCCCTCCCCAAATCAAAATCTCTCCCCGTAGGCTGCCATCAGAAATTGTGGAGTGCAGTACAGATGGAACAGACAGGGCCCTGAGGAAGCAAATCATTGTGGATCTTGAGGAAAGATGACACCATGCAAGTGGAAGGTTATGTGCTGTCTTCTCAGATTAGGCTATTCTCCATTCATTTAGCTCCCTGGATTGATGCTTTATGGACCAGCTCAATATCATCCATATGATATCAACAGCCTAAAGGTGCCCATAAACGGGATGGTTTTTAACACGATTTTGGCAGTTTCTACAGGTTGGACAGACAATTTGTTTGAAAATAGATGTACTTTGAGTCTTCTGCGACCCCGATGCGCGTCCCTGCCGTCGTCTAGTTGGATTGCAGCTCAAATGGTTTTGCAGAGAGATCCCAACCGATCGTGTACAATGTGACACACTTCTATGCATCTTATCCTATGATCGTAACGATCAATCTTACACCATTTCACCACATCTTATGAAGAATTTCAAGGGAAGAATTTCAAGGGCAATCGTCCAACTCATCTTACTAACTTTGAATCATACCGTGTATGGAGGCCTTAATGATGTCCTTTATTTCATGGACAGCAAGACTGAGGCTTTCTATAATCACCGGCCTTCCCTCTGCCTTCATTATCAGTCCCTACATCCCAGTTTCACCTTTCCACATTGCCTTGTTGCTCCCTAGAGTGTTGCAGCCTTTTGTATCTTCAAGCAGAAGAAACATATTGGTATTTAGGATTTTGGGCCTGATTCTGAGCCGGACGCTATTTGCGCTCGCTCGTTCAGAAAAAAGGGGTGGCTATTCAAATGAACCGTTCGCTCTTTGCGGTCTGTTCACGCCTCTAGGTCTGAACGAGCGAACAAAACATGCGGTCGTTTTTTGGAAAACTACGCCCCCTGGCCGCTCGCATCCTACGTCATGTCCGCTATTTATTAGATTAATCGAGTACATCGACCAGCGTATGAACTGCTCGCTATTCTTGTGGTTGGTTTTTCCTACCACAATCTTGCGAGCAGTTCTGACTATAAAATAACCCAGTGACGTGGTCAATGACGCTGCTGTATTAATTATGCACACCCAAAAAATGCCCGTTTTGACCTTTAAGCACGCCTGCGTTCTGATCTCCACTCCCCGTTTTCAAGCACCTTCCCCTGTTACCACCCACATACGCCTCCTCATGTCACTCAAAATAGCAGGCATTCGCTATTTAGTGAACAAACGATTTCCGTCCGCACTGACTGGTTCGCGCATGCGTATTACGATCCGTACGCATGCGCAGTTGTGCAAACATCGCTCGGAAAGAAAGAGCGGCTGCTTACAAGCGGCTCTGAATCAGGCCCTTTGTTTTAAATGGACTCATAGGTTTATCTTGTAAATGTAATGTGTTTTACAGTTCTTGTCCTGCAGCTGATCTCTATTTATAGAAGTTTATAGAAAGGACACAGGTCAAGCCCTGCATAGTCCCACCGTGGACAAATTTAAAGCAAAAGTTTTAATGAGAGCAACGGTTTTGTAGCCATGCTGGGGTTACAATCACCAAAGAAGGGAACCTGTATTGAATAACGATTAAAACAAACTTCTAAACCTGTATTATATATGGGAATCAGGGTCCGCCACAATGGTGTGATACCAGCTCTCGCCATAGTGTCTAGTGGCCCAGACCTGTATAAGTGCAATGTATGTACAGTACAGCCCCGGACAAGTTGCGCAATAGACTGCTTCCACCACAGCTGTATAACTTACTGAAATATATCATGTTAATGGGAAATTAATATATTCACTTTCCAAGTCATCTAGTTTCCTTTATATTTGCCTTCACAATTCTTGTCATGCTTTGCATACGACCCTTATTTTTCGCTTTAAGATGCATACACACTAGGCGATATTTTACATGATTCGTCCGATTTCGAACTCATCGGAATGACAAATCATATAAAATTAAATTATGTCCAAATCGTGAGTGTCCACTCACGATCACGATGCTGATGCCCATCCCCGCAGGTCGAACATCGCATCTTCAGATCTTACCTGTATTTCCTGTGTATACTCTGTACAGCTCCTATGCACTGAGTCCTAGTGATTATCTACAAGTGCCATATCCTTGTGCATCAGTGCATCAGAACACCTTAATTGCTATAAAAATAGGTTCCAAATAGAGCGTTCCTCACTGCTGCTGTACCTGACAATTGTACCTATCAGAAAAGATGCTTTTAATTAAATGTGAAAAAAATGTGTTAACATAGTGTCATACAAAACAGCGCTGTCGTTTTTATGTTCTCAAGGGCAAACAACTTCAATGTGTATTCGTTAATAGTCTTAATTGACAGATGCAATTGTACTCCTGAAAAATTTGAATGATACCAAACCACAAAAGAACCGTCTATATCTCCAAATGGTAGTATTAGTAGTAAACCCCAAAAAAGTCTATTCCATAAAAAAGTCTTTAATAAAACCAAACTTCACAAACAAAATAAAAGATAAAAAAGTTGTCTTTCTTTCCAATTTCTTTAAACAGTAAGAACCACGATCTCGAGGAAAACTTCTGTATCATTCCACGATATACAATCTGTACAAGAAAAAAAAGGTGGGCTTACCGGACCTGCAGGGACCCCACATTCATGGCACAAATGTGCTCCGTCTCAAAAGATAAGTGAAAGTTCAAAAGGAAATCCTATGACACCTGAAAATAATCAGGATGGTATCTCCCCTGTGCGGTAGATGTAATGCGGACTCGGCTCCCACCCGAGACCTTCACCGCTTTCTCAAACACTCTCTTATGAGTGCTCGTGACTCTCACTCACGGCTGTTGTTAACGGCTCTCACCCGCGGATGGTAATCTATATATAACAAGTGGTATACCGGTCCTAGATGTTCCGGCTCGTGACTCTCACTTACGGCTGCTGTTAATGGCAGCTCGTGATCTATGTATGACTAGTAGTATACGGGTCCTAGATTTTCCGGCCCTCCAACGGCAGCAATCATTCAGCCCCCTTCTATTTAGCATTTAGGATGGAAATCGTGGAATGTTTAATGGTATGAGCCCTACTTCAAGTCAGCTGCCGACGCGTTTCCACCCTCCACGGGTCTTTGTCAAGGCACAGCTGACTTGAAATCTGCCCCTTCCTTTTATGATCCTTGCAAATCCAAATCCATGTTACCGATACCTTATAAAAAAATATACACATTCCAGGGAAATTAAAAGCAACATCTCAAAAATAGATAACAGGTGATGCATGGCACTTATATATAATGACATCTATGTGTTAATGCACTCAACAATTTAAATGTAAACATTAATCACATATGTAACATTTTTAATGACCTGTATCAAATATGTAGCAATCTCTATAAGTTGCTATGTGATGACCATCACAAACCTAATGGAGCCTAATTCTATATAGAAAATCCTCTGTAGTTATTGTCTCCAACCGAAGGTATTCATAATCACATGATCCCATATATTTCAACTATATTATGAAAATAAATTTAGTAAGAAATCTCTCCAATGTTCACACATATGACTGATGGGGTATCACATAAACCATTTAGTCTCAAAATCACCATTGAGCCCACTAGGTTTTAAAGTTCTAAGTTCATGGATCCACTTCATCTCAGCTTTAGCTAACATCGCTTTTGAATCCCCTTGTCTTAACTTTTTTTCATTACTTTCAATAACTTTCAAACTCACTATATTTTCAATGGTATGCAGTCGGGAAGCCGGCAGACCTAATCCCGACAGCCGGCTTCCCGACTGCTTAATCCCGGCAAGGGTTAAATGACAGGTGTCTAAATCTAGACACCTGTCATTTTACCGATGCTGGGAGACCGGCGCCTGGCATCCCGATCAAAGGGATGCCAGGCGCCGAGCACAAATAGCCACAGGGAGAGGGTTAGGCTTAAGGTTCCCGGGGGGGACTTAGGGTTAGGTACCCCCTGGGGAGGTTAGGTTTAGGCTAGGGGAAGGGGGGGTTAGCATTATGCACCCCTGGAGGGATTTAGGATTAGGCGCCCCCCCTGGGGACTTAGGTTTAGGTGGCAGGGAAGGGGGGTAAGGTTTAGGCACTTAGAGGGGGGATTAGGGTTAGGCACTGGGGGGAGGGTTAGGGTTAGGCACCCCTAAGGGAGGGTTAGGGTTAGGGGGTAGAATTAGGTTAGACAATACTTACCTTGGGCGATCGGGATTTCCTCCTCTGCCGGGATGCCGCTGTCGGGATTCCAACCACAGGGCATGGGTCCGGCAGTATATCATACCGATTCCTTTTCAATAGAGCAACTATGTATGTCCTTGAAATGTGATGACATGTGATGGGTTTCCAACCCTTTACAAACATTTCTCAGATGTGCTGACATTCTAGTTTTAAAGGGGCGGCTGGATCTGCCGACGTATTGTTTATTACAACTGCATTGTATTATATAAACAATGTTGCTGCTGTTGCAGGATAGAAATTGATTTATTTTGGAAATGTTCTTGGTGTCACATGAAGAAAAACTTGTTATTTTGTTACCTTCATTGCTCTTAACACTTCTACATCCTATACAAATTCCACAATGAAAAAATCCTTTAGAGGTTATTCTTGTGCCTATTCTTTTAGATGGTGATATGGCACTTCTCACTAACACATTTCTTTAAGTTTGGGGGTCGTTTGTATATCACTACAGGTTTGTCTGGCAATTCATCTTTCAAAATAGGATCGGCCTTTAAAATGTGCCAATATTTGTTCAAGACAGTTTCTAACTTTTTATAATCTTTATTGAAAGTAGTGACAAAGGGAATAGCAAAATCTTTCTCCTGTCTCCTCACCCTTTTCACCAAAAGATCCCCCCTTTTGGTACTATTAATATTTTGAAGGGTCTTGTCTATATCTTCCTTGTTATATCCTTTGTCTAAAAATTGTGTTATTAAAGGTTGGACTTGTTCCTTGAACATATCCTCATTGGTACAATTGCGTTTAATCCAACAAACTGACTGTTGGGAACCCCCCTCAGCCAACTGGGATGATGACTACAACTTGTGTGGATAAAATAATTACTGTCATTCGGTTTAAAAAAGTTTTTCGTGTGGATCTTTAAATTCCCAATGTACACGGTTAAGGCCAAAAAGTTTACTTGTGACTCACTAATAGTGTATGTCAAAACAACTCCAAAATTATTACTGTTGAGACCTTCTTGAAAGACAGAGAACGTGTCATGGCCTCTCTCCAAATCATGATAATGTCATCTATATATCGGTGATAAGAGACTAGGCCCGCTCCCAACACCTGCCATACATGGGCCTCCTCCCACATGCCCAAGAAGATGTTCGCGAAGCTGGGGGCGAACTTTGTCCCCATCGCAGTCCCAGACCGCTGGATGTAATGTCCATCTTTGAAAGTAAAATGATTATTAGTCAAAATAAATTTGATACCTTCCAAAATGAACACTTTTATTTCTACGTCCAGCATTTCTGTATCTAATACTTTTTCAACTGCACTAAGCCCCACCTCATGTTTAATGATGGTGTATAATGCCGATACATAACAAGTCAAGTTCTTTGCAATCCACAGCGTCCAACTTATTGATGGCATCAGTGGTGTCCTTAAGCTATAGGCTGCATGAAAAAGTCTATACATTCAGATAAATCAGATGAGGCTGAATCTATGCCTGCTACAATCGGACGTAATGGAGGATCTTCAACATTTTTGTGGATTTTGGGAAGTCCATAAATAACTGGCAACACCGGGTATTCAGTTTTTAAAAAACTATTTTCTTTTTCTGATAGTACCCCCTTTAATATATATTTATCTATCAGATCATATAGATTTTTCTTTTTTTAATGTTTTCAATGGGATTCTATTTTAAAAATGGTGTATGTACCCGTATCTGCCAACAACTCATACATTTTTTTCTCGTATGTGGATGTATCTAAAATAACCACTCCTCCCCCCTTGTCAGCTGTTTTGATCGTGAGATTCTTTTTATCCTTAAGTGTTAGCATGGCATCTCTTTCTACTTTAGAAATGTTTGACATGGGCATTTTTTGTTTTTTCTTATTTGCAGTGTCACACAATTTTTCTAAATCCTCTGTGATTAATTTTCCATATGTTCCCACAAAGTTCCCTCCGGATTGTAAGTGGATTTTTTATGAATTTTTTCGCTCCCTTTTTTACTACAAGATTTGTTGGTATCTATTTCGTCTTTATAGAAAAAACTTTTCAAAGATAGCTTTCGCAAAAACTTTTATACATCAATAAAGACTTCTAAGAATTTCATGTTGTTGGTGGGGGCAAATTTCAAGCCCCTACTTAACAACTTACTTTCAACCTCTGTTAATTCATAAGAGCTAAGATTGTTAATCTTAGACTCTATTTCATTAATAGTGCCAACATTTTTCACAAAATATTTTTCTATATATAGATTTTTTTACATTTTGCATTTCTTCATAGGTTTTGTATCACACATTTATTTTAAGATGTGCCTTTGCTATTTGTGATCATACCCTTGATGTGAGCTGTATGCGGGTCCTTGTGTTTGTACAATACACCAATAGTAGTGACTGGCTGTAGGTATGTATCTAATTTAGACATTAATATGTTGTGTTGTTTCTAGGGGTAGGTACCAACAACCACCAATTACTTGCTGATAGAACACAATTGTGCTTTTAAATACATTATTATGGGCGTAATTTTAGAGTTCTCTTTTACATTTCGCATGGCAGGCTATTCCAGGTTAAATTTTTTTATGCTCATTGGTTTTGGGTGCCTGTCGTATGCCCAATACATTACCTCAACCTGGTATGTCCCAGTGACAACAGCACAGTATATTGCATATCAGCACTACTTTGATTTTCATGATTTCTTAGTAATTGTTTGCATCTATACTGCCATTAGTTGGCGCATAGCCTCTACTTGATGCGTTCCAGACTGGAGCACACAGGTAACGCGCAGTCGCGCATGCTCAGCGTAGTTCCAGCTACAACGTAATGTTGATGATATGCTATATGTGTGAATCATATCATTTATCTCCACTGGGTGGCGGAAAGCCCCTGTGTGATGCATTCCAGTACAATGTACTGTACATACCTCACACTCCATCACCATGTTTAAACATACATATTTGTCTTGCATGGATATTGTTGATTGCTTTAAATTAGGGGTGTGCACCGGCCACTTTTCGTGTTTTGGTTTTGGATCTGGATCTTTCTTCGTGTTTTGGATCTGGATTGGTTTTGCCAAAACCACCCTTCCGTGTTTTGGGTTCTGGGTTTTGTGTTTTGGATCTGTATTTTTTTGAAAAAAAGCATAAAAACAGCTAAAATCACAGAATTTGTAGGTTTTTCTGCTCCTATGCTATTATTAACCTCAATAACCTTAATTTCCACTCATTTCCAGTCTATTCTGAACACTTCACACCTCACAATAGTGTTTTTATGTCCAAAAGGTTGCACCGAGGTAGCTGGATGACTATGCTAAGCGACACGAGTGGGCGGCACAAACACGTGACCCATCTAGGCGTGATACTGCAGTGGCAGACAGGATGGCAGTTTGAAAAACTAGGCCCCAAACTGTACATAATGCAAAGAAAAAAAAGAGGTGCAAGATGGAATTGTCCTTGGGCCCTCCCACCCACCCTTATGTTGTATAAACAGGACATGCACACTTTAACAAACCAATCATTTCAGCGCCAGGGTCTGCCACACAACTGTGGCTGAAATGATTGGTTCGTTTGGGCCCCCACAAAACAAGCTGGCAATTAATCTGTCCCTGCACAAACTGGCTCTACAGAGGCAAGATGTCATCCTCATCCTCCTCATCCACCGATTCCTCACCCTCTTCAGTGTGTACATCCTCATCCTCACAAAGTATTAACTCGCCCCCACTTGAATCCACCACCACAGGTCCCTCTGTACGTTCTGGAGGCTGGTCTCCCTGGAAGAGCTGATAATTCATTTTGATGAACATCATCTTCTCCACATTCTGTGGAAGCAACCTCCTACGCCTTTCGCTGACAAGGTTCCCGGCTGCACTAAACACTCTTTCGGAGTACACACTGGAGGGGGGGCAACTCAGGTAAAATAGAGCCAGTTTGTACAGGGGCCTCCAAATTGCCTCTTTTTCCTGCCAGTACAGGTATGGACTGTCTGACATGCCTACTTGGATGCTGTCACCGATGTAATCCTCCACCATTCTGTCAATGGTGACAGTATCATATGCAGTGACAGTAGACATGTCAGAAATTGTTGCCAGGTCCTTCAGTCCGGACCAGATGTCCAAACTTGGTCCTGCCTGCCCTGCATCACCGCCAGCAGGTTGCTTAGGATACCTAAGTTTTTTCCTGGCAGCCCCAGTTGCGGGAGAAAATGAAGAAGGAGCTGTTGACGTGTCACGTTCCGCTTCAGCTGACAGTGTGTTCACCAGCAGGTCTTTGCACCTCTGCAGGCTTGTGTCGGCCGGAAAGAGAGACACCACATAGGCTTTAAACCTAGGATCGAGCACGGTGGCCAAAATGTAGTGGTCTGATTTCAACAGATTGACCACCCTGGAATCCTGGCAAAGCGAATGAAGGGCTTCATCCACAAGTCCCACATGCCGAGCGGAATCGCTCCGTCTTAGCTCCTCCTTCACTTTCTCCAGCTGCTTCTGCAAAAGCCTGATGAGGGGAATGACCTGACTCAAGCTGGCAGTGTCTGAACTGACTTCACGTGTGGCAAGTTCGAAGGGCTGGAGAACCTTGCACAACACGGAAATCATTCTCCACTGCGCTTGAGTCAGGTGCATAATACCCCCTCCATTGCCTATGTCATAGGTGGATGTATAGGCTTGAATGGCCTTTTGCTGCTCCTCCATCCTCTGAAGCATATAGAGGGTTGAGTTCCACCGCGTCACAACCTCTTGCTTCAGGTGATGGCGGGGCAGGTTCAAGAGTGTTTGCTGGCGCTCCAGTCTTCGGCACGCAGTCGCTGAATGGTGAAAGTGGGCAGAAATTTTTCGGGCCACCCAAAGCTTCTCCTGCACGCCCCTGTCGCTTTTCAGAAAATTCTGCACCACCAAGTTTATTGTGTGAGCAAAACATGGGACGTGCTGGAATTTGCCCAGATGTAATGCCCGCACAATATTGGTGACGTTGTCAGATATCACAAATCCCCAGGAGAGTCTAAGTGGGGTAAGTCACTGGGCGATGATTTCCCTCAGTTTCTCTAAGAGGTTGTCGGCGGTGTGCCTCTTACTGAAACCGGTGATACACAGCGTAGCCTGCCTTGGAACGAGCTGGCGTTTCTGAGATGCTGCGACTGGTGACGCTGCTGCTGTTGCTGCGTAAGGTGATACATCTACCCAGTGGGCTGTTACAGTCATATAGTCCTTAGTCTGCCCTGTTCCACTTGTCCACATGTCCGTGGTTAAGTGGACATTGGGTACAACGGCATTTTTTAGGACACTGAGGACACTTTTTCTGACGTTTCTGTACAGTCTCGGTATCGCCTGCCTAGTGAAGTGGAATCTAGACGGGATTTGGAACCGGGGACACACTACCTCCATCAATTGTCTAAATCCCACTGCACCAATGGCAGATACCAGACGCATGTCTAACACCAACATAGCAGTCAAGGCCTCAGTTATACGTTTTGCTTCAGGATGACTGCTGTCGTACTTCATCCTCCTCGCTAAGGACTGTTGGAGGGTCAATTGTTTAGTAAAAGTAGTGGTGTTCCTACTTCCTCTCTGGGATGATGAACGACTCCCAGCAGCAGCAGAAACAGCAGCAGCGGCAGCAGGAGGCGTAGCAATGCAGTATCCTCCGGAAGAATCCGGGATAGGAGAGTCAGTCATGCCAGTGACATTGCCTGCAGGACTACTTCCGATCCTGACTAAGGAGGAAATTGACGAGGAGGGAGTTGACGGTGTGGTTTGCAGGCGCTTGGATACAACAGGACAACGGGATTTAGGTGTCCCTGGACTGCTTACGGTCTTAGCCAAAGTTTCTGAACTTGACAGTAACTTATTATGAACGCGCTGCAGGTGCCGTATAAGGGAGGATGTTCCTAGGTGGTTAACGTCCCTACCCCTACTTATTCCACCTTTACATAAGGTACATATGGCAAGACAGTTGTTGTCTGGATTTGGATAGAAATATTGCCAGACCAAAGAGGTGGAATGTTTGGTCTTCTGCCCAGGCATGACCGTGATGGGCTTTTTCATCCCACGGACAACAACTGTCTCCCCCGGAGCCAGATAACAGACCACATCACCATCAGAATCCTCCTCGCCAACTTCCTCCTCAGCGCCAGCTACACCAGTATCCTTATCCTGTTGTACTTCAACAGTGACATCTTCAATTTGCATATCAGCAAGTGGACTGTGGGTGCTCCTTTCAGCATTTTCAGGGGGCGTGCAAATGGTGGAAAGAGCCACCTCTTCCCGTCCAGTGCTGGGAAGGTCAGGCATCGCAACCACCACCACACTTGGACTCTCCTTGGGGATTTGTGATATCTTCTTAGAAAGCACAGTTCTTCGCTGTGCTTTTGCCAGCTTAACTCTTTTGATTTTTTTAGTGGGAGGAGGGCTTCCATCGTCATGTGAAGCTGAACCACTAGTCATGAACATACTAGGGATCGACCTTAGCCGTTCCTTGCCACTCCGTGTCATAAATGACATATTGGCAAGTGTACGTTTCTCTTCAGCTGATTTAAATGATTTTTTCAAGGTCATTTTCCTGAACTTTGTCATTTGGGATTGTATGTGCCCTCTATTATGACATTGGGCATCGGCCTTGGCAGACGACGTTGATGGCATGTTATCGTCTATGTCATGACTAGTGGCAGCAGCTTCAGCACTAGGAGGAAGTGGTTCTTGATATTTCTCTATTTTATTTTTATCGGAGAAAGTTTGGTCCTCCATTTATGTTATATCGATTTGATATATACGTGCGGCTAAACACAGAAAATATTTTTTTATTTTTGCTGGAGAGTAGTGCACTTTGTTGGTTACACCACCCTTTAAGAAATGAGCCAGCCGGCTCTTTACTTATGGGACACAGGCGCACGCTTGGCGCTGCTCCTTTGTTGATGCATGTGCGGCTACTGCGCACACAATTCACAAACACAGAAAATATTTTTTTTTTTGGTTTGGACTGGAGTGTACTTTGGGGGTTACAGCACCCTTTAACGGTCAAGCCAGCCGGCCCTTTACTTATGACACAGGTGCACGCTTGGCACTACTTTGTTGATGCACGTGCAGCTACTGCGCACACAATTCACAAACACAGAAAATAATTTTTTTTTTGGTTTGGACTGGAGTGTACTTTGGGGGTTACAGCACCCTTTAACGGTCAAGCCAGCCGGCCTTTTACTTATGACACAGGCGCATGCTTGGCAGTACTTTGTTGATGCACGTGCGGCTACTGCGCACACAATTCACAAACACAGAAAATAATTTTTTTGTTTTTTTGGTTTGGAGTGTACTTTGGGGGTTACAGCACCCTTTAACGGTCAAGCCAGCCGGCCCTTTACTTATGACACAGGCGCACGCTTGGCACTACTTTGTTGATGCACGTGCAGCTACTGCGCACACAATTCACAAACACAGAAAATATATATTTTTTTGGTTTGGACTGGAGTGTACTTTGGGGGTTACAGCACCCTTTAACGGTCAAGCCAGCTGGCCCTTTACTTATGACACAGGCGCACGCTTGGCACTACTTTGTTGATGCACGTGCGGCTATTGCGCACACAATTCACAAACACCGAAAATAATTTTTTTTTTTGGTTTGGACTGGAGTGTACTTTGGGGGTTACAGCATCCTTTAACGGTCAAGCCAGCCGGCCCTTTACTTATGACACAGGCGCACGCTTGGCACTACTTTGTTGATGCACGTGCAGCTACTGCGCACACAATTCACAAACACAGAAAATATATTATTTTTTTGGTTTGGACTGGAGTGTACTTTGGGGGTTACAGCACCCTTTAACGGTCAAGCCAGCCGGCCCTTTACTTATGACACAGGCGCACGCTTGGCACTACTTTGTTGATGCACGTGCGGCACACAATTCACAAACACACAAAAAATATTATTTTTTTAGCACTTGGGGGTAGCACCCCTGATGGACAGAGCACCCCCTGGACAACACTACAGCACCCGTTTAGGACTGGGACACTGCACAGGACTTTGGAGTGGACACAGCCCCTATGGAGAACTGACTGCACAACACAGTCCAGCCAGCCCCTATGGACTTTGAAGTAGTGGACACAGCCCCTATTAACAACAGCAGCACAGCACAACACAGCCAGGCCCTATGGACTTTGAAGTAGTGGACAACAGCAGCGCAGCACAGCACAGCACAACACTACTCTGCACTACACTACACTACACAGCCCAGCCAGCCCTAACTCCCACCCTCCCTCTTCACTGTCCACAGCCGAGTGAGAAAATGGCGCCGACGCGGGTACCTTATATAGGATCCAAAACCCGCGAGACTCGGAAGGCGGGATGATGACGTTTTGCCTCGATTTCAGATCCGAGTCAGGCGGGAAAAGTCGAGCCTGACTCGGATCGGCCTCAGATCGGGGGGGTTCGGATTTCAGAAATCCGAACCTGCTCACCCCTACTTTAAATATATGCAAATTGGCACTATGCAATTCTAAAGCAGCTATGCATGTTACCATATACAGTAGGGGGAGATGTACTAAGCTCTGGAAAAAGATAAATTGGAGAGTGATCAACTGCCAACCAATCAGCTCCTAACTGTCATCTTACAGGCTGTTTTTGAAAAATACTCAGTAAAAAACCTTCCATTGGCCTCGACCAATGTGCAGCAAGTGATTCCTTTGTAGGGCACTCTTTTATAATAAATTAATTGATATAATTGATATCAGGAAATATACATTACAATATAACTTTTAATCGGTTCCTTCTTTAACGAGATAGGGGATTATTTTGACTCTGAGTGTGAAAATATGTCAGAATCACCCATCAATAAACACCCATATCTACCATATAGGTGATATCATAAAATGAACATAATTAAAACATAACTTTTAATCTGATCTTTCTTTAAAAGAAATTGGGAATTATCATGACTCTGATTATGAAAATATGATAGAGTCACCCATCAATAAGCACACATAAATATCATATCCTTCACTAAGCACACATACATATCCTATCCATCAATAAGCACACATACATATCATATCCATCACTAAGCACATATATATATCATATCCATCACTAAGCGCATATATATATCCTATCCATCAATAAGCACACATACATATCCTATCCATCAATAAGCACACATACATATCATATCCATGACTAAGCACACATACATATCATATCCATCAATAAACACATAAACATATATCCATCACTAAGCACACATACATATCATATCCATCAATAAGCACACATACATATCATATCCATCACTAAGCACACATACATATCATATCCATCACTAAGCACACATACATATCATATCCATCACTAAGCACACATACATATCATATCCATCACTAAGCACACATACATATCATATCCATCACTAAGCACACATACATATCCTATCCATCAATAACCACACATACATATCCTATCCATCAATAAGCACACATACATATCATATCCATCACTAAGCACACATACATATCCTATCCATCAATAACCACACATACATATCATATCCATCACTAAGCACACATACATATCATATCCATCACTAAGCACACATACATATCATATCCATCAATAAGCACACATACATATCATATCCATCACTAAGCACACATACATATCATATCCATCACTAAGCACACATACATATCATATCCATCAATAACCACACATACATATCATATCCATCACTAAGCACACATACATATCATATCCATCAATAAGCACACATACATATCATATCCATCAATAAGCACACATACATATCATATCCATCACTAAGCACACATACATATCATATCCATCACTAAGCACTCATACATATCCTATCCATCAATAACCACACATACATATCCTATCCATCAATAACCACACATACATATCATATCCATCACTAAGCACACATACATATCATATCCATCAATAAGCACACATACATATCATATCCATCAATAAGCACACATACATATCATATCCATCACTAAGCACACATACATATCATATCCATCACTAAGCACACATACATATCATATCCATCAATAACCACACATACATATCCTATCCATCAATAACCACACATACATATCATATCCATCACTAAGCACACATACATATCATATCCATCACTAAGCACACATACATATCCTATCCATCAATAACCACACATACATATCCTATCCATCAATAAGCACACATACATATCATATCCATCACTAAGCACACATACATATCATATCCATCAATAACCACACATACATATCATATCCATCACTAAGCACACATACCTATCATATCCGTCACTAAGCACACATACATATCATATCCATCAATAAGCACACATACATATCATATCCATCACTAAGCACACATACATATCATATCCATCACTAAGCACACATACATATCATATCCATCAATAAGCACACATACATATCATATCCATCACTAAGCACACATACATATCATATCCATCACTAAGCACACATACATATCATATCCATCAATAACCACACATAAATATATTAGACATTCTGTAACATTATTTCTGTGTATGAAATAATTACCTTGTGGTGATCATATTTAATCATTAACAATATATCCCCTAATGGGTATAATAGACAGGTTTAGCAGTTAGTATATTCACTCCCTTTCTTCATTAATTCATTTATGTAGAAGCACTATATGCAACTCACATACACATAAATTAGAATTTAAACACTATAATAATTCTAAAAACGGTTTTGATAAATGTTGCAGATATAGGGCCAAATTTAATAGGGTGTCTGTTTTGGTAAATTGCGAGTTTGGTGCTAAACTCGCAATTTTTCACAACTCTCCAATGTAATAGGGTGTCTGTTCACTAAAACTCGCATTTTTCAGAGTTACTAACACTCCCCATTCTCAAACTCACATCCAGATGTTTTCACATTGAAAACAATCAACTCGCCCAATGTAATAGAGTGTCTGTTTCAGACTCGCAAAAAAAAAGATTACCAAAAGTCCCCAAATAATATACCTGCTTCAGGCTAGCGAGTACATCCTGAGCAGGTCAGATTAACACTGAAACATGCACATATCCATGAGATATGTACATGTTTCTGTGTGTACTTATGTTAAATGTTTTTAAATAAATAAAAAATTACGTGCACCCCCTCCCCAAAAGCATAACCAGCCTCGGGCTTTATAAAGCTTGTTCTGGTTATAAAAATACAGGGGCCAAAATGCGTAGGGGGCCCCTGTATATTAAAAACCATCACAGGGCTTTGTTGAGCTGGTCTTGTTTCTGGAAAATCAGGGGACAAAATGAGTAGGGGTCCCCTGAAAATTCCAGAACCAGCACCGAACTCTTTCTAGTGGGGGGATAATGCCACAGCCAGGGAAAACCTTTCACTGATTTCCCCAGCCGAAGCATTATCCCTGACCGCTAGTCAGTCCAGGCCGGGGATCCCTGGGGAGTTGGGTACCCCCCCAATAAAGGGGTACCCCTCTCCAGGGCACCCCAGGCCGGGTTGATAGTGTAAAGTATAAAATGTAAAAATAAAGGCCCTCATTCAGAGCCGCTCGTTAGCGGCAGTACGCTCGTTCCGAGCGATGTTTGCACATCTGCGCATGCGTACGGTTTTTAGTACGCATGCGCGAACCAGTCAGTGCGGCCGAAAATCGTTGGTACGCAATATAGCGAGTGCCTGCTATTTTGAGTGACAGAATGAGGCGTATGTGGGTGGTAACAGGGGAAGGTGCTTGAAAATGGGGAGTGGAGATCCGAACGCAGGCGTGCTTAAAGGTCAAAACGGGCGTTTTATGGGTGTGTATATTTAAAACAGCAGCGTCAGTGACCACGTCACTGGGTTATTTTATAGCCAGAACTGCTCGCAAATTTGTGGTAGCAAACACCAACCACAAGAATAGCGAGCAGTTCATACGCTGGTCGATGTACTCGATTAATCTAATAAATAGCGGACATGACGTAGGATGCGAGCGGCCAGGGGGCGTTTTTAACAAATAAACGAGCGTATGTTTTGCTCGCTCGTTCAGACTTAGAGGTGTGAACAGACTGCAATGTGCGTACGGATCATTTGAATAGCCACCCCTTGTTTTTAAACGAGCGACCACGAATAGCGAACGGCTCTGAATGAGGGCCAAAGTTTGCATATTGTCTTTAGTTGTAGAACCACAAGTACCTGCAAGCCTTCCCTGCATGCTGGTATTTGGAGAACCACAAATACCAGCATGCGGGGCATTACGGGCCCACTGGCACTTGTAGTTCCACAACTAAAGAAATAAGTAAATAAACAAACATACACCATGACTGTAACATCTTATTAAAACATACATGCACACTCACACTCACACATACTCACCTAGAATCCAAAGTAATCCATAGGGGTTGTCGAAACTGGATTATTGACTGAGACAAGATCAGTTTAAAATTGAATTGCAGCGACACCATCTTGCGACTGGCCGCAAGACGCCATTTTGCTAAATGGCCGCCTAAGCGCCATTTTAGATAAACTCACACTTTAGTACATGTGGCGATAATACTATTAGCATCATGCGAATGCTTCTGTGACCATCGCCATAGGTTACGGCGATTCACCAAAAGCCCAATTCATTACTTTACGTATTCTAAAGGATATATATATTTCAGAAATGGCTTTACAGTATGCCAAAATTGATTGCATTAGATGAATAGAGCAAATGGCTACGTGACAACTAGCTTGTGTAGATAAGCTTCCTGGACAGTGTCTGCCCTCACTACAGGTGGTCTGGCTCGAATACACACCTACATTAGCAGGCTTCCTGCAATGACATGAGATCAAAGACTAGATTGTCATCTTAGGTCTGTCTCTTGTAGCTGGGCTATTTGCATTTCACACAAGAGACTGGGAGAATAAAGAGTTTTTCTTTTGAAGCCTGGGACAGGTGGGTGGGGGACTGCTGACAGAGTGGGCATGTGGAACTATCTGGCTCAGCATGTCACACTGCGAAGATGTTCACTTAGTGAGAGTTAAGTGCACCCTTCCTCATATACACATTAATACGTCTTTATATCAAACCACGAATACTCACACATTACATATTCACACATAAGGTTTAATAAGCTTTAAAGTATATGATTTAAGTTGGTTCAGTTAGTTTAAATGCTGTGAAATTAAAATATTTGATAACTAAGGTTCTATACAGGTTAAGACAGCCGTGTTTGGTTTCGAACTGATGCGTACTCTTTCAACAGAATTCCGGTACTATCGGTGTGGAGATCGCATCATGCATTCCCAACTTATGGACCGCAGAGACTACAAGCAACAAAATTTATATTTTATGAACAACTGTTAGGATGCAGCATGGGGAGGCGGGAGGGAAAAGACCCTCAGTTGTTAGAGGCTGGGTGAGTCTATTTGAACCAGCCTGTTAAATGCACTGTAACATATGCTTCTCCCCTGGGAACCAATGGCATAAGCAAGAAACTTTTCTATTGTCCTGTCTATTCTGGGGGGGTATAAACATGTGTGCTCAAACACTGGGTCTTTAGTCTTCTTGCTGAATGCTGATTGATGGAGGCTTTCTATCTGAATGCCGGGATCTGGTCCAGAGGCGCTGCGTATATATACTGTACTTGGGTCTGTATAATTCCTTTGTGCTAAATTGTGCACAGATCATAGCATGTAACTGACTGTACTTTTACTTGAATAATACTTTGTGCTTCGGAACCACATGTTCTGAGTCTGGAGTCTCTATTTATTGTATGACTGCGTACGCAAATTAGCGTCATCCTTAGAGGTTTATAGGAAGGATTTCAGAAGGTACAGGTAGGGGTATATAGAGGTTCATTTTAATAACGTCAGATGGGGGCTCATCGAGTGAAGTCACTTACCTACTCACACGGCACATACGGCTATCGATATCTCAGCAAAGGGTTTAGTGGCCACATGCAGGGTTTTCCTGCAACCGCTTTGTGCTGAAAAATCGCTATCCGTTTTCGTGTAAGCAAAGGAAGCTGACTAGAATCCAGGGACAAGAAAGGAAAAAGTTTGTTTTCCTTTGTTGATAGAACCTAACGTTTAAAAGGGGTGCCGCAGTGTTGAATACGTGGCTGAGTCGCAGCTTTGCGCACAGCAAAGACGCACTTTTGCGGACGCATTATACAGTTGTGTGGTACTCACATTATTGTGTATGCGGCTGGTCGCACAATAGTGTATACGTACTTCCGGTTCTACTGCCACGTGTTTAAACAAAGCCGTCGAAGTTTACCTTTTTCAATTGTTATCAATATCTGGGTTAACATGTATTTTTCTGCGCAGGAAAAAGTGTGTAACAGTGAATATTTGTTGGACAAAGTTAAGGGTATCGTATGATCCTTAAGGGCTAGGTGCAAGGGTTCATCTAGCCGCTCGGTAAGTAGCTTTACCGTTCTATACACAGTAGCAGGTGTACATGTTGTCCTTGTTGTAGAGAGGTGCGTGGGAACGGCCGACATATAAAATCCCATAAGTGTGGAAGTTGCCTTACTAAATCTTATCCGGGTGTGGAAGTTGCCTTTTTCAAATCTTATCCAGGTGTGTGGGCGCCGCCGACTTAAATCGTCCACAGGTAAGTGAAAGTATCTTGATTGTCTTTCACCAGTTTAAATCTTTATTGAAAAGCGTAGGATTTTGTCTCAGAATGGGAGCCATGCAAACAGTAGAGATGTTAGACAATGATGTGCTGCTAATGAAAGCTCCGATTGGATCGGCCCATCATATTATGCATACTAAGTACGGTACTTATGCAATAAGGTATTGTGATGTATGGTTTAAAATGACGATGAAGAGTGTTAGACCGTTTCCCAGAATTGGTAGTTTTGATAAGGATGTATTAGATAATGTCCGGGATCACATCAGTTTGATGCGCTCCTGAGAGAAAAAGGTCAAATATTGTGAATGTTTAAAATTGTGGCAGCATGAAGGGGATGCATGGCTTAAAAATGTGCAAGCGACGCAAACTAGCGTCGCGAGCGCATTGCCAGAAAATACATCCACGATGCTAAATTGCAATACGGACGAGCCACAAAATGGCGCGCACAGGCGGCAAGGTAGCGTTGTGGAGAGTATTGCCAGCAGTTCACGCTCACTTCCCCCACCTTATGTGGATGGAGGTGCAAGTACAGTTACCAAAAATACCCATAAAAATGTAACAAGCAATTTGTACCCTCTCTTAAGCAACCATAAAGAAAATGTTTATGATGTGGATGATGAGCCTATTGTAATGTCTGCCATTTCCCATGCTGTGCAAATGATAGATGCTGCATCACCACAATCACAGGTGTTAACACACTCTGCACCCGTAGAGGAAGTTGTTAATACCAGCAGCAGCAGATTAAACCCCCAGCTAGGTAACCAGGTCAGAGGTAGCAACGCTACCGGTCTGCATCCAATTCGGACGATAACTGTTCCGAATGGAAATGCAGATGCGAACGGTGTAGTGCCCACGAGGGAAGTAGTAATGCATTGTCCCTGGACAATAGCAGAACTAAATTCCATCATAAATGATTTCCCCGATCCCAAAAAGGAACTAGCCAAATGTCAAAGATTTTTGAGAAATTTGGGTAGTTCTTATGAGCCAACTGATAAAGATTGGCGTGTGGTGTTAAGGGCCTGTCTGCCACGCAATACCGACATGACAAAATTTATCACAGATTGTGTATTGGATGGTGACGTTCCCTTAACAGACCAAGTAAACCAAGGTTCCCGCATTGTAACTCAATTGGGTATATATTTTCCAGTAGTAGTTAACTGGAACAAAATTTTCACAATTAAGCAACAGGAGAGTGAATCTGCAGAGGATTGTTGCGATCGGGCTCTGCAGGCTATCACCCAGTACACTGGGATAGAAGATATTAAAGATAGCACTCACCACAGGGGAATGATAGTCACGGTACTCATGGACGGTCTGAGAGACGACTTAAAGACTTGGGCTCAGACCTCACAGCCTGGCTGAAGGGGACTTACAATAGATAACCTCATAGAGTCTGCCATATAACATGATAAAAATATCACAAAGAAGAGAGAGACCCAGAGCGAAAAACTAATGGCTGTCAGTATCCAAGCTCTGGAAGGAATGACAATAACAATACAGCCAACCGACACACCTGCACCCACACACACACCTGCACCTGAACAATTACACGTCCTCACCAATCCCACACCACAGCAAACACATCCTTACCCCACATATCATACACAACCACAGGTCCCATACTCATATCCCCCACAATATCCTTACCCTCCATATCCTTACCCATACCCACCACCTTTCCCTCTTGCTCAAATCCCACAACAATCTTTTCATCCACCCCGTTCAAAATTATGTTTTAACTGTCACCAAGTGGGACACGTAAGTAAGTACTGCAAAGTAAAGAACACCACACATGAACACGGGTTTCCCATGGGTTCATAGGTAACCCCAGTATCTTCTCCCAGGCCTTATATGACTGTTTACAATCTTTTCAACCTGCCAATGCATCTGTTCTAATGTAAAATGTGGACGATTTATTGTTGTATGTTAGGTCATGTTTAAATGATATTAACCTGTTGTGCTTTATCTCCCACTCATAGGACACAAGGTTGCTAAGGATAAACGGCAGCCATGCCAGGCTGAGGTCGACTACTCAGAATACTATCCAACCCAGTGGCCCAGACATTATTTAGAGCAGTAGCTATTAATAACAAAATTTAATTGCAGGAACCTGTATGCAGATACTATATCCCTAGAATTATTAAAAATTATAGGGGGACTTATATTACAGGTGATGTTTCCAAGAACAATTGTAAGGTGATGGGTAACAACACTAAGATTATCCCAGACTGTCTTTTCCTTTATTTGACCCCCCTTGGAGGTACTGTTCAAACAGGCAGCCTCATGTGAAAATATGATAATGAGGTTACTGTGCAGGGTCTCACGAAGATGACTGCGAATAACAGAAATTGAAAGTGTTATTAACTAACATATTTAATGCAAACTGTCATGATGTCAAATATGGAGAATTTGTTATGATCCAAATTTTTTTTAGCTCAGGTTGTTTGACTGTTCGGTGGAAAGGTCCGTATCTGATGATACAACATCCACAAAGGGTGGCCGAGGAAGATACGTGGGTCCATTCCACTCACTATAGGGAGGTTAACCAACCGGTGGAGATACAAGGCGGAGACAAGGCCGATAACGTGGACCTGTCGATTGCCAGCTTGTGCCGGAAGGATTAAAAAGGTGACAGTGAGATATCTGAGCTAAAGAAATGTGTAGATCAGTGCTTCCAGCAATGGAGTGGTCTGCTGTGGTCATCCTAGTTCTTTCTTCCAGAAGTTTCTGTCGTGATGATCTGTTTGGAGATACCCAGTTTCTGTGATGGGGGACCGATAAAGGAAATGTGAGCTGATGGCAGAGCTGATGGAGTGGAGTCAGGAGGAGGAGTGCTATACCAAACCAGGGGAGTGTCTGACCAATCTTAGTATTGTAATTGTTATGTTATTTGGGAAGAATACTTCCAGAAGTTATGACCCTCACACATGTTGAAAAGCTTGGTATACATAAAAACACACCATCACCATATCTTCACACGCAATATGAACACAGGCAAGAGAAATATGATACCTGGTGACGTGCATAAAGAAACTCAGTTAATTAGTGAGACAACTGGCTTTCAAGTTTTAGTCGCACTAGATCCCACCAGAATTGCTCGGGGTACATTAAAATTTAGATATATTCAGGAACTTGCTAAATTGATAGATAATATCACCGAGATGTACGATGACACATTCAGGTATACAGGGAGAGAATTGCAAGCGTACAAGAAAGAACTGGTGCAACACAGGCTAGTGTTGAATTATTTAACTGCTGTTACTGGAGGGTATTGCTTAATGATAGCCACCCAATTTGGAGTAAAATGTTGCACCTATGTCACCAATGATACCAGCGACCCTAAGGAGGTGATAGACCGGAAGATGGATGAAATTCTGCAGCTAAAGTGGGAATTTCACAAGAACCATAACGCTTCAGTGGCTGAAGTAGGGTAGAAGATAGAAGGATGGGTTTCATGGCTGAACCCAGTGAAATGGTTCCCAGGTCTAGGGGAATGGGTCCAGGAAGTGATCGCCAGCATAGGCAAATTCTTAATCCTTATACTGATTGTCATCATATTAATTGGCATATGCGTCCGGTGTGTTCCTATTGTGTTCAAGTGTGGAAAATGTAAAAATAGAGTAAAATGAAAGAATGAAATTATGATAGTGGCCAGTATGAATACCGAGGTAAGTACAGAACTGCATTACAACCCTGAGCTAAGAAATACCATCATTTAATGTATTATATTTAGCCATGCATAAAAATTTATTATTGAAATGTTATTTTTAAAACACCTCAGATAATGTAAAGTCTCAATTTCCCTTCAAGACTGCTTTTATAAGACTGGTGCATCCCCACACCTTTCACATGATCTTCCAAGATCTGCAGTGTGCATATAATAGTAGTTTTATGTACCCAACCAGAGACACATTATTGATGGATTAAGAACCACCTTGTGCCATCCCATAATAACACTAAATAATATATAAATGTAAGCCTAAATTAAATTTTAAGATCAGATTGTGATAGCATGTTGTTCACTATCAAAGGGAGGACTGTCGAAACTGGATTATTGGCTGAGACAAGATCAGTTTAAAATTGAATCACAGAGACACCATCTTGCGACTGGCCGCAAGACGCCATTTTGTGAAATGGCCGCCTAAGCGCCATTTTAGATAAACTCACACTTTAGTACATGTGGCGATAATACTATTAGCATCATGCGAATGCATCTGTGACCATCACCATAGGTTACGGTGATTCACCAAAAGCCCATTTCATTACTTTACATATTATAAAGGATATATATATTTCAGAAATGGCTTTACAGTATGCCAAAATTGATTGCATTAGATGAATAGAACAAATGGCTACGTGACAACTAGCTTGTGTAGATAAGCTTCCTGGACAGTGTCTGCCCTCACTACAGGTGGTCTGGCTCGAATACACTCCTACATTAGCAGGCTTCCTGCAATGACATGAGATCAAAGACTAGATTGTCATCTTAGGTCTGTCTCTTGTAGCTGGGCTATTTGCATTTCACACAAGAGACTGGGAGAATAAAGAGTTTTTCTTTTGAAGCCTGGGACAGGTGGGGGGGACTGCTGACAGAGTGGGCATGTGGAACTATCTGGCTCAGCATGTCACACTGCTAAGATGTTCACTTAGTGAGAGTTAAGTGCACCCTTCCTCATACATACATTAATACGTCTTTATATCAAACCCCGAATTCTCACACATTACATATTCACACATAAGGTTTAATAAGCTTTAAAGAATATGATTTAAGTTGGTTCAGTTAGTTTAAATGCTGTGAAATAAAAATATTTGATAACTAAGGTTCTATACATGTTAAGACAGCCGTGTTTGGTTTCGAACTGATGCGTACTCTTTCAACAGAATTCCGGTACTATCGGTGTGGAGATCGCATCATGCATTCCCAACTTATGGACCGCAGAGACTACAAGCAACAAAATTTATATTTTATGAACAACTGTTAGGATGCAGCATGGGGAGGCGGGAGGGAAAAGACCCTCAGTTGTTAGAGGCTGGGTGAGTCTATTTGAACCAGCCAGTTAAATGCACTGTAACATATGCTTCTCCCCTGGGAACCAATGGCATATGCAAGAAACTTCTCTATTGTCCTGTCTATTCTGGGGGGGTATAAACATGTGTGCTCAAACACTGGGTCTTTAGTCTTCTTGCTGAATGCTGATTGAAGGAGGCTTTCTATCTGAATGCCGGGATCTGGTCCAGAGGCGCTGCGTATGTATACTGTACTTGGGTCTGTATAATTCCTTTGTGCTAAATTGTGCACAGATCATAGCGTGTAACTGACTGTACTTTTACTTGAATAATACTTTGTGCTTCGGAACCACATGTTCTGAGTCTGGAGTCTCTATTTATTGTATGACTGCGTACGCAAATTAGCATCATCCTTAGAGGTTTATAGGAAGGTATAAACATGTGTGCTCAAACACTGGGTCTTTAGTCTTCTTGCTGAATGCTGATTGACGGAGGCTTTCTATCTGAATGCCGGGATCTGGTCCAGAGGCGCTGCGTATGTATACTGTACTTGGGTCTGTATAATTCCTTTGTGCTAAATTGTGCACAGATCATAGCGTGTAACTGACTGTACTTTTACTTGAATAATACTTTGTGCTTCGGAACCACATGTTCTGAGTCTGGAGTCTCTATTTATTGTATGACTGCGTACGCAAATTAGCATCATCCTTAGAGGTTTATAGGAAGGATTTTAGACGGTACAGGCAGGGGTATATAGAGGTTCATTTTAATATCGTCAGGATGTACCTGAGAAAAAAAATCCATACTCACCTCTCCTATGCGTAGATCATGTCCACTGGCAATCCAGGGGTTAAAATAAAAAAACGCAAAAATACCCGATCCATGCCGTACTGAGCAAAGGTATGTGTGTACACTTACCTTTGCTCCGCGTAAATGACAGGGGCACACGTGTGCCCCGTCAGTGAAGGGGCCGCCAGCCAATCAGGGAGCATCTCGTCAGAGCAGCTCCCTGATTAGCTGAATGCAGCCAGCCTGTGTGTCCCATAGACTTCTATGGTGAGAAATCCCCATTGAAGTCTATGGTGGGAACCGCTACATCGTAGCCGCAAGATAAATAGAGGTTAATCTTGTGGTTACATCAATGATACAATGTCGCGACTACGATGTTCCTTCTGCTTTCCCAGGTCTTCAAATTGAGAGGACCTGGGATGAGAAGGGAACACACAGCAGCACCGTTGGAAACAAAAGGGAGACGTGGGGGACAGTGCGCCCGTGTATGGTGTTACGTGTTACTTAAAGTATTGCAGGAGCCGAATGCGCCATCGGGGTAAGTCGCGACCCACCTGAAAGAGAAATACCTGACTTGAAGAGAATCCATCTCAGAGAAGCCTGCTGCCTGCCGCAAACACTCTCTCCCTACAGCATGGAAGTGTCAGAGAGACAGTACGCACGTTTCACCACCGTCAGGCTTGTTCGATTCGAGTACTTGATATTCGATTCCAGGGAACACCTCCATCTATATACAAAATTTGGTAACTAATTATTAGAATGTACTAAATTGCTGGTCTATAAATTAAATTAAATTTTTGTCATGTGCAGGATATTAATTGTGTTTCTTTGAAAAATGAGTTAGGAGCTGATTGGTTGGCAGTTTATCACTTTCCAGAGCTTAGTACATCTGCCCCAAAATGTGTTCTTTTTTACACAGCTGTAGTTTTTCCCTTTGCTTCTTGATGGTTTTTGGCCCTTTTAGTGACCAGTAGATGTGTTCCGCTGTGGAACACAGTGTGTTTTGTGCGTCATTCTTCCCAGGTGTCTTGGTATAAATACAGGGGTCCAGTAAGGTGCTGCAGTGATATATGTTAACCACTGCCACATTGAGGCTACACTTACTGAAGCTGCCATGCTGTGAATAGCCTTAGGAAGGTTTCTGTGCAAACCAAAACGTAGATGGTATTGTGGTAACCTTGACTTTATGTGGGAAGTAAAGAGTTTACCTTGTGTGTTGTGGTTCAATCTTCACTTGACTTACGGAGAGGTGAGAGTAATGGAAGCACATGAAGGGGTGACGAGGCAGCTTGTGGTTTTTATTTTGTGAACACAGGTTTATTAGAGAGTCGGCAGGGCACTTGCATAAATAACACTCCGCATTCAATGAGGCAGCCTTTGTATTGCATCAGTGGGAAAAACATCAATAATGAGATTACAAATAAAAACAATGGCATTTGCATGGCACCATACGGATTGGTGTAAAAATACTTCGGCAGTATGACCATACAATGTAAGACAACTTTTACGTTACTATTCACAGTTAAATTCAGTATTGAGCATACATTCTTATCTCAAACGGTTGCACACTACAAGAAAACAATTCAGCAATGATGACAGTACTAAACTGACTAACAATTTCAATGTGACCAGATGACCTTAAACACAAAACACTGTATTCCTACCCGTCTTCGCTGCTGCAGCTGGTGGAGCTCTTATAGATCAGTTTAAGTTGACATTGGTACTAGTCCCACTTAGTGTAACGTTTGTTAGTATTAAATCTGGGAGGGAAGAATCGCCAATGTGTATATGGAAGTCCTGTACGCAGTACAGCAATTCAGTCACTGAATGTTATTTCCACTTTCTTCTCTATAGGCACATTCAATTCTCAACCAATCAGAAGGTTATTCAATATTCCTAGACAACTGTTACTGTAAAGTGTCCCGCAGTTCTATCTCAGGTTGATGGGCTATATTATCTCCTTTAAGTAGTGTATTCCAGCTTTCAAGTATCAAAGAATCACTGTGCTGTGAAATAGGACAGTCTTGGTGTGATCCGGAAAACATGCAGGGTAAATAGTGGTAAGCTTGGTCAGTGAAGAAGATAGCTCCTTTATAATGAAAGTGAAAGTAACACTGAGGTTCTGCTATTTGCAACAAGGTATGAGAAAGTCCACTAATACTGAGTGTCAGTGCAGCTCTGCCTGTGTTGCAATCAGTCTTCCACTCACCACTCCTGTAGTTACCTCTGGTGCAAGGCTATGTAACTTTTCCACTGCTGGAGCTGTATGTCTACAGTTAATCGATGGCCATCTTGTGGTTGGCAGCATGACAACTCAACGCAAGTGTTGCTGTTGGCCTGCGGCCATCTTGTGGTTGGCAGAAAAAGTTATAAATCGCAATAGGACAGCGCCTTCTCTTATAAGTAGTATAACTGAAATGAGGGTGCTTTGAAGTTACCCTATGATGGCTGCTGCTGTGGTATGGAGCAGGGAGGATGATTAGCCTGTACTGCGTGTTGCCACTGTGGCTGTGTACCTCCACGAGCGGCTCTTGCTGCTGCGCTGGACGCCTTAATGGTATGCCTCTACCGACCTCTCAATTGTCTGTAATGTGTGGGCAGTATTCCTTGGGTGCTCCTGGTCGAGCGTCCCACCTCACCAATTTCAGGGACGTCTGCAATCACTTCCTCAACCACAGGCGGATACCTCATTTCTGGGGTCGGGGAACCGGCCATGACAGGCCAATACATACTCAGGACAAGACTCAATGGGTCATTTAGTATCGACAACTGGTCTCGGGCTTGGTGTGATGGTGGAGAATCAGGTAGTAATTCTGGAGCTCTGTGTTGGTTAGGGCACAATTTGAGTTGATCCCGATGTACAACTTTGGGTTGACCACCTTCTACCTTATCAATCTGGTACACGGCTATTTCAGCATTGGGTATGCCGGTAACTACATATGGATCAGGCTCCCATTGGGAATCCAATTTGCTGTGCCGCCGATTATTTCGCTTTAGCATGACATCTCCTACGTTTAATGGTCTGGCATGTGCGGTCGCCTCATATCGATCCTTTTGTCGATCACGGATAGCATCCATACGTTGGTCCACAAGAGCTCGAGCAGTCTGTAATCTACGCTGGTGTTCTACGACCCAATTCCCTTGGAAGCAAGAATCTGTGGCATCATCCGAGGCCAGGCCTAAGTGAACGTCAGCGGGTAGTTTCCCAGATCGTCCGAAAAGCAGATAATATGGCGTGTACACAGTGTTGTTGTAGACAAAGATCAGTTCTGCTAGCAGAGTGGGCCACTCACATCTTTGTGGAAGGGGTACAGTTCGGAGTAAATTTATCACAGTTTGGTTCATCCTTTTGCAGGCCCCGTTGCCCTGAGGATGGTATGCTGTAGTGCGTAATTTCATACACCCATACAACTGGCATAGTTCTTGGAAGAGTAGGGCTTCAAATGCAGGCCCCTGATCCATCAGAATACTAGCAGGGTACCCGTAGGGCTGTACAAATGCTCACCAGACGATTTCTGCTGTCGTCTTTGCCGTGAGGTCCCGGACTGGCAGTACAACGGCAAACTTGGTGTAATGGTCAATTATGGTTACAGTATATTGATATCCATTGCTACTTGGTTCTAGCTTCACATGGTCAATAGTTACGAGTTCCAGTGGTTGTCGGGTAACAATGGGGTGCAGCGGTGCTTTCTCTTCTGATGGAGACGGTCTACGTGCTGTGCATATGTCGCAAGATTTGCACCAGTCTTCCACATCCTGACGCATATTCCCCCAGTAAAATCTTTCGACGTAGGGTCGCCTCGGTCTTTTGACAGCTGAAATGGCCAGAGTGATCATGATAGGCCCATAGGATAAGATCGATTTTCGCAGGGGGCACCACCAGCTGCTCAATCAACAGTTGTGTCTTTGGATCTGTGCTCTGTCATAGCAATAGGCCTCTTCGCAATGTCAAACGGTCCTTTTGCTGCCACAATTGGATTAGGTCCGGGGTTGCAGATTGTCTCTGAATTCGGGTCAACCCCTGATGAGAGGCCAGCAACTGTTTCACCCTTTTGAAGGTTGGGCTTGCATCCTGCCAGACAGTCTAATCTCCTTCCATCTCCATGCCCTGAACTTCCTGCACTCTCGCGGGGATGGGAACCATAGCATTCTGTCCCGGTGCTCTTCTTTTCAGACTGAAGTTGGGAGTTTCAATCTGCTCCCACCTGTCTATTCCTTCCAATTCACTTTCGCCCGTCTGTAGCCGGGAGAGTACATCGGCATTCGCGTTACTTCGCCCACTTCTGTATACTACTTTGAACTGGAAGTTGGCCAGTCTGGAGGACCACCTTTGTTCCAAAGCTCCTAGAGGGGTGGTGGCTTGATGAGCCAGTTGGTTACAGTCCGTATAAGCTACAAATGGTGTTGCCGCTAGATAGTCTCTGAATTTTTCTGTCACTGCCCACACCAAGACAAGAAACTCGAGATTGTAGGCGCTGTAATTGGCGTCGTTCCGTTCGGTGGTACGTAGACTGCGACTACCGTAAGCGATCACACGCTCTTGATTTTCCTGAACTTGGGCAAGTACAGCTCCCAACCCTTGCTTGCTGGCGTCCATGTACAGCCGGAATGGGTGGTTGTAATCTGGGTAGGCCAGCACAAGGGCCTCTGTCAGGACTTTCTTCAGCAGGTCGAAGGCTGTCTGTCGTTTAGTCGTCCACTCAATGGGAATTCGTTTATTATACTTATCCTTAGGGATCCCTCGTAGAATTTCTAATAGAGGGGCGGCGACTTTGGCAAAGTCCTTCACAAACCGTCGATAATATCCTACAAATCCAAGGAACTGTCGGACATCTTTGACTGTCAGCGGGATGGGCCATTCCAATACCGCTTTCACCTTTTCGGGGTCCAGGGTCACACCCTCAGGGCTTACAATGTGACCTAAGTACTGAACTCGGGGCTTGAGCAGGTGGCACTTGGATGGCTTCAGCTTCAGACCGAATCTAATCAGCTGTTGGAAAACCTCCCGTAAGTGTTGCAGATGGTCAGAGTAGGTTTTTGAAAAGATGATAATGTCCTCCAAATATAGGAGCACCACATCGAAATTCCTATGGCCTAGACAATGCTCCATCACGCGTTGGAAGGTGGCGGGAGTATTGCATAAGCCAAATGGCATACGGTTGAATTCATAGAGCCCCATTGGTGTGACGAAGGCAGTCTTCTCCTTGTCCTCTTCCTTCATCTGAACCTGCCAGTAGCCGCTGGTCAAATCTAGGGTTGAGAAATATTTGGCAGATTTAAGCGCCGTCAGAGACTCCTCAATTCGGGGTAGAGGATAGGCATCCTTATGTGTGATGGCATTCAGCTTCATCTAGTCTACACAGAATCTTAGCTGGCCATCTTTTTTGCGAACTAACACCAATGGGGCTGCCCATGGGCTGTGACTCTCTCTGATGATGCCATTGCTCATTGTCTCGATCAATTTCAGGTCGTGTCACAGCCTGCGTCGGCGATCCCGTGCGCAGTGAAAGCGGCTCCGGCATCTCAGTTCCCGCCTCCATTTTGAGGAGCCATAGGGTAACCCAGGACTGCGATAATTGAGTGATCTGTGACAGGTGCGGCATCTTTGTACCCAAATGCTGGGATTTGAAAAGCCGAAAACGGTGGTCTCACTACAGTCCTCGGCGTCTGTGACATTTGTATATTTTCGTACAGCAGCTGCGTACAGGATCATAGCTGCGTTGGCATTAGCGTCATCTATGAATTAGCACCATACAGGGGGGTTTCTATTATGGGTAGACACCCTGCACCCATATTTTTACCACTCCGCTACTGGAGTCCCACATCAGTGCTGTCAAAAGCGTCCGGAAAATGTCCTGGGGCCGTTTTCCATTTTCCCAGCTTTTTGCATATGCGTAGTAGGGAAAACACTGGGAAAATGGCTGCGGCACCATTTTCCCCGTGACCTGCGCATGCACACTCTAGTGACCAGGTCTACTGGTGCAGCGCTGTGCTCAGTGCGCAGCCGGCCGCTGGAGAGAGAGGAGGGGGCCCTGGACAGAGGCTGCACACAGGACACCACCTCTCTTGCGCCATTGTACGTTTAGCCAGCTTCATTACTTTAATAACCTTCGTCCTTGCATAAGATCTAGTAAAGGAAGAAATTGAAAGCTGAGAATAAAGGAGAGAGGTGCTTAGTTATAGATAGTCATTTATAGATTCATTCCATCATGTTTTGCTCCAGTCACTGGCAACATAAATAAATTGACAGACGGTCAGTTCCGCCTGACATCCGTAAACTCTTGTAATATGCTGTTATGAGGTATCTACCGCAGGATTACAGGAAATATAAAGTTATTGATTGTATCTAGAAAAGAGAGTAATGCTGCTTACTAATTAGCTTTGGGTGTTGTTACTGTACATCCCATTCTCTGCACTTATTATATGACTGGGTATAGTATTACAGTATATTGGGCCTGATTCAGAGCCGGACGCTCTGACCAGAGCGCTCGCTCTGAATCAGTGCCCTCCTACCTGAAAATGGAGCAGCCTCCTGGCCGCTCGCATAGCTGTGGGTGACCACCCACAGCATATGCGAGCGGCCAAAAAGATGGTCGCGATGGTCAAGATGATCGCGACCATCGGGCTTGCGACGAGACCCTGCGGTAGGGTCTCGGTGACCGCAAGCCCTGGAGTGATTTTGGCTCTATCTATAGTGATGTCAGTGGGGCCGGACCCAGACGGTAGGCGTTCCCATGGGAGCGCCTTCTTCTTGCTGCCCCGCCCCCAGCACGCCCACCAAAGGGGGCTTGCTGTCAGTCACCATCGACAGCACGCCCCTTTTGGTGCGAGACCCGGAGCGACAGCTTGGCCGTCGCTGTCCGGGTGTCGCGCATGCGCACGACGGAGCTCCCTCCGTCGTGCGCATGCGCATTGGGGTAACATCCACCCACTTGCGAGCATCCTGCGCTCGCGAGTGGGTCTGAATGACCCCCATAGTCTTTTTGCTCTGTTCCAAACTGCAGTCATTGAATTTATTCATTTTTAGAACCATTGAGATAACACTGCAGAGAATCATTTTGCAAATGTGAAACCTAACTGTGCTAAATAAACAAATGCAGAATTTTGAGGATGGCCGACAATAAGGTACCGTATAAAAACTTTTATTTGAACTACTAAAAAAGAGGACTGTCCAATTGTAGTGCACTTCTATTTTAAACTATTACGTAACTTTTACATAACTTTTATTAAAGTATTTCTAAAAATAAATAAAATAAAATGGCATGATAGGTTAGAATTAAAATTGCAGCAAAATAAAACAAAGTAGAACAGTGAAGAAAAAAAGAAATGAGCTATTAAAAGTTTTCTGAGTGATTGTTGTGTCTCAGAGTTTGTATCTTTATTCAGGTGTATATCATACCTCACAACATTTACACATGCCAAGTCGGGATTACGTAGGCTTCTCTTTGGTCCAACCAAAAACCACCATGATCCACCCAAAAACACCCACTCTGGGCAAAACCACCTTTTTCACAGCCTGCTAATCAGGACTTTCAAAACCAAAGGAGAAAAACACTGCACTAGGTATACCTGTTGAGATAATTAATTTTCCGTATAGGGGTTGGGTATGAAATCCTGGCTGTCGGGATGCCGTTGGACACCCATAGGGAAGACAGGTAAGTGTTTTCCTAACCCCTACCCTAACCCTCCATCCCCGGTGCCTAACCATAACCTCCCCCCTAGTGCCTAAGCTTAACATCCTGCACCCTAAACCTAACACCCCCTCCCCAGTGCCTAAACCTAACGTCCCCCACCCCGCACCCTAATCCTAACTCTCCCTCCCCGGTACCTAACCCTCCCTCTAGTGCCTAACCCTAACTCCGCACCCTAACCTCGCCCTAACACCCCGGTTCTTACCTTCGGGATGCCGGTGGTCAGGATACTGGTGAGGGGATCCGGACCTGTCGGGATTTTGGCGCCGGTATTGAACCCTGAGGCTATTCAGCATACACTCTCCAGCAGTAGTAAATTAAAGGTTGTTTCTTTGTTACTGGGCAGATTATTTAGTGGGTATTAGTTTAGTATTATCCACTCTTTCCTTCCAAAATTCCTCCCTCCAACTACAGTTTAGTTGTCGGCTTTATGTCATGGGTGCTGGAAAGAATGGTAACAGTAGCCGGGTGCCGGTAGTTCTAGAGGTATTCTCCCTGCCAATACATGGTGTAGGCTGATTCTACCCTACTTAGGTTAGCGGCATCTCCTGTCCAGGTTGGCCTTTTTATCTCATTATGAGGGGAGTTTGGATACAATTAGTTGTTGGTGATGGACTGGCCTTTGGCTCCCATATAGGTCTTGAGTTGTTGGTCATGGGTTGGTTGTTAGTCCCATCTAGACTTTGAGTTGTTGGTGATGGGATGGTCGTTGGCCCCATCTAGGTCTTGAGTTATTGGTGATGGGCTGGTCATTAGCCCTATCTAGACCTTAATTTGTTGGTGATGCACTGGCCTTTGCTTTCCAACTAGGTCTTGAGTTGTTGGTCATGGGTTGGTTGTTAGTTTCATCTAGACCTTGAGTTATTGTTGATGGGCTGGCAGTTGGCCCACATCTAGACCTGTTTGGTTTGTGCGTTCTGGACGTTCTTTCGTTCTTTGCCACCATACCTCTCTAATTTTATCATTTAAAATAAAATTGACCTTTACTTCTCCTGTCGTCACTTTAGATAACTATGGTTTTTATTAACAGTCGGGTAATGAGGGCTCACATCAACCATTTAGAGTTGATAATTGTGCTAAGGTGTTAGTCAGAAATTTAATATATGATATATTTTTTACTGTTCGCAATGGTGTAACTCCTAGTCATACTCACATTTCCCCTATTGATAAATTAACAGAACAATTATAGAGCTGAGAGGAGAAATGGAGCAGCAGCTCACAGACTCAGTGCAGCAGCACGTCTGATAGCAATAACAGAACATCATTACCAGTTACAGCAATGCAATCAGTGACATTCTATTAGAACTGAGAGTCCAGACTATTTCAGGCAACACACCCCACGTACTGTACCAGTCAATCAGAGAGAAGTGTTATACAAACACTGCAGGGTACAACACAGGGTCCAGAGAAATCTAACACAGCTGACAGCTCAGACTGATGTAAATAATAGCTGTAAGGCTCCGTGTACTAGTGAATTATAATGGGGCAATACTGAGCTACAATTAGTTAGAGCTGTGTGGTGGGACTTACAATGGTCACCACGTTACAACCTCACAATAGGGGCTCTGTGAGGGTTTTGTAACCACTGACTCAGATTGTTGCATTAGCACATAGATGCTGCACCCCCTAAATGCTGCACTACCATAAATACTGCACCCCCTAAATGCTGCACTACCATAAATACTGCATCCCCTAAATGCTGCAGTACCATAAATACTGCACCCCCTAAATGCTGAACCTTTTCTTTGCTCTGTGACAAGCACAATTACTGAGGTACTAAAATACAGTACGAGAACAGAGAGATAATGATTTGTATTTATATGGAGCATAAAACGTAACAGACTGTAAACACTGAACGTACTGTTCTTTTTTTCTGCAGAATACAAAACTGTTCAAAACAATGATGCTTTCATAACAGTATTCAGGGCTACTGAAAAAAAAAAAAATTACAAATCAGCAATATAAAGGTGAGATTAAAATGCATGGTAATTCACAAGATATTGGGCCTGATTCTGTCGAAACTGGATTATTGGCTGAGACAAGATCAGTTTAAAATTGAATCACAACGACACCATCTTGCGACTGGCCGCAAGATGCCATTTTGCGAATGGCCGCCTAAGCGCCATTTTAGATAAACTCACACTTTAGTACATGTGGCGATAATACTATTAGCATCATGCGATTGCATCCGTGACCATCGCCATAAGTTACGGCGATTCACCAAAAGCCCATTTCATGACTTTACGTAGTTTGGGTGTTCTGGATAAATTGCATATTATTATAATTCCCCTAAAGGATATATTGCATTAGCTAGAACAGAGCAAATGGCCACGTGATAACTAGCCTGTGTAGATAAGCTTCCTGGATAACGTCTGCTCTCACTCCAGGTGGCCCGGCTAGAATACACACCTTACATTAGCAGGCTTCCTGCAATGAACTAACTTCAAAGCCAAGAGTGTTATCTTAGGTTTGGGTCTTGTAGCTGGGCTAATTTGCATTCACACAAGAGTCTGGGAGAATAAAGGACTTTTCTTTTGAGCCTGGGAAAGGTGGAGGCTGCTGAGAGAGGGGGGCGTGTGGAACTATAAGGCTCAGCATGCCACACTGCTAGGTGTTCACTTAGTAAGTGAGACCATTCCTCATATACACATTAATACGCACAATTGCGCTGTTAACTAGTCGCATATTAGCGAATGCATATGATTCTGTATGAAAACACTGTTTTATTAGCTTCATGCGCACGCATCTGCCCCAAGTTAACTAGCGTCTTTACATCACACCCCGCATACTTACACATTACATATCCACATAAAAGGTTTAATAAGCTTTAAAGGTATAAGATTTAAGTTTGTTCAGTTAGTATAAATGCTGTGAAATAAAGATTATTTGGTAACTAAGGTTTTATACATGCTAAGAAAGCCGTGTTTGGTTTTGTACTGATGCGTACTCTTTCAACAGAATTACAGTATTATCGGTGTGGAGATCGCATCATGCATTGTCAACTTATGGACCGCAGAGACTTCAAGCAACAAAATGTATATTATATGAACAACTGTTAGGATGATTGCATGGGGTGGGAGGGCAGAGACCCCCAGTTGTTGGAGGCTGGGTTGAGTCTACTTGAACCAGCCTGTTAAATGCTCTGTAACAGATGCTTCCTCCATGGGAACCAATGGCATAAGCAACAAACTTCTCTATTGTCCTGTCTATTCTGGGGGGTATTACTATGTGTGCTCCAACACAGGGTTTTTAGTCTTCTTGCTGAATGCTGACTGAGGGGTTTCTTGCTGATGCCTAACATCTGGACCAGAATGCGCTGCGTATGTATACTGTACTTTCGTCTGTATAATTCCTTTGCGCCGAATTGTGTCTGGATCAATAGCATGTAACTGACTGTACTTTTACCTGAATAATACTTGTGCTTTGGAACCACAGATTCCAGGTCTTAAGTCTTTATTTACTGTATGACTGCGTACGCAAATTAGCATCATCCTTAGAGGTTTATAGGTAGGATATTAGAAGGTATAGGCAGGGGTATAGAGGTTCTGATCCAGAATCGTCAATTCAGACCCGCTCGTGCTTGAGCACAGGTGACTTAATTAGCGCCTCAGTCAATTTGATTTAGCCATCTGGACTCAGACATGGATATCCTTAAAACCTGGACTGTATTGGTGGAGTTTGGGAACCTCTGGTATATAATGAATATATATTCAAGAATATAACTCAGTACACTGATCAATGCCCAATAAACTACTGTATTCTCATTTAAAAATCAGGTGTGAAACAATGTTAATAGACTTATGTGACCAAGCACCAGCAACATCCTGTATGATTTAACCCACGATAAGTGTGAGGTGAGTTTTCTAATTGAATTGCATGAGGAGTGTCAACTTTCTTTGTTCAAATATTATGTGAAGTTTGTGAGTTATATAAAGCATGCGGTTGCTTAAAAAAAAATCACTATTAACGTACTCGGACCCTATGAGTAATTCCATCTAAGATTCAATGATAATCTTAATACAGAATTATGGCTGAACTGATGCCCCTACCCAGCCCATGTTCCATATGGTGCCCCCTACCTAGCCCATGCCCCAAATGAAGCCCCCATACCCAGCCCATCTCCCAAATGATGCCCCCTACCCAGTCCATGTCACAAATAATGCCATTTAATCATCCCCATGTTCCAAATTCTGACCCCTCTACCCACCTCAGATCCCAAATAATGCCCCTTCTATGCATCCCATGTCCCAAATTACTCTCTCCGTTTCCCATATAATGGCCCCCTACCCATCTCATGTCCCAAGTTTTGCCCCTCTATCTCATGTCCCAAATGATGCCCTCCCCATCCCAGAATCTAAATTATGCATCCCCATCCCCCAAATTATTTCCCCTAAGGTCCTCCATGTCCCAAATTATGCCCCCAATCTATCTCATGTACCAAATTATGTCCTTCCAGACCATTTTATATCCCATACAATGCTCCACCATCCACTCTACTGTATATCCCAGAGTATACCCCCAATCCCATATTATGTCCCCCAACCTACCCCATGTCCTAAATGATTCCCCTCAACCCACCTCATGTCCCAAATTATTCCCTTTGACACTCCTTATATCACAAATGATGCCCCCTTAACTCATCCCATGTCCCAAATTATGTCCCCCACCTCACAGAACCCCATGTCCCAATTGATGCCATCCCTAACCATCCAATGTCCCACATTATGCTCTTCCTACCCACCAATGTCCCATATTTTGACCCTCCATCCTATGTCAAAATTATGCCCTTCCTATCCACCCTTCCAACCCCCCTACCCCACTCCATGATCCAAATGATGCCCCCTACCCACCTTATGTCCTAAATTATGCCTCCCCTTACCCACTTTAGTCCCAAATGCCCCCAAACCCACCAACCCACATCATGTACCAAGCAATGCTCTCCCGACCCACTCCATGTCGCAAATTATTCCTTCCCAACACACCCATGTCCCAAATTAAGTCCCCCTAAACAAACACCATATTCCAAATGATACCCGCTATCCACCCCATGACCCAAATAATGCCTCCTACCCACCCCATATCCCAATATATGCCTCCTGTCGATTCCATGTCTCAAAATTTGCCCCATCCCTTGTCCCAAAATATGCCCTCCTACATCCCAGATTATGCCCACCTCATTATATTTTATTTTGCAGGAATGCTGCCTGTCAGGAGAGGGGATTTAACATTTTGGCTAAAATTATTAGCAGAGTGTTCCAACTTAGTTCAACTTAGCCTATTAGCACACTGCTGGGCCCATAACCTATTAGCATGCTGCTGGGCCCATAACCTATTAGCACACTGCTGGGCCCATAACTTATTAGCACACAGCTGGGCCCATAACTTATTAGCACACTGCTGGACCCATAATCTATTATGCTGCTGTGTCCATAACCTATTAGCACACAGCTGGGCCCATAACCTATCCGCATGCTGCTGGACCCATAACCTATTAGCACACTGCTGAACCCATAATCTATTATGCTGCTGGACCCATAACCTAATAGCACACTGCTGGACCCATAACCTATCATGCTGCTGTACCCATAACCTATTAGCACACTGCTGGACCCATAACCTATCATGCTGTTGGGCCCATAACCTATTAGCACAATACTGGGCCCATAACCTATTATCACACTGCTGGGCCCATAACCTATCAGCATGCTGCTTGGCCATAACCTATTAGCACACGGCTGGGCCCATAACCTATTGGCACACTGCTGGACCCATAACCTATTAGCACACTGCTAGGCCGATTACCTATTAGCGCACTGCTGGGCCCTTAACCTAGACCACACAATGTGTGCCCATAACCTATTAGCACACTGCTGGGCCCATAACCTATTACCAAACACTGCAGGGCCCATAACCTATTAGCACACTGCTAGGCCTATTACCTATTAGCACATTGCTGGGCCCATAACCTATTACCACACACTGCTGGGTCCATAACCTATTACCACACAATTCTGGGCCCATAACCTATTTGCACACTGCTGGGCCCATAACCTATTACCACACACTGCTTGGACAATAACCTATTACCAAACACTGCAGGGACCATAACCTAATAACTCACTGCTGGGCCCATAACCTATTACCAAACACTGCATCACCCATAAACTATTAGCACACTACTGGGCCCATAACCTGTTACCAAACACTGCAGGGCCCATAACCTAGTAGCACGTTGCTGGACCTATAAACCATTAGCACAGTGCTGGGTCAATACCCTATTACCATGCTGCTGGACCCATAACATATTTGCAAGTTGCTGGGTCCATTACCTATTAGCACACTGCTGGGCCCATAACCTATTAACACACTGCTGGGCCCATTACCTATTAGCATGCTGCTAGGCCCATAACCTATTACCACACACTGCTGGGCCCATAACCTATTAGCATGTTGCTGGGTCCATAACCTATCATGCTGCTGGGCCCATAAACTATTAGCACATTGCTGGGCCTATAACCTAAGCACGACGCTGGGCCCATAACCTATTAGCATGTTACTGAGCCTATAACCTATTAGCAGAGTGTGCTGCAGATTTTGGGAGTGGCAATTACCTATTTGCAGAGATAGCAGAGTGGGCCTGAGGCAGTACTCTCTGGGGGTCATTCAGACCCGCTCGCGAGCGCAGGACACTCGCAAGCGGGTCGATGGTGCCCTACTGCGCATGCGCGAGACCCGGCTAGCGACGGGATAGCCGTTGCTCCGGGTCTCGCACCAAAGGGGGCGTGCTGTCGATGTTGATTGACAGCACGCCCCCTTTGGTGGGCGTGCCGGGGCGTGGCTGCCAGACGGAGGCGTTCCCCTGCAGCCGGCCCCACTGACCTCACTAGTGAAGTCAGTGGGAGTGATTTTGGCTCTGATAGAGCCAAAATCACTCCAGGGCTTGCGGCAGTGAGACCCTACCGCAGGGTCTCCATCGCAAGCCCGATGGTCGCGATGGTCTTGACCATCGCGACCATCATCATGGACGCTCGCTATAGCTGTGGGTGGTAACCCAGAGCTATGCGAGCGGCCAGGAGGCCGCTCCATTTTCATGTAGGAGGGCCCTGATTCAGAGCGTCCGGCTCTGAATCAGGCCCCCTGGCCCTAGGATTAGTGAATGCGTGTGTGGCGGTTAAACCATGCAATAGGCAACTTAACCAGGTTTAGGTTTATTAATCAGGTAGAATACAGGTGGCTTTAGACACACGGGTACACATTCTCTTACTATGCTATGCTATAAGTATAGGGGACAAGCTCTGCCATACAAACATGTTGTTGTCCCATGGAAATCACCGTCACTGGCGTGATTCTCTGGTAGAAGTGAACGTGGCTGTAAACACCTCTAAAAGTGTGATACTATTTTAAATACTAGCAAAAAGTTTTTTATTGTTGACCTTTTATTTTTATTCATTGTTCAACCTGCGGCCAAAATAATCCATAAGAAAGCCAGGTTTTATTTCAGAGAGAAAATTAGAAATAAAAACCTGAGTCTGTAACTGACGCGTTCCTTATAATTTGAAGTTATCAGGTCACCTGGATTTAAAGATCCTCAGTTCCCTGCAATTCTGCAGGAATTGTATAAGCGCAAACTTGTGTATGTAAATCACAACAGATATTGTAGCACAGCTTAAAGTAAAGGTTTAGAACAGATCTACAGTACAACCCTGAAATTATGAATACTTTTTTATTCAGGCAACTGTTTTTTTTTTTTAAATAGTTATTTAAAAAAATGTGCCAACTCGACATATACTATATAGCATATGTAAGTAGGTTTACAAAGTAGAACTTCTGTACAGGGTGTCAGGACCGTAACTAGGGTGGTGTGACCTGTGCCATGGCACAGGGCACTGCAGGACAGGGGGCACTGTTTGGGCCTGTCAATTTTGTATTTATTATCATTCTCACTTATTTTATCCCCAGCATCTTCTGGCCTCCCCTCTCTCTTCCCTGGCCCTTTCTAATGACGCCATGCACCTTTTCCGGGTACGTTGTGTGCCTATTTGAAATATAGGGGGGGTGCCAATGCTCTTTCCAGCACAGGGCACCAAAATGTCTAGTTACGGCTCTGCAGGGTGTGTTCTGGCAATTGGCTTCAAATAACTGAGGGGACACTCACCAGATGGGATGTAGTCAGCATCCATGCGGGATGCCGGTGGCCGAAATACCGGCGCCAAAATCCGGACAGCGTCGGCATCCCAGCATCCTGAAGGTAAGTATCGGCGTTAGGGGGAGGGCTTTGGGAGTGGATTTAGGGTTAGGCACTAGGGGGAGGGTTAGGCATTAAGAGGGAGGGTTTAGGATGTGAGGAGGGGGAGGTTAGGGTTAGGCACTAGGGAGGGAGGTTAGGTTTAGGCACCGGGGAGGGAGTGTTAGGTTTAGGGTGGGAGGGGGAGGGGTAATGGTTACATTTACCTTCTGTCCTTATGGCTGTCGGTATTCTGACTGTCGGGATGCCACTGTCGGTATTCTGACCAGCCGCATCCCGACCGCCGGGATCTCATACCCAACCCCACCAGATTGCTATCAGCGGCAGGATGAAATGTAATTAATAATTGGTTGTTTTTTAAAGAGCTATAGAAACTGGTGGATTGTTTTACTGTATAAAATGGGCAGATTACTATATTGTTGGAACCAGAATTCCTTTCGAAATAGGTTGATGTGATGGCATTGATTTACAGTATAGACAATATTTTCTTTATCTGGAAATAGAGACACAAGTAGAGCTTGTAGTATACAGCAGTTGGTAAGAGTAGAAGGCTGTATTTAAGCCTGATGGCGGTTAAACCCCGAGGCTTGTGGCAAAGAATACCCCATTATCAGTTTGGTGATTGTGTTAAGTTATACGTTATCTGCAAGTACAGGATAAGATAATGAATCAGATTGAGCACTGTGGGCTTCTTTCCGCAGAGTGCTGATAGAGGGATCCAATCGGATCCTTCCCAGTACTTCCTGCGGCACGCGCGTCCTTCTGCACATACGCAGAAGAATTCCAGAGAGGCTCCTGGGTCTTAGACCCAGAAGTCCCTCCATTGCAAAGGGCCGCTCTTACCGACAGAGTGGTCCTTTGCATGGATCTTCATGCATACTGGCGTTACCAATGCCGGTATCCATGCGATGACTGTCGGAATGCATCGTATGGTGAGTGCGATGTGTCATGCCTCCAGCACTAGGGGGTAAATTTACTAAAGTGAGAGTTTTTAGAAGTGAGTTTTAAAAGTGATGTTGCCCATAGCAACCAGTCATATTCTAGCTATTATCTTCTAGAAGATGATATTTAAATGTTAAGTAGAATCTGATGGGCGACATCACTTTTAAAACTCACTTCTAAAAACTCTCACTTTAGTAAATTTACCCCTATGTGTTTTTAATTTTTTAAACTGTACTGGAAACGATGATCTATTTATGAACTTGTTTTCGTTATTAAAGCATTATGCTACAACACAATCAGTGCATCTGTATTATGCATTCAAGGTCAATGAGACACAAAGATGAAACAAATTCTTACAATTGCAGCAGTATTCAAGATGTTTAACAATGTTTTGTCGGTACATAATGAGCCTGCAAATAATGAAAATGATCATGAACATTTAGAGGAAAAGTCTCCATCAAAGAGATTTTATACAAGAATAAAACAGATTTATATGATGCAATCTAAGTTTAGGACGGTATGCCTGGTACCACCTCCCGAAGCGGGAACCCCCATAGTGACAATAGAATTGAATGGGAACTTCTCGAGCGATGATCTGCAATTTCAGCCATATGGTATCTTGCAGACAACTAAAGATCTGGATATTTATATTCACCGGAAATATATTCATATAGTTTTCTCACATTTTGAAAAATGTCTGTGTCTGCTTCTCTTTACCTTGTATGGTTTCCAAACAGTCTGTCACAAGCCGCCATCATGGCTTGTTACTTTTTCATTCACCAGCTGTCGCTCCTCTTCCGGGATGCCATGTTCTCTGGCCGCAAGCTCAGACAGCTTCCTCTGTTGCCGGGTCACATAGACGCCGACCTGGCAAAGTGCCTATGGTTGCTAGGAGATCTAGACGCCGAGTGGATGCACGCACTCCTGGGAATACTGGCTGACGTGCTTCACCTCAGCTGCTAGCTATAGCTCATCTTCTACCTTGCACACCATTGCTGCACTGCCCCTTATAAGCCTGCGGCTCTACCACCTAGCAGCCTCCGTGTGCTTCCTGGTCACCTCGGCCCTCTAGGCTGCACCTCGACATTGGTGCTGCATCTTGGCTCTCAAGGCAGCACATTGGCCATCAAGGCCGCACCTCAACACCAGTGCTTCACCTCGGCCCTCAAGCCGCACCTCGGCCCTGAAGGCCACGTCCTGCACCTTGGCACCAGTGTTGCACCTCGGCTCCCAAAGATGCAGCTCGGTACCAGTGCTGCACCTTTGCAATCAGGACCGCACCTTGGCTCTCAAAGCCATACCTCAGCACCAGTGCCGAACCTCGGCCCTCAAGACCACGTCCTGCCATCAAAGCTGCACCTTGGCCTATTAGTCATCGTGGCTCCGCCCACTACTTCACAATGCCTTTATTTTTGCCATTGTGAGGAGGGGGCAGGGCCACGATGACGCGACATGGACCCATTGCCCGGCCACGCCGCCCACTGTTTGCAGGCATTCAGCTCCCTCCCGAAAGGAGGAAGCTGAACGTCGGCAAGTATGCTATGGTGCAGTACTGATTGCCTTGACATCAGAGCTTGTTGGCTATCGGCTAGATACTTGACGCTTTTCAATGCCTCTAGGCGCCTTTGTCCCGGCAATCAGTACCTTGAGTATTTACACCATTTGAAAACCCATAGAGTTCATCTGGGTCCTAGTGCGTTTGAATTTCCTGATGATCACCACACATAGAGCCTGATTCAGATCCGAACACTAATGCCATTGCCGCGGCAATCTCTTATGGATTCGGAATTTTGAAAATATTCTAATGAGCCGCTCGCCGACCAATGCTTAGAGGCGCCCACTGATTATATCTTACTGCCGCTGCTCACACACAAAACCAGAAACATTGGAAACATCAGAATGAAGCCAGAATTTACTGCACCTGCGCAGAATGAAGCCAGAATCTACTGTGCATGCGTGAGTCTCCAGCCGCCATTTTTCCTGTGATTTTTTTTGCTGCTCTGCAGTGCCGGTCCAGTAATCGCAGAGCAATCCCTACACATGTGCAGTGTGGCTTTCACGCATTGCGCAATGGCTAACAATCGCTCGATCTGCGTAAATATCGGCAATGCACCCGGATCTGAACCAGGTTCATTAGCCACAACAGCCAGTGGTGAGACACTGATATTTTCCTTCCTGTTACATGATTGTATGTACAGCAGCAGCACATCGCAGTAGATATTTATGTCACCTATATCCATATTCTATTGCCACTTCACATGGACTCAAAAAAAAAAAATAATAAGGAGATATATAACTTTTTTGCTGGGACACAGTATCAATTACACCTGATTCTTAAAACCATCAGACAGTAGTGGTAAATTCCTTTTTAACTGCAGTCTCAGTACAATCAATGGGCTTGATTCTGAGTTGGGAGTAAAGTCAAAAAGAGCAAGTCACTGTGCACCTGGACAAACCACGTCATGATGCAAGGGGTGCAAATACTAGACCTCATTCAGAGCCGCTCGCAAACGCTGTGCACTCGCAAGCGGCCCGATGGTTTGCGAACGCGCATGCACACGCTTTGTTCTGCGCGTGCATGAACCACTCTGTGTGATGGCAGCCCGCTCACTCGCCCAGTAAAGACAGCCCAGTGAAATGAGTGACAGGAGAGGCCGTTTGTGGGTGGCTACAGGGGCAGTGCAGTAAAAATGGGGGAGTGGAGATGCGAACGCAGGCGTGTCTGCGTGTTTTAACGCCATTTCAGAGGCATGCATAATTAACAGGCAGCGTCATTGCACACATCACCAGCCTTTTTTTTTACACTGAAGTCCTCGCAGTGCTTGCGATAGGGTAAAGCAACTACAAGCGCTGCGATCGCTTCCGATGGTGCTCGATGTACCATTGTTTTAATACACTTCCTGGAGATGACGTGCGCTAGTGGGCGTCTCTACATACGCTAATGGGTGTCTGCATACACAGAGCTCGCACAGCCAAAGTGGGTGTGCTTATGCCTTGGCGACCGATCGCTTCCCATGCCGTCATTTTGTCATATTTGCATATGCTGGATGCGAGCTATCGCATCTATCAAGTGGCTCTGAATGAGGTCCACTGTACATTTATGTTTTTTGCATGCAGGGTAAATACTGGCTGCTTTTGCATGGAGCCCACAAATGCGAGACAGCTTTATTCATGCACTGCAATTTAGATCTGAGCTAGGAGCTAGGACACACCCCAAATCTAAAATCTTTCTGCACATTTTAAATCTGCGTCTGTAAACGCAGCCACTTGCTCTGACACGCCAGCGATACTCCCACAGTAATGGACCATTTTTGTGTGCACTGGTAGCCACCGCCCAGTCACCACCCAAGAACGCCCATCACTTTTCCTCCCCCTTTCTGATACTATCTAAATCAATTGCAACAACACCTTTGTACGTAAACTGTGTGTAACATATGCGTCGTACGGGTTTTCAGAATGTGACCAGTCCAGGCTGGGCTTTCTCTAACATGCGGCAGTATTCAATTAGTTTCGCATCGGTGAAAAAGTTCCGCCTGCCCGACTTTTCACCTACTGTACATCGCGTGTTTTGGACGTGAAAACTTATCGTGCGCGTCCACGCTTTTCGCCCTATTCAATTACTAACCAGGCGAAAGTATGAATGCAGAACAGGCTGTCAGAATAGTGGAAATCAGTGTGTACCCCCCAAAATGATGAACTAACATTGGGCCATCAATGTAGAAGTGTTCCAATAGCCCTAATAAAACTATTTGGGGTACTGAAGTTGTATAAATTGCTTCTTGTTAGCGTCTTTGCACAACTGGTGAAGAATGGCATAAAGCTGTATTTTTTGGTGAAAATAAGTGGTCCTGTCAAATTTGGGGTACATGAAAATCGGTGCTAGCATATTTCTATGTCTCTAAAGTGAACTTTTAAAAAAAGTGAAAAAACACTCTCATACAGGCACCTGCAATCCCATAAACACTTGGCCCCTCCTTACAGCACCCCAAGAAGTCTATTTCGCTAGTTTTTATGCTTGTCCCCCCACTATGTAATTTTTTGCCCCCAAAATGAAAGTACGTTTTTGGGGTGTTATGTTTTTTCCACTGATTTTTTTTTACGCAGTTGTCCTTTGGGGGGCTGTCCCAAGTGTTCTGAGCGGTTTCCCCACGTTTGCACCCCAAAATAAAAATGTTGCACTTCTGTTCACCTGCTATCCTTAGGCAAATCGTTTTCGCCTATTACATTGCAATGACTTTCCTCCGCGTAGGCTCAAAGTGGCTCAAAGTGATTTTGGAGATAATGTAAGTTTCGACCATGCGAATAGCCGAGATCGGCGATACTTTTTCGCATAAAACGGCTTTTTGCTTCTAATTGAATATGGCCATGGTCGCATTTGATGCGATCAGCCAGAAACACCCATTCACTATAGGACCTCCCGGCCCCCCTGTACCAGTGGCTCCTCTTCCTTGTTTGTTTTCTTATTTTTCCCCAGTCCCTTGTTATTCTATTATCTCAGTCATACTGGTTTGTTTGATATGTCGCACAGGCAGAGTCTGCCCCTGTGATCTATTGATCACTGACCAGCTCTCATATTAGAGCAGCAGCCCCTACCTTCCAGACCCCCTTGTTGACTACAACTGCTCAATCGTATTAGTAAATATGGATAGTTATTAATATTCATATTTTTATATATTTATACCACGTATCAGTTTGATTTTGTTGATTCCAGAAAGAAAGCAATAAATATGGATACGTGACCACCGATTATGGATGGCCATCTACTAGTACATTTGCAGTTATGGGCCCTCATTCAGAGCCGTACGCTCTGAGCAGAGCGCACGCTCTGAATGAGGGCCGCCGTCCATAAAAATGGAGCGTCCTCCTGGACGCTCATATAGCTGTGGGTCACCACCCACAGCCTATACGAGCGTGCAGTTTGATGGCCGCGATGGTCGTGACCATCGCGACCATCGAAACTGCGAGCCGGAGCCTGCGGTTGAGGTTTTCAACCGCAAGCCCCGGAGTGATTTTGGCTCTATCAGAGCCAAAATCACTCCCACTGACATCACTAGAGATGTCAGTGGGCCGGCTTCTGACGGGAGGCGTTCCCGTGGGAATGCCCCCGTCAGGGAGGCACGCCCCCGGCACGCCCACCAAAGGGGGCGTGCTGTCAATCAACATCGACAGCACGCCCCCTTTGATCAGACACAACGAGCGAAGGACTTTCCTTCGCTCGTCGCGTCTGGCTCATGCGCACGACGGAGCTCCCTCCGTCGTGCGCATGCTCAGTGCAGAACATCGACCCACTTGCGAGCGGACAGCCGCTCGCGAGTGGGTCTGAATCAGGGCCATAGTTGATAACCACTAAGATGCAGCATCATTTAACACAGTGGTTCTCATTTTTTTCAGTGGCCCTGCAGCATAATATCTGTAAGACCTGTCCATGGGGTCCAGAACTTTGTCAATAACTTGACATGTCCTATATAGTTCCCTGGCTCTTCCTGGCCTCAACATATGGGCTCTTTCAATTTGTGGAGTCTCGGAATGGATAGTCAAGGCTTTGAGGGGAGTCACTTGAGTCTTAGGTATTCTGTAAATTGGGAATGCTTGACTAATTCTGGAATTTCTATTAACCTCAATTTGTTTCTCTGATGTCCACTGTGTTTTGAAGAGAGTCCTCTGTGTTACAAAACTTTTGGTCCAAGCATGCAGATTTTGGATGTGTTTAAGGCTATCTTGGCCAAGGGTCAATCCTCAAATTAATATTGAGTAGGTACTTTGGGGTCTATGTATTAAGCCTTAGTGAGAGATAAAGTGGATGGAGAAATACCAACCAATCAGCTCCTAACTGTCACTTTACAGGCTGTGTTTGAATAATGACAGTTAGGAGCTGACTGGTTGGTACTTTATCTCCATCCACTTTATCTCTCTCCAAGACTCAGTACATAGATCCCCTAATTAACATCAAAATGTGACGGGCTGTTTCCACCACTGATGTACAGTAGAAGGTATGTTGACGTGGACAATGCTTTCATCCAGGTGAGGGAGCAGTGGATTTATTGGCATGTTGTTTTTGTCTGCCCATCCTGTAGCTGTTGAGATGTGAGAGGCTTTGGACATTGTCGGTTTACTGTATAGAGTTATCAAACCAAAACTTTGAGACACTGCCCCCCTCCCCCTCCTCCACAACGTTCTTCCCGGATAAAGACGTACAGCCAGCCATTTAGACCATTTCTTCTCATAAGATAATACATTTATTCACATTTTATTACACCTTTTATACTGTGGATTGCTATCCAATTTGACACTTTTTCTATTAACAGCGGTTATACTTATCCATGTAGCTCAGCTCAGACCATTATGTTTCATATAAGTAAATGGATAGATGTTTATCTTCAGTAATATATTTATTATTCAGGTTTCTTCTCTTCACAAATACTCCAGTGAAACATCACAGGTCATTTAAGTATGTCTTTAGGCAATCTTCTGAATGGGGAAACAGTATAACAAATGTTCTTTAAATTGTGGGATGATAAAAAATACGTGTACTGATATTTAACCAAAAGCCGTAGCTGTCCATTGGGTGAAAAGGTCTACAATGAATTATTAATGTTCACAACTTTTTTCTTCTTTTTTATTAACAATCCTTTACTGGCATTAAACAAGAACAAGAGTCTGGATGGTGAGATAAGTTAAATTCATTGATTAAACTGAATTTATGTCTGATATAAATTATGTATGCTCTATTCAATATGTCAAGATCTAAAGTGCACCATATATTGTTTTAAAATATTTTCGGGACTTAAGGTATTTTAAGGATTCTATTTAGAGGATAAAACAGAAACCTGTGTTCTGTTTGGATAGTTCCTTGAGAATTTACCAGGTTGAAAATATTATATTGAAAATATCGATTTTTTTTTTTAACAATTCTAGAGATGAACAATATTTTCAAAACTGTTCCATGGATTATTCACTGTGTTTTACATTTTTGTAACTTTTGTGGCTCTGGCTGAATATTTCGACCCAAAACACTGTAGTGGAGAATGAATTGACACAACAATGATAAATATATTTATGTGGGCACAAATTTTTTTGGTGGGGGAGCAAAATAATAATAATAGTAATAATAATAATAATAATAATAATAATAATAATAATAATAATAATAATAATAATACTATATTTAATACATAATAAGGTTGTAATATTATTTCTAAATTAGATAATACCCATAATATTATGATTTAATGTAATATATATCTATATTACTGATGTATCTGTAATCATGCATATACAGTATGTTTGATGACACTCTTTATATCATATTCTTTAAAGTTTAGATAATAAGTGCCGGCTACATACTCTTTTTACATGCTAGCACAAACCATGGATCAGATGTCTAGATGATTCTCCAGTGACTCTCCTTTGTAGACAGTAATGTAGCACTAGTAGCAGCAGCAGCAGCAGCAGCAGCAAGCACCTGGAACAACAGAAATGGAGTAAGATTTTCTGTAAATATGTGCAATGATTCCCGTCTCCTTCTGGAGCTCTAGACAGACCTTGACACCCTCCTGATCTCTGGACTAGACATGAATTCCCTTCAGACCATTGGACTGGACTCCCTCTGGTCCAACCCAGAACCTTTTATGGACTTCTAGACTAAACCTGGACATCCTTCAAACCTATGGTCAGGACCTGACTGGATCTCTTGCAGTTTATTCTCTAGCAAAAACAGACACCACTCTGGTATTGTCAGTTCCGTTTGTGCTACTGGCAGCTTTATTGTAAGGTAGGCGGCTCTCTCTGCAAAACTTGCAGCCCTCTGTGAGTGTGACACACCGGTATTTGTTGATACAACAAATCGGTGTCAACAAGAGTAAGAATAGTTGTTTACAGAGAGGTAAGAGATGCAGTAATTAATAGATAAAAGCTATATCAGATTATTTATTTTTTTTATTTCTGTATCTTTTCAAGGTAACATGTACAAAAAACAGAGTTGCAGATGCACTATGCGATCATTACTGTATACGTTTAAATTTATAATATACAATTTCAGAGGTAGTTTGCATATCAATTGCCACTGATACGGGCCTACCCACCACCGTCAAGGTCACCTCATTGAGCAGGTCCCTAACACTCTGGGGTTCACATCTGGGACGCAGGGCACCCCAAAAGTCAGCTCAGCCAAAGACCTCCCCAGGGCACCACACGAAAACCAAGAATTAAAATAGGCTGTATGCTACAATCTGTAGTTTCTATAGCTTTTTAGCTACAAATACACATATTTAACACAATCACCGGATGCAACATATAGGCCCGTATTCAATTTGAGGCGAAAAGTCCAGACATTTCGCCTGCTGGACTTTTCGCCTCCTCCTGTTTTCCAGGCAGAAAAGTATCGTGCGCATGCCCGCTATTCCCCGTGTTCAATTCCAAAGTAGGCGAAATCGGGAACCGGCGAAACTTTGATCAGCGAAAAAATACGTGAATTTTCGGGAAATAATTGTAGGACCCCCCTAAAGATGTCCAGACTTGGGGGATCACTACAGGCTAATTTTTTAAAGCTGCACTTTTTTTCGCCAGCAAAAGGCTGGCGAAAAATTATCCCCATTTTTTTACAATGATTTTTCGCACCGGCGAAAAGTCAATGTGATTGAATACGGGGTATAATTGAAATAGGCGAAAATGATGTAATCGGCGATAAATTATCGCCGATTCTGACATTTTGCCTCAAATTGAATACGGACCATAGACTGTGAATTGAGAAAGGTTAGTACAATAAACACACTACATTAACAACTTCTCATCTATCTTTCACTAAAAGGACAATATATACTGAATATTTATCAAACTATAAGAAATAACACAAGCTGATTTCCTATCTTCACCTAATGATTTTTAATTTTTACTGGCCAGAGAGCTACTTTTAATGACAAGTTCAGTGCTATATACTCTTGGTGGTGCACGGATTGTTGCCCGGGTTATTTAGTTGTAAATACAATTAGCGGCCACAGTATCCTTAGATCTTCTTCACTGTGTTATCCTAAATTATTATCTCTGATACAGTCTAGTCTCGGTCCTTTCTGTAGCTGAATTTTACTGCAATCTTCCTAAATGGTTGTTAGTAGTAGGGATACAGTAGCTAACTCTGGGTTATCTTCTAAAGTACAATTATGTAGCAATTCAATGGCAGTTGGATGTGAGGATACTTGTGTCCATTAGTTTGCAATCCCTGTTTGCTACAGTTACAGCGGTGCATAGCAGGAATTTGACGGGCTGTGGAGGTAGATAGTTTAACTCCTGTGTTACTCAAAGATACTGCTGATTAATGTGCATGGATTCATTACCCACACAATGGCAGGTTATACTATCACCAGCAGAGTACTGCTGCTATTCCCTGTGGTCTCATTTCTGTCCGTGTCTCTCTTTGCTTGGTGGTGCGGCTTACTGGGGTAGTGGGTGTAGTGCAGGCTGACTATCAATTCTGATAAGGCTCCTCATGATTGTGGGACCTAACACTGCAGTGCAGGTTTTCTCACAATGACACTGACTGGATGAGTAGTGATCACTGGCTGACTATCTGCTGTCTGAGGACTGTGTTATAGTGTGCTTGGTGTTTCCACATACTCTCAGTCTCACTGCTCCAGTCTTTCCTTTTGGTTTCCGATTTTTCTCCCTGCCAACCAGCCGGAGAATCACCAATCTCTTACAGGTCAAGGGGCAGAGAGGGGTTCCCTCCGAACTCTGTACCTCACGGAACAGCCGCCGGACACACAGCACAGTCAGCCGATACAGTAAATCCCTCAGCGCAGGTCTCTCTTCTCAGGAAACTCCTTCAGGGTACTCTGTAACCGACTTACCTGTCCCCCTCAGCCACCTGCAGCTGGTTCTAGCAGGTGCTGAGTAATTTCACCTCCTGCTGACTGGAAGAGTCCATATTTCCCCCATTGGAGGGGTAGTCCAATAGAGCAATATCACAGATGTGGAGCACCATAAGTACACTATAACGATACTGTAGATACAACATTTTCCATACATTGACATTTGTTTAAAAACACCATTTTACATATATATATATATATATATATATATATACTTATGGGTATCCTCAACATGGGTTGCACCCAGGTTCTGGGGTACCACATAAGGGATACACAGCTCTTTTTTTCCCTAGTTTCTCTATACTGGTGTTGTCCTCTATGTCTTTGCCTCTTTTTGCAGTATAGTACATCGCCTCACTGTACACATTTGTTACAATGACTTTTCCTCTCTTAACAGGCTAATATATAATATAAGTAACAAATGTCGAAGTTAAATGTAAACAATATTCACCTCCACCTTCTTCAGTCCAGGGGCTACAGCTCCATGCTGGATATATTGGGCAGGCTCTTATCATGACAGGACAGGGGGCTCCATGCTGCAGATTCCTCTATTAACTACCCTGCTTCATAAACCTCGGCACTGGTTACTGCTTTAGCTGCTGGACCACAGGCTTGTTTACCCCCTCCAGTAGCTCCAGTAGTTAGCCTGGTGCTCTTTAATCATTTAGGTGCATGGCCTTACTGATTCATAACAGTCTTTATATTGTAAGGGATACATTTACTAAGAATCGTGTTTGGCTTCTAAACAAAATCACTGAACATCAAAGTATTTTTGTCGAATGCGAGATTAGTCGATTTGCCGCATTTACAATAGACTATTCTGTGAAATCAAAGCACATTCCAAGCAATGCACAGATCAGGATGATCTGTGCAGACTTTGGTATTAAAAGAATTAAAGAAATGGTTCTTTTATTTTTTTAAAGTGCATGGGGTCCCTGTCTCAAAAGCATAACCAGCCCTGGACCTCTGAACCTGGTCTGGTACTGGAAAATCGGGGGAAATCCTGGCGTGAGGTCCCCCTATTTTCCAGTAACCAGCACCGGGCTGAACCAGCCAGGGGGCTTACACTATAGCAGGGGGAAACACAGCATGGGATGCCCTGCCATAATGTAAAATCAGCTCCAAACTGGTCAACCCATGGCTGGAAATCCTCAGAAAGTGGGTAACCCAGACTTGCCGACTTTCTGGCTGCCCCTTCCGGGAGGGGGCAGCCAGATGGGCATGGCAGGGGGTGCATGGCCAGCAAAAAGAGGCGAGGCTGGCCAGACAATGGGTATTTGTGGGCCAGGTGGGGGAGGGCCACGTGATTGTGTAATTTTGGCCCCGCACCGCTACACAATGCCGATATTACAGGCATTGTGAAGCAGGGGGCGGGGCCAAAATGACGCGATTCAGTGTGAATTGCGTCACCCCCCCCCGCTGTGGGTACTTTAAAGGTAAGTGCGTGGGGGGGGTAGGAGGGGTGGGCGGCAGCCAGGAGGATTGCATGCCTTCCCGGGAGGTCGGGAGATGCACCTGATTTTTGGCAGTCTCCGGACCAAATCGGGAGGGTAGGCAAGTATGGGGTAACCTAAAAAGAAAATATTACAAAAACCACAGGACACACACACACAGAATGTAGTAACACCTTATCACACACACTACACAAAGATCTGTATCCTTACTGCACATCATGTGCAAATCTTTATCTGAATGACATTATAGAAGCTGATTACCATGCCAGTCAGTGTCTGTTCAAAGCTGTGGTATCTCAACCTGCCTGTATTTTGTAACGACTTTTCATAACATTTCATTGGTGCACTAGTTTCTCGTTTTCAGGTATTAGTGAATAATAGCATTTTGTATTCCCGGCAATGGCCGCTGTAATGCAGTTTTCAGGAATGTTGTGTGAGTACATGGACAATTTTCTAGGATAAAGTAATTTCAGCTCGCCGAAGTCAGCAGGCCTGCAGTGATGCAATTTACTGTTGATATTGCTACTTGACCAAGAAAATCAAATGGTCAGCATTTTATTATGTTGAAAGAACATTGAATTACAGAGAGTAAATTGTATTGCATTATCATCCTGAAAATGTCTATCTATTTGTGATATATTTTTTTTCATAAAAGACTTTTTTCAAAACATTTACAAAGCCCTAATACACAAAGCTCGATCACCTAATAGCACCTTTCTATAAAGACCTGGTCACTGTGGAATGGAAGTGATTACGCGTTTGAAAACCACTTGATCTACTGTAAGTATTAAACTCTCCCAGTAAGGTACCATACATCACTTGTTCTTTTTTTTATAATAAAGTACAATAGGATAAATATCTCCTGGGGTAGATTAAGTATATACCTGCAGCCATAGTCATAGTCTTTCATGTGGAGCTCCGCTGATAGATGATGGTAGAATATAGGGGTAGATTATAAAAAACTGGGGGGGGGGGAAGCAAGCAAAACCATATTTTGGAAACAAACTGCTGGCCTCTACTGCTCTCACAAAACAATTAGTTTTCTGACTGAGGGCTCTATTCATTATGTTACTTATCGGGGCCCTTCTCTATAAAAGCAGCTATCACCACTACCATAGGCATCCCTGGTGCAGCAGTTATGACTGAAATCAGACCATACCTCTGCGGCACCTGCATCTCCTCTATGAGAAGCTGAGTTTCCGGGAAAGTATGAGTTATACGTAGTGAAGTATAGTATGAGTTATACGTAGTGAAGTATAGTATGAGTTATACGTAGTGTAGTATAGTATGAGTTATACGTAGTGTAGTATAGTATGAGTTATACGTAGTGAAGTATAGTATGAGTTATACGTAGTGAAGTATAGTATGAGTTATACGTAGTGAAGTATAGCATGAGTTATACGTAGAATAGTATAGTATGAGTTATATGTAGTGAAGTATAGTATGAGTTATACGTAGTGAAGTATAGTATGAGTTATACGTAGTGTAGTACAGTATGAGTTATACGTAGTGAAGTATAGTATGAGTTATACGTAGTGTAGTACAGTATGAGTTATACGTAGTGAAGTATAGTATGAGTTATACGTAGTGTAGTACAGTATGAGTTATACGTAGTGAAGTATAGTATGAGTTATACGTAGTGTAGTACAGTATGAGTTAAACGTAGTGAAGTATAGTATGAGTTATATGTAGTGAAGTATAGTATGAGTTATACGTAGTGTAGTACAGAATGAGTTATACGTAGTGAAGTATAGTATGAGTTATACGTAGTGTAGTATAGTATGAGTTATACGTAGTGAAGTATAGTATGAGTTATACGTAGTGAAGTATAGTATGAGTTATACGTACTGAAGTATAGTATGAGTTATACGTAGTGAAGTATAGTATGATTTGTACGTAGTGAAGTATAGTATGAGTTATACGTAGTGTAGTATAGTATGAGTTATACGTAGTGTAGTATAGTATGAGTTATACGTAGTGAAGTATAGTATGATTTGTACGTAGTGAAGTATAGTATGAGTTATACGTAGTGTAGTATAGAATGAGTTATACGTAGTGAAGTATAGTATGAGTTATACGTAGTGTAGTATAGTATGAGTTATACGTAGTGTAGTATAGTATGAGTTATACGTAGTGAAGTATAGTATGATTTGTACGTAGTGAAGTATAGTATGAGTTATACGTAGTGTAGTATAGAATGAGTTATATGTAGTGAAGTATAGTATGAGTTATACGTAGTGTAGTATAGTATGAGTTATACGTAGTGAAGTATAGTATGAGTTATACGTAGTGAAGTATAGTATGATTTGTACGTAGTGAAGTATAGTATGAGTTATACGTAGTGAAGTATAGTATGAGTTATACGTAGTGAAGTATAGTATGAGTTATACGTAGTGTAGTATAGTATGAGTTATACGTAGTGAAGTATAGTATGAGTTATACGTAGTGAAGTATAGTATGATTTGTACGTAGTGAAGTATAGTATGAGTTATGCGTAGTGAAGTATAGTATGAGTTATACGTAGTGAAGTATAGTATGAGTTATACGTAGTGAAGTATAGTATGAGTTATACGTAGTGAAGTATAGTATGAGTTATACGTAGTGTAGTATAGTATGAGTTATACGTAGTGAAGTATAGTATGAGTTATACGTAGTGTAGTATAGTATGATTTGTACATAGTGAAGTATAGTATGAGTTGTACGTAGTGAAGTATAGTATGAGTTATACGTAGTGAAGTATAGTATGAGTTATACGTAGTGAAGTATAGTATGAGTTATACGTAGTGAAGTATAGTATGATTTGTACATAGAAGTATAGTATGATTTGTACGTAGTGAAGTATAGTATGATTTGTACGTAGTGAAGTATAGTATGATTTGTACGTAGTGAAGTATAGTATGAGTTATACGTAGTGAAGTATAGTATGATTTGTACGTAGTGAAGTATAGTATGAGTTATACGTAGTGAAGTATAGTATGAGTTATACGTAGTGAAGTATAGTATGATTTGTACGTAGTGAAGTATAGTATGAGTTATACGTAGTGAAGTATAGTATGAGTTATACGTAGTGAAGTATAGTATGAGTTATACGTAGTGAAGTATAGTATGAGTTATACGTAGTGAAGTATAGTATGAGTAATACGTAGTGAAGTATAGTATGAGTTATACGTAGTGAAGTATAATATGAGTTATACGTAGTGTAGTATAGTATGAGTTGTACGTAGTGAAGTATAGTATGAGTTATACGTAGTGAAGTATAGTATGAGTTATACGTAGTGAAGTATAGTATGATTTGTACGTAGTGAAGTATAGTATGATTTGTACGTAGTGAAGTATAGTATGAGTTATACGTAGTGAAGTATAGTATGAGTTATACGTAGTGAAGTATAGTATGATTTGTACGTAGTGAAGTATAGTATGATTTGTACGTAGTGAAGTATAGTATGAGTTATACGTAGTGAAGTATAGTATGAGTTATACGTAGTGTAGTATAGTATGAGTTATACGTAGTGAAGTATAGTATGAGTTATACGTAGTGAAGTATAGTATGAGTTATACGTAGTGTAGTATAGTATGAGTTATACGTAGTGAAGTATAGTATGAGTTATACGTAGTGAAGTATAGTATGATTTTTACGTAGTTGTGGTTGTGTGAATGAGCACAGCCACAGCTGCACACGAGCATGGTAATACGGCCGTTTTTAAATTTGGACCTACAGGGTTTTCTATAGCCCTGTAGCACACAGCATAACTGTAACAGAAGAGTATAATAATGCAGTGGCAAATGCTGACAGACAGATCGCGGCCATCACAACCACCATACCACCAGGGCTGTTTGTTACTACGGGCAGGGCTTCCAAGAGAATCTTGGGCCCCAGTACAGAAACTTCCAGGGGCCGCCCAAGAGGAGGTGTGGCTGCACCATGGCAAAATGTAAACTGGGAGAACTATAGTGTGGCATAATATGAACTACTGGCACTGTAGAGCATAATCTGCACTATAGCACTACTATGGGGCATAAAATTAACTAGGGAACTACTATGCTGTATAACATACTATTTATTCAGCAGGCGCTCGTTCTTGTAGTCCTGCTCCTTCCAATGGGAAGAAGTTCTGGGGATGTGAATAGGGATCCGATCGTATACTTCCACTACCTTCTCAATCAGGGCCGTAGCTAGGGTAGTGCGGCCGGTGCCATCGCACAGGGCACCACAGGTCAGGGGGCGCTGTTTGGGCCTGTCAAATTTCTGTTTATTATCATTCTCACTTGTAGCATCCTCTTATTTCATCCCCAGCATCTCCTGCCCTCTCCTATCTCTTCCCTGGCCCTTCCCAATGAGGCCATTCCCCTTTTTTGGGTGCATTATGTCCCTTTGAAAAATGAGGGGGGCGCAAATGCTCTTTCTGGCACAGGGCACCAAAAAGTCTAGTTACGGCTCTGTTCTCAATGACTCCCCGGCATCTTTGTACATGCATGACCTCAGGTCACACATGTGCAGAAGCCGGGGACAGGTAAGTAACGCAGCTACTTCTGTAGCTGCGACTAATCGTTGTGTCCAAAGACACAGCAGAGATGTGACCTGTGTCCATTTCTGAATCAGGTCTATAGTGCGGCATGCTATCAAGGAGTGTGTCCTGCTATAGGGTGTGTCTTGCTCCACTCAGGGCATATTAACATTCAACTTTAATATATTAGCAAACCCTTGTATTAATTTGCATGTGAAAAGAGGACGGTCTACAAAAATATACTGTACATTGTACAGTATGCACAGCACTGTGCAATACTATCACTACACATCACACAGCACTGACTGTGCATTACACTATACACATACAGTACATAGCACTGCATACAGAGCTCACATAAACCCGATAACGCCTTTTGTATTAAGGCATCAAACATCCCCACCTGATTCTTATGGATCAGCAAGTGGCATCCACGGTAGAAGGGGGGTCTCTGTTCTTAGAAACGTGCCCTTATTGACAGCAGGTTGTTGGGCTAGGGGTGCGCAATCATCATCACCCCTCCATCTCACCACCTTCCTGCATTCGTCCACTGAATCACGGAGCAGTCGGACTACCCACCAGCTATAGTAGACTGAACCACCCACAAGAAATATACCCCTGGCAGCGCTGCCTGTCCCAGGCAGTTTCCCATTCCCGGAGAATAGAGCAGAGAGTGAGATACTCGCGAGATGATGATGTCATCATCTCACGCTCCGCAGCGTGGTGCGCAGCGCACTGACAAGTATGAGGAACATTAACCTGTCATCGGATTTCTCGTCCTATGACTGAACCATATAACTCCCTCTCCCCCCAAATGCCGCCTGTCTTGCACGCCCGGATAAATAGTAAAACACAGTCGTCCTGACTACAGATGGAGGCGGCCCGGGACTCTATATAACGGTATGGCCCGGGGGGCACATGGAACCCTGCCCCCTGGCCCAACCCGCCCCTGAGTTATACGTAGTGAAGTATAGTATGAGTTATACGTAGTGAAGTATAGTATGATTTGTACATAGTGAAGTATAGTATGATTTGTACGTAGTGAAGTATAGTATGAGTTATACGTAGTGAAGTATAGTATGATTTGTACGTAGTGAAGTATAGCATGAGTTATACGTAGTGAAGTATAGTATGAGTTATACACAGTGAAGTATAGTATGAGTAATACGTAGTGAAGTATAGTATGATTTGTACGTAGTGAAGTATAGTATGATTTGTACGTAGTGAAGTATAGTATGAGTTATACGTAGTGAAGTATAGTATGATTTGTACGTAGTGAACTATAGTATGAGTTATACGTAGTGTAGTATAGTATGAGTTATACGTAGTGAAGTATAGTATGATTTGTACGTAGTGAAGTATAGTATGAGTTATATGCAGTGAAGTATAGTATGAGTTATACGTAGAAGTATAGCATGAGTTATACGTAGTGAAGTATAGTATGATTTGTACGTAGAAGTATAGCATGAGTTATACGTAGTGAAGTAAAGTATGAGTTGTACGTAGTGAAGTATAGCATGAGTTATACATACTGAAGTATAGTATGATTTGTACGTAGTGAAGTATAGTATGATTTATACGTAGTGAAGTATAGTACGATTTATACGTAGTGAAGTATAGTACGATTTATACGTAGTGAAGTATAGTATGATTTGTACGTAGTGAAGTATAGTATGAGTTATACGTAGTGAAGTATAGTATGATTTATACGTAGTAAAGTATAGTATGATTTGTACGTAGTGAAGTATAGCATGAGTTATACGTAGTGAAGTATAGTATGAGTTATACGTAGTGAAGTATAGTATGAGTTATACGTAGTGAAGTATAGTATGATTTGTACGTAGTGAAGTATAGTATGAGTTGTACGTAGTGAAGTATAGTATGATTTGTATGTAGTGAAGTAAAGTATGAGTTATACGCAGTGAAGTATAGCATGAGTTATACGCAGTGAAGTATAGCATGAGTTATACGTAGAAGTATAGCATGAGTTATACGTAGTGAAGTATAGTATGATTTGTACGTAGTGAAGTATAGCATGAGTTATACGTAGTGAAGTATAGTATGACTTATACGTAGTGAAGTATAGCATGATTTGTACGTAGTGAAGTATAGCATGAGTTATACGTAGTGAAGTATAGTATGAGTTAAACGTAGTGAAGTATAGTATGATTTGTACGTAGTGAAGTATAGTATGAGTTGTACGTAGTGAAGTATAGTATGATTTGTACGTAGTGAAGTATAGTATGATTTGTATGTAGTGAAGTATAGTATGAGTTATACGCAGTGAAGTATAGTATGATTTGTACATAGTGAAGTATAGTATGATTTGTACGTAGAAGTATAGTATGATTTGTACATAGTGAAGTATAGTATGATTTGTACGTAGTGAAGTATAGTATGAGTTATACGTAGTGCAGTATAGTATGAGTTATACGCAGTGAAGTATAGTATGAGTTATACACAGTGAAGTATAGTATGAGTTATACGCAGTGAAGTATAGTATGAGTTATATGTAGTGAAGTATAGTATGAGTTATACGTAGTATGATTTCTACGTAGTGAAGTATAATATGAGTTATACATAGTGAAGTATAGTATGATTTGTACGTAGTGAAGTACAGTATGATTTCTACGTAGTGAAGTATAGTATGAGTTATACGTAGTGAAGTATAGTATGAGTTATACGTAGTGAAGTATAGTATGATTTGTACGTAGTGAAGTATAGTATGATTTGCACGTAGTGAAGTATAGTATGATTTGTATGTAGTGAAGTTTAGTTTGATTAATACGTAGAGTAGTGAAGTATTGTATGAGTTATACGTAGAGTAGTGAAGTATTGTATGAGTTATACTTAGAGTAATTAAGTATAGTATGAGTTATAAATAGTGAAGCATAGTATGATTTGTATGTAGTGAAGTATAGTATTATTTGTACGTAGTGAAGTATAGAATAAGTTATATGCAGTGAAGTATAGTAGGAGTTATACGTAATGAAGTATAGTATGATTTGTACGTAGTGAAGTATAGTATGATTTGTATGTAGTGAAGAATAGTATCAGTTATACATCGTGAAGTATAGTATGAGTGATACGTAGAGTAATGAAGTATAGTAAATTATACATAGAGTAGTGAAGTATTGTATGAGTTATACATAGTGAATTATAGTATGAGTTATACGTAGAGTAGTGAAGTATAGTATGAGTTATACTTAGAGTAGTGAAGTATTGTATGAGTGAAGTATAATATTAGTTACACATAGTGATGTATATTATGAGTTATACGTAGAGTAGTAAACTATAGTATCAGTTATACATAGTGAAGTATAGTATGAGTTATACGTAGAGTAGTGAAGTATAGTATGAATTATATGTGGAGTAGTGTAGTATAGTATGAGTTATACATAGTGAAGTATAGTATGAGTTATACGTAGTGTAGTGAAGTATAGTATGAGTTATACGTAGTGTAGTGAATTATAGTATGAGTTATACATAGAGTAGTGAAGTATTGTATGAGTTATTTGTAGAGTAATGAAGTATAGTATGAGTTATACATAGTGAAGTATAGTAAAAGTTATACGTAGAGTAGTTACGTGTAGTTTGAGTTATACATAGTGAAGTACAGTATGAGTTATACGTAGAGTGGTGAAGTATTGTATGAGTTATATGTAGAGTAATGAAGTATAGTATGAGTTATACATAGTGAAGTATAGTATGAGTTATACGTAGAGTAGTGAAGTATAGTATGAGTTATACATAGTGAAGTATAGTAAAAGTTATACGTAGAGTAGTTACGTATAGTTTGAGTTATACATAGTGAAGTACAGTATGAGTTATACGTAGAGTGGTGAAGTATTGTATGAGTTATATGTAGAGTAATGAGGTATAGCATGAGTTATACATAGTGAAGTATAGTATAAGTTATACGTAGAGTAGTGAAGTATAGTATGAGTTATACTTAGAGTAATGAAGTACAGTATGAGTTATATGTAGACTAGTGAAGAATAGTATGAGTTATTCATAGACTATTGAAGTATAGTATGAGTTATACGTAGGGCAGTGAAGTATAGTATGAGTTATATGTAGAGTAATGAAGTATATTATGAGTTATACATAGTGAAGTATAGTATGAATTATACGTAGAGTAGTGAAGTATTCTATGAGTTATATGTAGAGTAGTGAAGTATAGTATGAGTTATATGTAGAGTAGTGAAGTATAGTATGAGTTATATGTAGAGTAATGAAGTATAGTATGAGTTATACATAGTGAAGTATAGTATGAATTATACGAAGAGTAGTGAAGTATTGTATGAGTTATATGTAGAGTAGTGAAGTATAGTATGAGTTATACGTAGAGTAGTGAAGTATTGTATGAGTTATATGTAGAGTAATGATGTATAGCATGAGTTATACATAGAGTAGTGATGTATAGTATGAGTTATATGTAGAGTAGTGAAGTATAGTATGAGTTATATGTAGAGTAGTGAAGTATAGTATGAGTTATACGTAGAGTAGTGAATTATAGTATGAGTTATACGTAGAGTAGTGAAGTATAGTATGAGTTATATGTAGAGTAGTGAAGTATAGTATGAGTTATACGTAGAGTAGTGAAGTATAGTATGAGTTATACGTAGAGTAGTGAAGTATAGTATAAGTTATACATAGTGAAGTATAGTATGAGTTATACGTAGAGTAGTGAAGTATAGTTTGAGTTATACGTAGAGTAGTGATGTATAGTATGAGTTTTATGTAGAGTAGTGAAGTATAGTATGAGTTACATGTAGAGTAGTGAAGTATAGTATGAGTTATATGTAGAGTAGTGAAGTATAGTATGAGTTATATGTAGAGTAGTGAAGTATAGTATGAGTTATTTGTAGACTATTGAAGTATAGTATGAGTTATACGTAGAGTAGTGAAGTATATTATGAGTTATATGTAGAGTAGTGAAGTATAGTATGAGTTATATGTAGAGTAGTGAAGAAGAGTATGAGTTATATGTAGAGTAGTGAAGTATAGTATGAGTTATTCGTAGACTATTGAAGTATAGTATGAGTTATACGTAGAGTAATGAAGTATAGTGTGAGTTATACGTAGAGTAGTGAAATATAGTATGAGTTATATGTAGAGTAATGAAGTATAGTATGATTTATACGCAGAGTAGTGAAGTATAGTATGAGTTATATGTAGAGTAGTGAAGTATAATATGAGTTATTCGTAGACTATTGAAGTATAGTATGAGTTATACGTAGAGTATTGAAGTATAGTATGAGTTATACGTAGAGTAGTGAAGTATAGTATGAGTTATACGTAGAGTAGTGAAGTATAGTATGAGTTATACATAGTGAAGTATAGTATGAGTTATACGTAGAGTAGTGAAGTATAGTTTGAGTTATACGTAGAGTAGTGATGTATAGTATGAGTTTTATGTAGAGTAGTGAAGTATAGTATGAGTTACATGTAGAGTAGTGAAGTATAGTATGAGTTATATGTAGAGTAGTGAAGTATAGTATGAGTTATATGTAGAGTAGTGAAGTATAGTATGAGTTATTTGTAGACTACTGAAGTATAGTATGAGTTATACGTAGAGTAGTGAAGTATAGTATGAGTTATATGTAGAGTAGTGAAGTATAGTATGAGTTATATGTAGAGTAGTGAAGAAGAGTATGAGTTATATGTAGAGTAGTGAAGTATAGTATGAGGTATTCGTAGACTATTGAAGTATAGTATGAGTTATACGTAGAGTAATGAAGTATAGTGTGAGTTATACGTAGAGTAGTGAAATATAGTATGAGTTATATGTAGAGTAATGAAGTATAGTATGATTTATACGCAGAGTAGTGAAGTATAGTATGAGTTATATGTAGAGTAGTGAAGTATAATATGAGTTATTCGTAGACTATTGAAGTATAGTATGAGTTATACGTAGAGTATTGAAGTATAGTATGAGTTATATGTAGAGTAGTGAAGTATAGTATGAGTTATATGTAGAGTAGTGAAGTTTAGTATGAGTTATTCGTAGACTATTGAAGTATAGTATGAGTTATACGTAGAGTAGTGAAGTATAGTATGAGTTATATGTAGAGTAATGAAGTATAGTATGAGTTATATGTAGAGTAGTGAAGTATAATATGATTTATTCATAGACTATTGAAGTATAGTATGAGTTATACGTAGAGTATTGAAGTATAGTATGAGTTATATGTAGAGTAGTGAAGTATAGTATGAGTTATATGTAGAGTAGTGAAGTATAGTATGATTTATACGTAGAGTAGTGAAGTATAGTATGAGTTATTCGTAGACTATTGAAGTATAGTATGAGTTATACGTAGAGTAGTGAAGTATAGTATGAGTTATTCGTAGACAATTGAAGTATAGTATGAGTTATACGTAGAGTAGTGAAGTATAGTATGAGTTATATGTAGAGTAGTGAAGTATAGTATGAGTTATTCGTAGACTATTGAAGTATAGTATGAGTTATACGTAGAGTAGTGAAGTATAGTATGAGTTATACGTAGTGAAGTATAGTATGAGTTATACGTAGTGTAGTATAGTATGAGTTATACGTAGTGAAGTATAGTACGATTTATACGTTGTGAAGTATAGTACGATTTATACGTAGTGAAGTATAGTATGATTTGTACGTAGTGAAGTATAGTATGAGTTGTACGTAGTGAAGTATAGCATGATTTATACGTAGTAAAGTATAGCATGATTTGTACGTAGTGAAGTATAGCATGAGTTATACGTAGTGAAGTATAGTATGAGTTATACGTAGTGAAGTATAGTATGAGTTATACATAGTGAAGTATAATATGATTTGTTCGTAGTGAAGTATAGTATGAGTTGTACGTAGTGAAGTATAGTATGATTTGTATGTAGTGAAGTAAAGTATGAGTTATACGCAGTGAAGTATAGTATGAGTTATACGCAGTGAAGTATAGTATGAGTTATACGTAGAAGTATAGCATGAGTTATAAGTAGTGAAGTATAGTATGAGTTATACGTAGTGAAGTATAGCATGATTTGTACGTAGTGAAGTATAGCATGAGTTATACGTAGTGAAGTATAGTATGAGTTATACGTAGTGAAGTATAGTATGATTTAAACGTAGTGAAGTATAGTATGATTTGTACGTAGTGAAGTATAGTATGAGTTGTACGTAGTGAAGTATAGTATGAGTTGTACGTGGTGAAGTATAGTATGATTTGTATGTGTTGAAGTATAGTATGAGTTATACGTAGTGAAGTATAGTATGAGTTATACTCAGTGAAGTATAGTATGAGTTGTACACAGTGAAGTATAGTATGAGTTATACGCAGTGAAGTATAGTATGAGTTATATGTAGTGAAGTATAGTATGAGTTATACGTAGTATGATTTCTACGTAGTGAAGTATAATATGAGTTATACATAGTGAAGTATAGTATGATTTGTACGTAGTGAAGTACAGTATGATTTCTACGTAGTGAAGTATAGTATGAGTTATACGTAGTGAAGTATAGTATGATTTGTACGTAGTGAAGTATAGTATGATTTGCACGTAGTGAAGTATAGTATGATTTGTAAGTAGTGAAGTATAGTTTGATTAATACGTAGAGTAGTGAAGTATTGTATGAGTTATACGTAGAGTAGTGAAGTATTGTATGAGTTATACTTAGAGTAATTAAGTATAGTATGAGTTATAAATAGTGAAGCATAGTATGATTTGTATGTAGTGAAGTATAGTATTATTTGTACGTAGTGAAGTATAGAATAAGTTATATGCAGTGAAGTATAGTAGGAGTTATACGTAATGAAGTATAGTATGATTTGTACGTAGTGAAGTATAGTATGATTTGTACGTAGTGAAGTATAGTATCAGTTATACATCGTGAAGTATAGTATGAGTGATACGTAGAGTAATGAAGTATAGTAAATTATACATAGAGTAGTGAAGTATTGTATGAGTTATACATAGTGAATTATAGTATGAGTTATACGTAGAGTAGTGAAGTATAGTATGAGTTATACTTAGAGTAGTGAAGTATTGTATGAGTGAAGTATAGTATTAGTTACACATAGTGATGTATATTATGAGTTATACGTAGAGTAGTAAACTATAGTATCAGTTATACATAGTGAAGTATAGTATGAGTTATACGTAGAGTAGTGAAGTATAGTATGAATTATATGTGGAGTAGTGTAGTATAGTATGAGTTATACATAGTGAAGTATAGTATGAGTTATACGTAGTGTAGTGAAGTATAGTATGAGTTATACGTAGTGTAGTGAATTATAGTATGAGTTATACATAGAGTAGTGAAGTATTGTATGAGTTATTTGTAGAGTAATGAAGTATAGTATGAGTTATACATAGTGAAGTATAGTAAAAGTTATACGTAGAGTATTTACGTGTAGTTTGAGTTATACATAGTGAAGTACAGTATGAGTTATACGTAGAGTGGTGAAGTATTGTATGAGTTATATGTAGAGTAATGAAGTATAGTATGAGTTATACATAGTGAAGTATAGTATGAGTTATACGTAGAGTAGTGAAGTATAGTATGAGTTATACATAGTGAAGTATAGTAAAAGTTATACGTAGAGTAGTTACGTATAGTTTGAGTTATACATAGTGAAGTACAGTATGAGTTATACGTAGAGTGGTGAAGTATTGTATGAGTTATATGTAGAGTAATGAGGTATAGTATGAGTTATACATAGTGAAATATAGTATAAGTTATACGTAGAGTAGTGAAGTATAGTATGAGTTATACTTAGAGTAATGAAGTACAGTATGAGTTATATGTAGACTAGTGAAGAATAGTATGAGTTATTCATAGACTATTGAAGTATAGTATGAGTTATACGTAGGGCAGTGAAGTATAGTATGAGTTATATGTAGAGTAATGAAGTATATTATGAGTTATATATAGTGAAGTATAGTATGAATTATACGTAGAGTAGTGAAGTATTCTATGAGTTATATGTAGAGGAGTGAAGTATAGTATGAGTTATATGTAGAGTAGTGAAGTATAGTATGAGTTATATGTAGAGTAATGAAGTATAGTATGAGTTATACATAGTGAATTATAGTATGAATTATACGTAGAGTAGTGAAGTATTGTATGAGTTATATGTAGAGTAGTGAAGTATAGTATGAGTTTTACGTAGAGTAGTGAAGTATTGTATGAGTTATATGTAGAGTAATGATGTATAGCATGAGTTATACAAAGAGTAGTGATGTATAGTATAAGTTATATGTAGAGTAGTGAAGTATAGTATGAGTTATATGTAGAGTAGTGAAGTATAGTATGAGTTATACGTAGAGTAGTGAAGTATAGTATGAGTTATACGTAGAGTAGTAAAGTATAGTATGAGTTATACGTAGAGTAGTGAAGTATAGTATGAGTTATACGTAGAGTATTGAAGTATAGTATGAGTTATATGTAGAGTAGTGAAGTATAGTATGAGTTATACGTAGAGTAGTGAAGTATAGTATGAGTTATACATAGTGAAGTATAGTATGAGTTATACGTAGAGTAGTGAAGTATAGTTTGAGTTATACGTAGAGTAGTGATGTATAGTATGAGTTTTATGTAGAGTAGTGAAGTATAGTATGAGTTACATGTAGAGTAGTGAAGTATAGTATGAGTTATATGTAGAGTAGTGAAGTATAGTATGAGTTATATGTAGAGTAGTGAAGTATAGTATGAGTTATTTGTAGACTATTGAAGTATAGTATGAGTTATACGTAGAGTAGTGAAGTATAGTATGAGTTATATGTAGAGTAGTGAAGTATAGTATGAGTTATATGTAGAGTAGTGAAGAAGAGTATGAGTTATATGTAGAGTAGTGAAGTATAGTATGAGTTATTCGTAGACTATTGAAGTATAGTATGAGTTATACGTAGAGTAATGAAGTATAGTGTCAGTTATACGTAGAGTAGTGAAATATAGTATGAGTTATATGTATAGTAATGAAGTATAGTATGATTTATACGCAGAGTAGTGAAGTATAGTATGAGTTATATGTAGAGTAGTGAAGTATAATATGAGTTATTCGTAGACTATTGAAGTATAGTATGAGTTATATGTAGAGTATTGAAGTATAGTATGAGTTATATGTAGAGTAGTGAAGTATAATAAGATTTATTCGTAGACTATTGAAGTATAGTATGAGTTATACGTAGAGTATTGAAGTATAGTATGAGTTATATGTAGAGTAGTGAAGTATAGTATGAGTTATATGTAGAGTAGTGAAGTATAGTATGATTTATACGTAGAGTAGTGAAGTATAGTATGAGTTATTCGTAGACTATTGAAGTATAGTATGAGTTATACGTAGAGTAGTGAAGTATAGTATGAGTTATTCGTAGACAATTGAAGTATAGTATGAGTTATACGTAGAGTAGTGAAGTATAGTATGAGTTATATGTAGAGTAGTGAAGTATAGTATGAGTTATTCGTAGACTATTGAAGTATAGTATGAGTTATACGTAGAGTAGTGAAGTATAGTATGAGTTATACGTAGTGAAGTATAGTATGAGTTATACGTAGTGTAGTATAGTACGAGTTATACGTAGTGAAGTATAGTACGATTTATACGTAGTGAAGTATAGTACGATTTATACGTAGTGAAGTATAGTATGATTTGTACGTAGTGAAGTATAGTATGAGTTGTACGTAGTGAAGTATAGCATGATTTATACGTAGTGAAGTATAGTATGAGTTATACGTAGTGAAGTATAGTATGAGTTATACGTAGTGAAGTATAGTATGAGTTGTACGTAGTGAAGTATAGTATGATTTGTATGTAGTGAAGTAAAGTATGAGTTATACGCAGTGAAGTATAGTATGAGTTATACGCAGTGAAGTATAGTATGAGTTATACGTAGAAGTATAGCATGAGTTATAAGTAGTGAAGTATAGTATGAGTTATACGTAGTGAAGTATAGCATGATTTGTACGTAGTGAAGTATAGCATGAGTTATACGTAGTGAAGTATAGTATGAGTTATACGTAGTGAAGTATAGTATGATTTGTACGAAGTGAAGTATAGCATGAGTTATACGTAGTGAAGTATAGTATGAGTTAAACGTAGTGAAGTATAGTGTGATTTGTACGTAGTGAAGTATAGTATGAGTTGTACGTAGTGAAGTATAGTATGATTTGTACGTGGTGAAGTATAGTATGATTTGTATGTGGTGAAGTATAGTATGAGTTATACGTAGTGAAGTATAGTATGAGTTATACGCAGTGAAGTATAGTATGAGTTGTACACAGTGAAGTATAGTATGAGTTATACGCAGTGAAGTATAGTATGAGTTATATGTAGTGAAGTATAGTATGAGATATACGTAGTATGATTTCTACGTAGTGAAGTATAATATGAGTTATACATAGTGAAGTATAGTATGATTTGTACGTAGTGAAGTACAGTATGATTTCTACGTAGTGAAGTATAGTATGAGTTATACGTAGTGAAGTATAGTATGAGTTATACGTAGTGAAGTATAGTATGATTTGTACGTAGTGAAGTATAGTATGATTTGCACGTAGTGAAGTATAGTATGAGTTATTCGTAGACTATTGAAGTATAGTATGAGTTATACGTAGAGTAGTGAAGTATAGTATGAGTTATTCGTAGACAATTGTAGTATAGCATGAGTTATACGTAGAGTAGTGAAGTATAGTATGAGTTATATGTAGAGTAGTGAAGTATAGTATGAGTTATTCGTAGACTATTGAAGTATAGTATGAGTTATACGTAGAGTAGTGAAGTATAGTATGAGTTATACGTAGTGAAGTATAGTATGAGTTATACGTAGTGTAGTATAGAATGAGTTATACATAGTGAAGTATAGTACGATTTATACGTAGTGAAGTATAGTACGATTTATACGTAGTGAAGTATAGTATGATTTGTACGTAGTGAAGTATAGTATGAGTTGTACGTAGTGAAGTATAGCATGATTTATACGTAGTAAAGTATAGCATGATTTGTACGTAGTGAAGTATAGCATGAGTTATACGTAGTGAAGTATAGTATGAGTTATACGTAGTGAAGTATAGTATGAGTTATACGTAGTGAAGTATAGTATGAGTTGTACGTAGTGAAGTATAGTATGATTTGTATGTAGTGAAGTAAAGTATGAGTTATACGCAGTGAAGTATAGTATGAGTTATACGCAGTGAAGTATAGTATGAGTTATACATAGAAGTATAGCATGAGTTATAAGTAGTGAAGTATAGTATGAGTTATACGTAGTGAAGTATAGCATGATTTGTACGTAGTGAAGTATAGCATGAGTTATACGTAGTGAAGTATAGTATGAGTTATACGTAGTGAAGTATAGTATGATTTGTACGTAGTGAAGTATAGCATGAGTTATACGTAGTGAAGTATAGTATGAGTTAAACGTAGTGAAGTATAGTGTGATTTGTACGTAGTGAAGTATAGTATGAGTTGTACGTAGTGAAGTATAGTATGATTTGTACGTGGTGAAGAATAGTATGATTTGTATGTGGTGAAGTATAGTATGAGTTATACGTAGTGAAGTATAGTATGAGTTATACGCAGTGAAGTATAGTATGAGTTGTACACAGTGAAGTATAGTATGAGTTATACGCAGTGAAGTATAGTATGAGTTATATGTAGTGAAGTATAGTATGAGTTATACATAGTATGATTTCTACGTAGTGAAGTATAATATGAGTTATACATAGTGAAGTATAGTATGATTTGTACGTAGTGAAGTACAGTATGATTTCTACGTAGTGAAGTATAGTATGAGTTATACGTAGTGAAGTATAGTATGAGTTATACGTAGTGAAGTATAGTATGATTTGTACGTAGTGAAGTATAGTATGATTTGCACGTAGTGAAGTATAGTATGATTTGTAAGTAGTGAAGTATAGTTTGATTAATACGTAGAGTAGTGAAGTATTGTATGAGTTGTATGAAGAGTAGTGAAGTATTGTATGAGTTATACTTAGAGTAATTAAGTATAGTATGAGTTATAAATAGTGAAGCATAGTATGATTTGTATGTAGTGAAGTATAGTATTATTTGTACGTAGTGAAGTATAGAATAAGTTATATGCAGTGAAGTATAGTAGGAGTTATACGTAATGAAGTATAGTATGATTTGTACGTAGTGAAGTATAGTATGATTTGTACGTAGTGAAGTATAGTATCAGTTATACATCGTGAAGTATAGTATGAGTGATACGTAGAGTAATGAAGTATAGTAAATTATACATAGAGTAGTGAAGTATTGTATGAGTTATACATAGTGAATTATAGTATGAGTTATACGTAGAGTAGTGAAGTATAGTATGAGTTATACTTAGAGTAGTGAAGTATTGTATGAGTGAAGTATAGTATTAGTTACACATAGTGATGTTTATTATGAGATATACGTAGAGTAGTAAACTATAGTATCAGTTATACATAGTGAAGTATAGTATGAGTTATACGTAGAGTAGTGAAGTATAGTATGAATTATATGTGGAGTAGTGTAGTATAGTATGAGTTATACATAGTGAAGTATAGTATGAGTTATACGTAGTGTAGTGAAGTATAGTATGAGTTATACGTAGTGTAGTGAATTATAGTATGAGTTATACATAGAGTAGTGAAGTATTGTATAAGTTATTTGTAGAGTAATGAAGTATAGTATGAGTTATACATAGTGAAGTATAGTAAAAGTTATACGTAGAGTAGTTACGTGTAGTTTGAGTTATACATAGGGAAGTACAGTATGAGTTATACGTAGAGTGGTGAAGTATTGTATGAGTTATATGTAGAGTAATGAAGTATAGTATGAGTTATACATAGTGAAGTATAGTATGAGTTAAACGTAGAGTAGTGAAGTATAGTATGAGTTATACATAGTGAAGTATAGTAAAAGTTATACGTAGAGTAGTTACGTATAGTTTGAGTTATACATAGTGAAGTACAGTATGAGTTATACGTAGAGTTGTGAAGTATTATATGAGTTATATGTAGAGTAATGAGGTATAGTATGAGTTATACATAGTGAAGTATAGTATAAGTTATACGTAGAGTAGTGAAGTATAGTATGAGTTATACTTAGAGTAATGAAGTATAGTATGAGTTATATGTAGACTAGTGAAGAATAGTATGAGTTATTCATAGACTATTGAAGTATAGTATGAGTTATACGTAGGGTAGTGAAGTATAGTATGAGTTATACGTAGAGTAGTGAAGTATAGTATGAATTATATGTGGAGTAGTGTAGTATAGTATGAGTTATACATAGTGAAGTATAGTATGAGTTATACGTAGTGTAGTGAAGTATAGTATGAGTTATACGTAGTGTAGTGAATTATAGTATGAGTTATACATAGAGTAGTGAAGTATTGTATGAGTTATTTGTAGAGTAATGAAGTATAGTATGAGTTATACATAGTGAAGTATAGTAAAAGTTATATGTAGAGTAGTTACGTGTAGTTTGAGTTATACATAGTGAAGTACAGTATGAGTTATACGTAGAGTGGTGAAGTATTGTATGAGTTATATGTAGAGTAATGAAGTATAGTATGAGTTATACATAGTGCAGTATAGTATGAGTTATACGTAGAGTAGTGAAGTATAGTATGAGTTATACATAGTGAAGTATAGTAAAAGTTATACGTAGAGTAGTTACGTATAGTTTGAGTTATACATAGTGAAGTACAGTATGAGTTATACGTAGAGTGGTGAAGTATTGTATGAGTTATATGTAGAGTAATGAGGTATAGTATGAGTTATACATAGTGAAATATAGTATAAGTTATACGTAGAGTAGTGAAGTATAGTATGAGTTATACTTAGAGTAATGAAGTACAGTATGAGTTATATGTAGACTAGTGAAGAATAGTATGAGTTATTCATAGACTATTGAAGTATAGTATGAGTTATACGTAGGGCAGTGAAGTATAGTATGAGTTATATGTAGAGTAATGAAGTATATTATGAGTTATATATAGTGAAGTATAGTATGAATTATACGTAGAGTAGTGAAGTATTCTATGAGTTATATGTAGAGGAGTGAAGTATAGTATGAGTTATATGTAGAGTAGTGAAGTATAGTATGAGTTATATGTAGAGTAATGAAGTATAGTATGAGTTATACATAGTGAATTATAGTATGAATTATACGTAGAGTAGTGAAGTATTGTATGAGTTATATGTAGAGTAGTGAAGTATAGTATGAGTTTTACGTAGAGTAGTGAAGTATTGTATGAGTTATATGTAGAGTAATGATGTATAGCATGAGTTATACAAAGAGTAGTGATGTATAGTATGATTTATATGTAGAGTAGTGAAGTATAGTATGAGTTATATGTAGAGTAGTGAAGTATAGTATGAGTTATACGTAGAGTAGTGAAGTATAGTATGAGTTATACGTAGAGTAGTAAAGTATAGTATGAGTTATACGTAGAGTAGTGAAGTATAGTATGAGTTATACGTAGAGTATTGAAGTATAGTATGAGTTATATGTAGAGTAGTGAAGTATAGTATGAGTTATACGTAGAGTAGTGAAGTATAGTATGAGTTATACATAGTGAAGTATAGTATGAGTTATACGTAGAGTAGTGAAGTATAGTTTGAGTTATACGTAGAGTAGTGATGTATAGTATGAGTTTTATGTAGAGTAGTGAAGTATAGTATGAGTTACATGTAGAGTAGTGAAGTATAGTATGAGTTATATGTAGAGTAGTGAAGTATAGTATGAGTTATATGTAGAGTAGTGAAGTATAGTATGAGTTATTTGTAGACTATTGAAGTATAGTATGAGTTATACGTAGAGTAGTGAAGTATAGTATGAGTTATATGTAGAGTAGTGAAGTATAGTATGAGTTATATGTAGAGTAGTGAAGAAGAGTATGAGTTATATGTAGAGTAGTGAAGTATAGTATGAGTTATTCGTAGACTATTGAAGTATAGTATGAGTTATACGTAGAGTAATGAAGTATAGTGTCAGTTATACGTAGAGTAGTGAAATATAGTATGAGTTATATGTATAGTAATGAAGTATAGTATGATTTATACGCAGAGTAGTGAAGTATAGTATGAGTTATATGTAGAGTAGTGAAGTATAATATGAGTTATTCGTAGACTATTGAAGTATAGTATGAGTTATATGTAGAGTATTGAAGTATAGTATGAGTTATATGTAGAGTAGTGAAGTATAATAAGATTTATTCGTAGACTATTGAAGTATAGTATGAGTTATACGTAGAGTATTGAAGTATAGTATGAGTTATATGTAGAGTAGTGAAGTATAGTATGAGTTATATGTAGAGTAGTGAAGTATAGTATGATTTATACGTAGAGTAGTGAAGTATAGTATGAGTTATTCGTAGACTATTGAAGTATAGTATGAGTTATACGTAGAGTAGTGAAGTATAGTATGAGTTATTCGTAGACAATTGAAGTATAGTATGAGTTATACGTAGAGTAGTGAAGTATAGTATGAGTTATATGTAGAGTAGTGAAGTATAGTATGAGTTATTCGTAGACTATTGAAGTATAGTATGAGTTATACGTAGAGTAGTGAAGTATAGTATGAGTTATACGTAGTGAAGTATAGTATGAGTTATACGTAGTGTAGTATAGTACGAGTTATACATAGTGAAGTATAGTACGATTTATACGTAGTGAAGTATAGTACGATTTATACGTAGTGAAGTATAGTATGATTTGTACGTAGTGAAGTATAGTATGAGTTGTACGTAGTGAAGTATAGCATGATTTATACGTAGTGAAGTATAGTATGAGTTATACGTAGTGAAGTATAGTATGAGTTATACGTAGTGAAGTATAGTATAAGTTGTACGTAGTGAAGTATAGTATGATTTGTATGTAGTGAAGTAAAGTATGAGTTATACGCAGTGAAGTATAGTATGAGTTATACGCAGTGAAGTATAGTATGAGTTATACGTAGAAGTATAGCATGAGTTATAAGTAGTGAAGTATAGTATGAGTTATACGTAGTGAAGTATAGCATGATTTGTACGTAGTGAAGTATAGCATGAGTTATACGTAGTGAAGTAGAGTATGAGTTATACGTAGTGAAGTATAGTATGATTTGTACGTAGTGAAGTATAGCATGAGTTATACGTAGTGAAGTATAGTATGAGTTAAACGTAGTGAAGTATAGTGTGATTTGTACGTAGTGAAGTATAGTATGAGTTGTACGTAGTGAAGTATAGTATGATTTGTACGTGGTGAAGTATAGTATGATTTGTATGTGGTGAAGTATAGTATGAGTTATACGTAGTGAAGTATAGTATGAGTTATACGCAGTGAAGTATAGTATGAGTTGTACACAGTGAAGTATAGTATGAGTTATACGCAGTGAAGTATAGTATGAGTTATATGTAGTGAAGTATAGTATGAGTTATACGTAGTATGATTTCTACGTAGTGAAGTATAATATGAGTTATACATAGTGAAGTATAGTATGATTTGTACGTAGTGAAGTACAGTATGATTTCTACGTAGTGAAGTATAGTATGAGTTATACGTAGTGAAGTATAGTATGAGTTATACGTAGTGAAGTATAGTATGATTTGTACGTAGTGAAGTATAGTATGATTTGCACGTAGTGAAGTATAGTATGAGTTATTCGTAGACTATTGAAGTATAGTATGAGTTATACGTAGAGTAGTGAAGTATAGTATGAGTTATTCGTAGACAATTGTAGTATAGCATGAGTTATACGTAGAGTAGTGAAGTATAGTATGAGTTATATGTAGAGTAGTGAAGTATAGTATGAGTTATTCGTAGACTATTGAAGTATAGTATGAGTTATACGTAGAGTAGTGAAGTATAGTATGAGTTATACGTAGTGAAGTATAGTATGAGTTATACGTAGTGTAGTATAGAATGAGTTATACGTAGTGAAGTATAGTACGATTTATACGTAGTGAAGTATAGTACGATTTATACGTAGTGAAGTATAGTATGATTTGTACGTAGTGAAGTATAGTATGAGTTGTACGTAGTGAAGTATAGCATGATTTATACGTAGTAAAGTATAGCATGATTTGTACGTAGTGAAGTATAGCATGAGTTATACGTAGTGAAGTATAGTATGAGTTATACGTAGTGAAGTATAGTATGAGTTATACGTAGTGAAGTATAGTATGAGTTGTACGTAGTGAAGTATAGTATGATTTGTATGTAGTGAAGTAAAGTATGAGTTATACGCAGTGAAGTATAGTATGAGTTATACGCAGTGAAGTATAGTATGAGTTATACATAGAAGTATAGCATGAGTTATAAGTAGTGAAGTATAGTATGAGTTATACGTAGTGAAGTATAGCATGATTTGTACGTAGTGAAGTATAGCATGAGTTATACGTAGTGAAGTATAGTATGAGTTATACGTAGTGAAGTATAGTATGATTTGTACGTAGTGAAGTATAGCATGAGTTATACGTAGTGAAGTATAGTATGAGTTAAACGTAGTGAAGTATAGTGTGATTTGTACGTAGTGAAGTATAGTATGAGTTGTACGTAGTGAAGTATAGTATGATTTGTACGTGGTGAAGTATAGTATGATTTGTATGTGGTGAAGTATAGTATGAGTTATACGTAGTGAAGCATAGTATGAGTTATACGCAGTGAAGTATAGTATGAGTTGTACACAGTGAAGTATAGTATGAGTTATACGCAGTGAAGTATAGTATGAGTTATATGTAGTGAAGTATAGTATGAGTTATACATAGTATGATTTCTACGTAGTGAAGTATAATATGAGTTATACATAGTGAAGTATAGTATGATTTGTACGTAGTGAAGTACAGTATGATTTCTACGTAGTGAAGTATAGTATGAGTTATACGTAGTGAAGTATAGTATGAGTTATACGTAGTGAAGTATAGTATGATTTGTACGTAGTGAAGTATAGTATGATTTGCACGTAGTGAAGTATAGTATGATTTGTAAGTAGTGAAGTATAGTTTGATTAATACGTAGAGTAGTGAAGTATTGTATGAGTTATATGAAGAGTAGTGAAGTATTGTATGAGTTATACTTAGAGTAATTAAGTATAGTATGAGTTATAAATAGTGAAGCATAGTATGATTTGTATGTAGTGAAGTATAGTATTATTTGTACGTAGTGAAGTATAGAATAAGTTATATGCAGTGAAGTATAGTAGGAGTTATACGTAATGAAGTATAGTATGATTTGTACGTAGTGAAGTATAGTATGATTTGTACGTAGTGAAGTATAGTATCAGTTATACATCGTGAAGTATAGTATGAGTGATACGTAGAGTAATGAAGTATAGTAAATTATACATAGAGTAGTGAAGTATTGTATGAGTTATACATAGTGAATTATAGTATGAGTTATACGTAGAGTAGTGAAGTATAGTATGAGTTATACTTAGAGTAGTGAAGTATTGTATGAGTGAAGTATAGTATTAGTTACACATAGTGATGTTTATTATGAGTTATACGTAGAGTAGTAAACTATAGTATCAGTTATACATAGTGAAGTATAGTATGAGTTATACGTAGAGTAGTGAAGTATAGTATGAATTATATGTGGAGTAGTGTAGTATAGTATGAGTTATACATAGTGAAGTATAGTATGAGTTATACGTAGTGTAGTGAAGTATAGTATGAGTTATACGTAGTGTAGTGAATTATAGTATGAGTTATACATAGAGTAGTGAAGTATTGTATAAGTTATTTGTAGAGTAATGAAGTATAGTATGAGTTGTACGTAGTGAAGTATAGCATGATTTATACGTAGTAGAGTATAGCATGATTTGTACGTAGTAAAGTATAGCATGAGTTATACGTAGTGAAGTATAGTATGAGTTATACATAGTGAAGTATAGTATGAGTTGTACGTAGTGAAGTATAGTATGATTTGTATGTAGTGAAGTAAAGTATGAGTTATACGCAGTGAAGTATAGTATGAGTTATACGCAGTGAAGTATAGTATGAGTTATACGTAGAAGTATAGCATGAGTTATAAGTAGTGAAGTATAGTATGAGTTATACGTAGTGAAGTATAGCATGATTTGTACGTAGTGAAGTATAGCATGAGTTATACGTAGTGAAGTATAGTATGAGTTATACGTAGTGAAGTATAGTATGATTTGTACGTAGTGAAGTATAGCATGAGTTATACGTAGTGAAGTATAGTATGAGTTAAACGTAGTGAAGTATAGTGTGATTTGTACGTAGTGAAGTATAGTATGAGTTGTACGTAGTGAAGTATAGTATGATTTGTACGTGGTGAAGTATAGTATGATTTGTATGTGGTGAAGTATAGTATGAGTTATACGTAGTGAAGTATAGTATGAGTTATACGCAGTGAAGTATAGTATGAGTTGTACACAGTGAAGTATAGTATGAGTTATACGCAGTGAAGTATAGTATGAGTTATATGTAGTGAAGTATAGTATGAGTTATACATAGTATGATTTCTACGTAGTGAAGTATAATATGAGTTATACATAGTGAAGTATAGTATGATTTGTACGTAGTGAAGTACAGTATGATTTCTACGTAGTGAAGTATAGTATGAGTTATACGTAGTGAAGTATAGTATGAGTTATACGTAGTGAAGTATAGTATGATTTGTACGTAGTGAAGTATAGTATGATTTGCACGTAGTGAAGTATAGTATGATTTGTAAGTAGTGAAGTATAGTTTGATTAATACGTAGAGTAGTGAAGTATTGTATGAGTTATATGAAGAGTAGTGAAGTATTGTATGAGTTATACTTAGAGTAATTAAGTATAGTATGAGTTATAAATAGTGAAGCATAGTATGATTTGTATGTAGTGAAGTATAGTATTATCTGTACGTAGTGAAGTATAGAATAAGTTATATGCAGTGAAGTATAGTAGGAGTTATACGTAATGAAGTATAGTATGATTTGTACGTAGTGAAGTATAGTATGATTTGTACGTAGTGAAGTATAGTATCAGTTATACATCGTGAAGTATAGTATGAGTGATACGTAGAGTAATGAAGTATAGTAAATTATACATAGAGTAGTGAAGTATTGTATGAGTTATACATAGTGAATTATAGTATGAGTTATACGTAGAGTAGTGAAGTATAGTATGAGTTATACTTAGAGTAGTGAAGTATTGTATGAGTGAAGTATAGTATTAGTTACACATAGTGATGTTTATTATGAGTTATACGTAGAGTAGTAAACTATAGTATCAGTTATACATAGTGAAGTATAGTATGAGTTATACGTAGAGTAGTGAAGTATAGTATGAATTATATGTGGAGTAGTGTAGTATAGTATGAGTTATACATAGTGAAGTATAGTATGAGTTATACGTAGTGTAGTGAAGTATAGTATGAGTTATACGTAGTGTAGTGAATTATAGTATGAGTTATACATAGAGTAGTGAAGTATTGTATAAGTTATTTGTAGAGTAATGAAGTATAGTATGAGTTATACATAGTGAAGTATAGTAAAAGTTTATACGTAGAGTAGTTACGTGTAGTTTGAGTTATACATAGGGAAGTACAGTATGAGTTATACGTAGAGTGGTGAAGTATTGTATGAGTTATATGTAGAGTAATGAAGTATAGTATGAGTTATACATAGTGAAGTATAGTATGAGTTAAACGTAGAGTAGTGAAGTATAGTATGAGTTATACATAGTGAAGTATAGTAAAAGTTATACGTAGAGTAGTTACGTATAGTTTGAGTTATACATAGTGAAGTACAGTATGAGTTATACGTAGAGTTGTGAAGTATTATATGAGTTATATGTAGAGTAATGAGGTATAGTATGAGTTATACATAGTGAAGTATAGTATAAGTTATACGTAGAGTAGTGAAGTATAGTATGAGTTATACTTAGAGTAATGAAGTATAGTATGAGTTATATGTAGACTAGTGAAGAATAGTATGAGTTATTCATAGACTATTGAAGTATAGTATGAGTTATACGTAGGGTAGTGAAGTATAGTATGAGTTATATGTAGAGTAATGAAGTATATTATGAGTTATACATAGTGAAGTATAGTATGAATTAATACGTAGAGTAGTGAAGTATTCTATGAGTTATATGTAGAATAGTGAAGTATAGTATGAGTTATATGTAGAGTAGTGAAGTATAGTATGAGTTATATGTAGAGTAATGAAGTATAGTATGAGTTATACATAGTGAAGTATAGTATGAATTATACGTAGAGTAGTGAAGTATTGTATGAGTTATATGTAGAGTAGTGAAGTATAGTATGAGTTATACGTAGAGTAGTGAAGTATTGTATGAGTTATATGTAGAGTAATGATGTATAGCATGAGTTATACATAGAGTAGTGATGTATAGTATGAGTTATATGTAGAGTAGTGAAGTATAGTATGAGTTATATGTAGAGTAGTGAAGTATAGTATGAGTTATACGTAGAGTAGTGAAGTATAGCATGAGTTATACGTAGAGTAGTAAAGTATAGTATGAGTTATATGTAGAGTAGTGAAGTATAGTATGAGTTATACGTAGAGTAGTGAAGTATAGTATGAGTTATACGTAGAGTAGTGAAGTATAGTATGAGTTATACATAGTGAAGTATAGTATGAGTTATACGTAGAGTAGTGAAGTATAGTTTGAGTTATACGTAGAAGTAGTGATGTAAAGTATGAGTTTTATGTAGAGTAGTGAAGTATAGTATGAGTTACATGTAGAGTAGTGAAGTATAGTATGAGTTATATGTAGAGTAGTGAAGTATAGTATGAGTTATATGTAGAGTAGTGAAGTATAGTATGAGTTATTTGTAGACTATTGAAGTATAGTATGACTTATACGTAGAGTAGTGAAGTATAGTATGAGTTATATGTAGAGTAGTGAAGTATAGTATGAGTTATATGTAGAGTAGTGAAGAAGAGTATGAGTTATATGTAGAGTAGTGAAGTATAGTATGAGTTATTCATAGACTATTGAAGTATAGTATGAGTTATACGTAGAGTAATGAAGTATAGTGTGAGTTATACGTAGAGTAGTGAAATTATAGTATGAGTTATAGGTAGAGTAATTGAAGTATAGTATGATTTATACGCAGAGTAATGAAGTATAGTGTGAGTTATACGTAGAGTAGTGAAATATAGTATGAGTTATATGTAGAGTAATGAAGTATATTATGAGTTATACATAGTGAAGTATAGTATGAATTATACGTAGAGTAGTGAAGTATTCTATGAGTTATATGTAGAATAGTGAAGTATAGTATGAGTTATATGTAGAGTAGTGAAGTATAGTATGAGTTATATGTAGAGTAATGAAGTATAGTATGAGTTATACATAGTGAAGTATAGTATGAATTATACGTAGAGTAGTGAAGTTTTGTATGAGTTATATGTAGAGTAGTGAAGTATAGTATGAGTTATACGTAGAGTAGTGAAGTATGTATGAGTTATATGTAGAGTAATGATGTATAGCATGAGTTATACATAGAGTAGTGATGTATAGTATGAGTTATATGTAGAGTAGTGAAGTATAGTATGAGTTATATGTAGAGTAGTGAAGTATAGTATGAGTTATATGTAGAGTAGTGAAGTATAGCATGAGTTATACGTAGAGTAGTAAAGTATAGTATGAGTTATATGTAGAGTAGTGAAGTATAGTATGAGTTATACGTAGAGTAGTGAAGGATAGTATGAGTTATACGTAGAGTAGTGACGTATAGTATGATTTATACATAGTGAAGTATAGTATGAGTTATACGTAGAGTAGTGAAGTATAGTTTGAGTTATACGTAGAATAGTGATGTACAGTATGAGTTTTATGTAGAGTAGTGAAGTATAGTATGAGTTACATGTAGAGTAGTGAAGTATACTATGAGTTATATGTAGAGTAGTGAAGTATAGTATGAGTTATATGTAGAGTAGTGAAGTATAGTATGAGTTATGTGTAGACTATTGAAGTATAGTATGACTTATACGTAGAGTAGTGAAGTATAGTATGAGTTATATGTAGAGTAGTGAAGTATAGTATGAGTTATATGTAGAGTAGTGAAGAAGAGTATGAGTTATATGTAGAGTAGTGAAGTATAGTATGAGTTATTCGTAGACTATTGAAGTATAGTATGAGTTATACGTAGAGTAAAGAAGTATAGTGTGAGTTATACGTAGAGTAGTGAAGTATAGTATGAGTTATACGTAGAGTAGTGAAGTATAGTATGAGTTATACGTAGAGTATTGAAGAATAGTCTGAGTTATACGTAGAGTAGTGAAGTATAGTATGAGTTATACGTAGTGTAGTGAAGTATAGTATGAGTTATACGTAGTGTAGTGAATTATAGTATGAGTTATACATAGAGTAGTGAAGTATTGTATAAGTTATTTGTAGAGTAATGAAGTATAGTATGAGTTATACATAGTGAAGTATAGTAAAAGTTATACGTAGAGTAGTTACGTGTAGTTTGAGTTATACATAGGGAAGTACAGTATGAGTTATACGTAGAGTGGTGAAGTATTGTATGAGTTATATGTAGAGTAATGAAGTATAGTATGAGTTATACATAGTGAAGTATAGTATGAGTTAAACGTAGAGTAGTGAAGTATAGTATGAGTTATACATAGTGAAGTATAGTAAAAGTTATACGTAGAGTAGTTACGTATAGTTTGAGTTATACATAGTGAAGTACAGTATGAGTTATACGTAGAGTTGTGAAGTATTATATGAGTTATATGTAGAGTAATGAGGTATAGTATGAGTTATACATAGTGAAGTATAGTATAAGTTATACGTAGAGTAGTGAAGTATAGTATGAGTTATACTTAGAGTAATGAAGTATAGTATGAGTTATATGTAGACTAGTGAAGAATAGTATGAGTTATTCATAGACTATTGAAGTATAGTATGAGTTATGCGTAGGGTAGTGAAGTATAGTATGAGTTATATGTAGAGTAATGAAGTATATTATGAGTTATACATAGTGAAGTATAGTATGAATTATACGTAGAGTAGTGAAGTATTCTATGAGTTATATGTAGAATAGTGAAGTATAGTATGAGTTATATGTAGAGTAGTGAAGTATAGTATGAGTTATATGTAGAGTAATGAAGTATAGTATGAGTTATACATAGTGAAGTATAGTATGAATTATACGTAGAGTAGTGAAGTATTGTATGAGTTATATGTAGAGTAGTGAAGTATAGTATGAGTTATACGTAGAGTAGTGAAGTATTGTATGAGTTATATGTAGAGTAATGATGTATAGCATGAGTTATACATAGAGTAGTGATGTATAGTATGAGTTATATGTAGAGTAGTGAAGTATAGTATGAGTTATATGTAGAGTAGTGAAGTATAGTATGAGTTATATGTAGAGTAGTGAAGTATAGCATGAGTTATACGTAGAGTAGTAAAGTATAGTATGAGTTATATGTAGAGTAGTGAAGTATAGTATGAGTTATACGTAGAGTAGTGAAGTATAGTATGAGTTATACGTAGAGTAGTGAAGTATAGTATGAGTTATACATAGTGAAGTATAGTATGAGTTATACGTAGAGTAGTGAAGTATAGTTTGAGTTATACGTAGAGTAGTGATGTAAAGTATGAGTTTTATGTAGAGTAGTGAAGTATAGTATGAGTTACATGTAGAGTAGTGAAGTATAGTATGAGTTATATGTAGAGTAGTGAAGTATAGTATGAGTTATATGTAGAGTAGTGAAGTATAGTATGAGTTATTTGTAGACTATTGAAGTATAGTATGACTTATACGTAGAGTAGTGAAGTATAGTATGAGTTATATGTAGAGTAGTGAAGTATAGTATGAGTTATATGTAGAGTAGTGAAGAAGAGTATGAGTTATATGTAGAGTAGTGAAGTATAGTATGAGTTATTCGTAGACTATTGAAGTATAGTATGAGTTATACGTAGAGTAATGAAGTATAGTGTGAGTTATACGTAGAGTAGTGAAATATAGTATGAGTTATAGGTAGAGTAATGAAGTATAGTATGATTTATACGCAGAGTAATGAAGTATAGTGTGAGTTATACGTAGAGTAGTGAAATATAGTATGAGTTATATGTAGAGTAATGAAGTATATTATGAGTTATACATAGTGAAGTATAGTATGAATTATACGTAGAGTAGTGAAGTATTCTATGAGTTATATGTAGAATAGTGAAGTATAGTATGAGTTATATGTAGAGTAGTGAAGTATAGTATGAGTTATATGTAGAGTAATGAAGTATAGTATGAGTTATACATAGTGAAGTATAGTATGAATTATACGTAGAGTAGTGAAGTTTTGTATGAGTTATATGTAGAGTAGTGAAGTATAGTATGAGTTATACGTAGAGTAGTGAAGTATTGTATGAGTTATATGTAGAGTAATGATGTATAGCATGAGTTATACATAGAGTAGTGATGTATAGTATGAGTTATATGTAGAGTAGTGAAGTATAGTATGAGTTATATGTAGAGTAGTGAAGTATAGTATGAGTTATATGTAGAGTAGTGAAGTATAGCATGAGTTATACGTAGAGTAGTAAAGTATAGTATGAGTTATATGTAGAGTAGTGAAGTATAGTATGAGTTATACGTAGAGTAGTGAAGGATAGTATGAGTTATACGTAGAGTAGTGAAGTATAGTATGATTTATACATAGTGAAGTATAGTATGAGTTATACGTAGAGTAGTGAAGTATAGTTTGAGTTATACGTAGAGTAGTGATGTACAGTATGAGTTTTATGTAGAGTAGTGAAGTATAGTATGAGTTACATGTAGAGTAGTGAAGTATACTATGAGTTATATGTAGAGTAGTGAAGTATAGTATGAGTTATATGTAGAGTAGTGAAGTATAGTATGAGTTATTTGTAGACTATTGAAGTATAGTATGACTTATACGTAGAGTAGTGAAGTATAGTATGAGTTATATGTAGAGTAGTGAAGTATAGTATGAGTTATATGTAGAGTAGTGAAGAAGAGTATGAGTTATATGTAGAGTAGTGAAGTATAGTATGAGTTATTCGTAGACTATTGAAGTATAGTATGAGTTATACGTAGAGTAAAGAAGTATAGTGTGAGTTATACGTAGAGTAGTGAAATATAGTATGAGTTATAGGTAGAGTAATGGAGTATAGTATGATTTATACGCAGAGTAGTGAAGTATAGTATGAGTTATATGTAGAGTAGTGAAGTATAATATGAGTTATTCGTAGACTATTGAAGTATAGTATGAGTTATACGTAGAGTATTGAAGTATAGTATGATTTATATGTAGAGTAGTGAAGTATAGTATGAGTTATACGTATAGTAGTGAAGTATAGTATGAGTTATACATAGTGAAGTATAGTATGAGTTATACGTAGAGTAGTGAAGTATAGTTTGAGTTTTATGTAGAGTAGTGAAGTATAGTATGAGTTACATGTAGAGTAGTGAAGTATAGTATGAGTTATATGTAGAGTAGTGAAGTATAGTATGAGTTATATGTAGAATAGTGAAGTATAGTATGAGTTATTTGTAGACTATTGAAGTATAGTATGAGTTATACGTAGAGTAGTGAAGTATAGTATGAGTTATATGTAGAGTAGTGAAGTATAGTATGAGTTATATGTAGAGTAGTGAAGAAGAGTATGAGTTATATGTAGAGTAGTGAAGTATAGTATGAGTTATTCGTAGACTATTGAAGTATAATATGAGTTATACGTAGAGTAATGAAGTATAGTGTGAGTTATACGTAGAGTAGTGAAATATAGTATGAGTTATATGTAGAGTAATGAAGTATAGTATGATTTATACGCAGAGTAGTGAAGTATAGTATGAGTTATATGTAGAGTAGTGAAGTATAATATGAGTTATTCGTAGACTATTGAAGTATAGTATGAGTTATACGTTGAGTATTGAAGTATAGTATGAGTTATATGTAGAGTAGTGAAGTATAGTATGAGTTATATGTAGAGTAGTGAAGTTTAGTATGAGTTATTCGTAGACTATTGAAGTATAGTATGAGTTATACGTAGAGTATTGAAGTATAGTATGAGTTATACGTAGAGTAATGAAGTATAGTATGAGTTATACGTAGAGTAGTGAAGTATAGTATGAGTTATATGTAGAGTAATGAAGTATAGTATGAGTTATATGTAGAGTAGTGAAGTATAATATGATTTATTCGTAGACTATTGAAGTATAGTATGAGTTATACGTAGAGTATTGAAGTATAGTATGAGTTATATGTAGAGTAGTGAAGTATAGTATGAGTTATATGTAGAGTAGTGAAGTATAGTATGATTTATACGTAGAGTAGTGAAGTATAGTATGAGTTATTCGTAGACTATTGAAGTATAGTATGAGTTATACGTACAGTAGTGAAGTATAGTATGAGTTATTCGTAGACAATTGAAGTATAGTATGAGTTATACGTAGAGTAGTGAAGTATAGTATGAGTTATATGTAGAGTAGTGAAGTATTTTATGAGTTATTCGTAGACTATTGAAGTATAGTATGAGTTATACGTAGAGTAGTGAAGTATAGTATGAGTTATACGTAGTGAAGTATAGTATGAGTTATACGTAGTGTAGTATAGTATGAGTTATACGTAGTGAAGTATAGTATGATTTGTACGTAGTGAAGTATAGTATGAGTTATACGCAGTGAAGTATAGTATGAGTTATACGCAGTGAAGTATAATATGAGTTATACGTAGAAGTATAGCATGAGTTATACATAGTGAAGTATAGTATGATTTGTACGTAGAAGTATAGCATGAGTTATACGTAGTGAAGTAAAGTATGAGATTTACGTAGTGAAGTATAGCATGAGTTATACATACTGAAGTATAGTATGATTTGTACCTAGTGAAGTATAGCATGAGTTATACGTAGTGAAGTATAGTATGAGTTATACACAGTGAAGTATGGTATGAGTTATACGTAGTGAAGTATAGTATGATTTGTACGTAGTGAAGTATAGTATGATTTGTACGTAGTGAATTATAGTATGAGTTGTACGTAGTGAAGTATAGTATGATTTGTATGTAGTGAAGTAAAGTATGAGTTATACGCAGTGAAGTATAGCATGAGTTATACGTAGTGAAGTATAGTATGAGTTATACGTAGTGAAGTATAGTATGATTTGTATGTAGTGAAGTATAGCATGAGTTGTACGTAGTGAAGTATAGTATGAGTTATACGTAGTGAAGTATAGTATGATTTGTACGTAGTGAAGTATAGCATGAGTTATACGTAGTGAAGTATAGTATGAGTTATACGTAGTGAAGTATAGTATGATTTGTACGTAGTGAAGTATAGTATGAGTTGTACGTAGTGAAGTATAGTATGATTTGTACGTAGTGAAGTATAGTATGATTTGTACGTAGTGAAGTATAGTATGATTTGTACTTAGTGAAGTATAGTATGATTTGTACGTAGTGAAGTATAGTATGAGTTATACGTAGTGAAGTATAGTATGATTTGTACGTAGTGAAGTATAGTATGATTTGTACATAGAAGTATAGTATGATTTGTACATAGTGAAGTATAGTATGATTTGTACGTAGTGAAGTATAGTATGAGTTATACGTAGTGAAGTATAGTATGAGTTATACGCAGTGAAGTATAGTATGAGTTATACACAGTGAAGTATAGTATGAGTTATACGCAGTGAAGTATAGTATGAGTTATACGTAGTGAAGTATAGTATGAGTTATTCGTAGACAATTGAAGTATAGTATGAGTTATACGTAGAGTAGTGAAGTATAGTATGAGTTATATGTAGAGTAGTGAAGTATAGTATGAGTTATTCGTAGACTATTGAAGTATAGTATGAGTTATACGTAGAGTAGTGAAGTATAGTATGAGTTATACGTAGTGAAGTATAGTATGAGTTATACGTAGTGTAGTATAGTATGAGTTATACGTAGTGAAGTATAGTATGATTTGTACGTAGTGAAGTATAGTATGAGTTATACGCAGTGAAGTATAGTATGAGTTATACGCAGTGAAGTATAATATGAGTTATACGTAGAAGTATAGCATGAGTTATACATAGTGAAGTATAGTATGATTTGTACGTAGAAGTATAGCATGAGTTATACGTAGTGAAGTAAAGTATGAGATGTACGTAGTGAAGTATAGCATGAGTTATACATACTGAAGTATAGTATGATTTGTACCTAGTGAAGTATAGCATGAGTTATACGTAGTGAAGTATAGTATGAGTTATACACAGTGAAGTATGGTATGAGTTATACGTAGTGAAGTATAGTATGATTTGTACGTAGTGAAGTATAGTATGATTTGTACGTAGTGAATTATAGTATGAGTTATACGTAGTGAAGTATAGTATGATTTGTATGTAGTGAAGTAAAGTATGAGTTATACGCAGTGAAGTATAGCATGAGTTATACGTAGTGAAGTATAGTATGAGTTATACGTAGTGAAGTATAGTATGATTTGTATGTAGTGAAGTATAGCATGAGTTGTACGTAGTGAAGTATAGTATGAGTTATACGTAGTGAAGTATAGTATGATTTCTACGTAGTGAAGTATAGCATGAGTTATACGTAGTGAAGTATAGTATGAGTTATACGTAGTGAAGTATAGTATGATTTGTACGTAGTGAAGTATAGTATGAGTTGTACGTAGTGAAGTATAGTATGATTTGTACGTAGTGAAGTATAGTATGATTTGTACGTAGTGAAGTATAGTATGATTTGTACGTAGTGAAGTATAGTATGATTTGTACGTAGTGAAGTATAGTATGATTTGTACGTAGTGAAGTATAGTATGAGTTATACGTAGTGAAGTATAGTATGATTTGTACGTAGTGAAGTATAGTATGATTTGTACATAGAAGTATAGTATGATTTGTACATAGTGAAGTATAGTATGATTTGTACGTAGTGAAGTATAGTATGAGTTATACGTAGTGAAGTATAGTATGAGTTATACGCAGTGAAGTATAGTATGAGTTATACACAGTGAAGTATAGTATGAGTTATACGCAGTGAAGTATAGTATGAGTTATACGTAGTGAAGTATAGTATGAGTTATACGTAGTGAAGTAGAGTATGATTTGTACGTAGTGAAGTATAGTATGATTTGTACGTAGTGAAGTATAGTATGAGTTATACGTAGTGAAGTATAGTATGATTTGTACGTAGTGAAGTATAGTATGATTTGTACATAGAAGTATAGTATGATTTGTACATAGTGAAGTATAGTATGATTTGTATGTAGTGAAGTATAGTATGAGTTATATGTAGAGTAATGAGGTATAGTATGAGTTATACATAGTGAAGTATAGTATAAGTTATACGTAGAGTAGTGAAGTATAGTATGATTTGTATGTAGTGAAGTATAGCATGAGTTGTACGTAGTGAAGTATAGTATGAGTTATAAGTAGTGAAGTATAGTATGATTTGTACGTAGTGAAGTATAGTATGATTTGCACGTAGTGAAGTATAGTATGATTTGTACGTAGTGAATTATAATATGAGTTATGCGTAGAGTAGTGAAGTATAGTTTGATTAATACGTAGAGTAGTGAAGTATTGTATGAGTTATACGTAGAGTAGTGAAGTATTGTATGAGTTATACTTAGAGTAGTTAAGTATAGTATGAGTTATAAATAGTGAAGCATAGTATGATTTGTATGTAGTGAAGTATAGTATTATTTGTACGTAGTGAAGTATAGAATAAGTTATATGCAGTGAAGTATAGTAGGAGTTATACGTAATGAAGTATAGTATGATTTGTTCGTAGTGAAGTATAGTATGATTTGTACATAGTGAAGTATAGTATCAGTTATACATCGTGAAGTATAGTATGAGCGATAGGTAGAGGAATGAAGTATAGTAAATTATACATAGAGTAGTGAAGTATTGTATGAGTTATACATAGTGAATGTATATTATGAGTTATACGTAGAGTAGTAAACTATAGTATGAGATATACATAGTGAAGTATAGTATGAGTTATACGTAGAGTAGTGAAGTATAGTTTGATTAATACGTAGAGTAGTGAAGTATTGTATGAGTTTTACGTAGAGTAGTGAAGTATTGTATGAGTTATACTTAGAGTAGTTAAGTATAGTATGAGTTATAAATAGTGAAGCATAGTATGATTTGTATGTAGTGAAGTATAGTATTATTTGTACGTAGTGAAGTATAGAATAAGTTATATGCAGTGAAGTATAGTAGGAGTTATACGTAATGAAGTATAGTATGATTTGTTCGTAGTGAAGTATAGTATGATTTGTACGTAGTGAAGTATAGTATCAGTTATACATCGTGAAGTATAGTATGAGTGATAGGTAGAGTAATGAAGTATAGTAAATTATACATAGAGCAGTGAAGTATTGTATGAGTTATACATAGTGAATGTATATTATGAGTTATACGTAGAGTAGTAAACTATAGTATGAGATATACATAGTGAAGTATAGTATGAGTTATACGTAGAGTAGTGAAGTATAGTATGAGTTATATGTGGAGTAGTGTAGTATAGTATGAGTTATACATAGTGAAATATAGTATGAGTTAAACGTAGTGTAGTGAAGTATAGTATAAGTTATACGTAGTGTAGTGAATTATAGTATGAGTTATACATAGAGTAGTGAAGTATTGTATGAGTTATTTGTAAAGTAATGAAGTATAGTATGAGTTATACATAGTGAAGTATAGTAAAAGTTATACGTAGAGTAGTTACGTATAGTTTAAGTTATACATAGTGAAGTACAGTATGAGTTACACATAGAGTAGTGAAGTATTGTATGAGTTATATGTAGAGTAATGAAGTATAGTATGAGTTATACATAGTGAAGTATAGTATGAGTTATACGTAGAGTAGTGAAGTATAGTATGAGTTATACTTAGAGAAATGAAGTATAGTATGAGTTATATGTAGACTAGTGAAGTATAGTATGAGTTATTCATAGACTATTGAAGTATAGTATGAGTTATACGTAGGGTAGTGAAGTATAGTATGAGTTATAGGTAGAGTAATGAAGTATAGTATGAGTTATACATAGTGAAGTATAGTATGAATTATACGTAGAGTAGTGAAGTATTGTATGAGTTATATGTAGAGTAGTGAAGTATAGTATGAGTTATATGTAGAGTAGTGAAGTATAGTATGAGTTATATGTAGAGTAATGAAGTATAGTATGAGTTATACATAGTGAAGTATAGTATGAATTATACGTAGAGTAGTGAAGTATTGTATGAGTTATATGTAGAGTAGTGAAGTATAGTATGAGTTATACGTAGAGTAGTGAAGTATTGTATGAGTTATATGTAGAGTAATGATGTATAGTATGAGTTATACATAGAGTAGTGATGTATAGTATGAGTTATGTGTAGAGTAGTGAAGTATAGTATGAGTTATATGTAGAGTAGTGAAGTATAGTATGAGTTATATGTAGAGTAGTGAAGTATAGTATGAGTTATTCGTAGACTATTGAAGTATAGTATGAGTTATACGTAGAGTAGTAAAGTATAGTATGAGTTATACGTAGAGTAGTGAAGTATAGTATGAGTTATACGTAGAGTAGTGATGTATAGTATGAGTTATACGTAGAGTAGTGAAGTATAGTATGAGTTATACATAGTGAAGTATAGTATGAGTTATACGTAGAGTAGTGAAGTATAGTTTGAGTTATACGTAGAGTAGTGATGTATAGTATGAGTTATTTGTAGAGTAGAGAAGTATAGTATGAGTTATATGTAGAGTAGTGAAGTATAGTATGAGTTATTCGTAGACTATTGAAGTATAGTATGAGTTATACGTAGAGTAGTGAAGTATAGTATGAGTTATATGTAGAGTAGTGAAGTATAGTATGAGTTATATGTAGAGTAGTGAAGTATAGTATGAGTTATATGCAGAGTAGTGAAGTATAGTATGAGTTATACGTAGAGTAATGAAGTATAGTATGAGTTATACGTAGAGTAGTGAAGTATAGAATGAGTTATACGTAGAGTAATGAAGTATAGTATGATTTATACGTAGAGTAGTGAAGTATAGTATGAGTTTTATGTAGAGTAGTGAAGTATAGTATGAGTTATATGTAGAGTAGTGAAGTTTAGTATGAGTTATTCGTAGACTTTTGAAGTCTAGTATGAGTTATACGTAGAGTATTGAAGTATAGTATGAGTTATACGTAGAGTAATGAAGTATAGTATGAGTTATACGTAGAGTAGTGAAGTATAGTATGAGTTATATGTAGAGTAATGAAGTATAGTATGAGTTATATGTAGAGTAGTGAAGTATAATATGATTTATTCGTAGACTATTGAAGTATAGTATGAGTTATACGTAGAGTAGTGAAGTATAGTATGAGTTATATGTAGAGTAGTGAAGTATAATATGATTTATTCGTAGACTATTGAAGTATAGTATGAGTTATACGTAGAGTAGTGAAGTATAGTATGAGTTATACGTAGAGTAGTGAAGTATAGTATGAGTTATACGTAGAGTATTGAAGAATAGTCTGAGTTATACGTATATGAGTTATACGTAGAGTAGTGAAGTATAGTATGAGTTATACATAGAGTAGTGATGTATAGTATGAGTTATACGTAGAGTAGTGAAGTATAGTATGAGTTATACGTAGAGTAGTGAAGTATAGTATGAGTTATACGTAGAGTAGTGAAGTATAGTATGAGTTATACATAGAGAAGTGAAGTATAGTATGAGTTATACGTAGAGTAGTGAAGTATAGTATGAGTTATACGTAGTGAAGTATAGTATGTGTTATACGTAGTGAAGTATAGTATGAGTTATACGTAGTGAAGTATAGTATGAGTTATACATAGTGAAGTATAATATGATTTATTCGTAGACTATTGAAGTATAGTATGAGTTATACGTAGAGTATTGAAGTATAGTATGAGTTATATGTAGAGTAGTGAAGTATAGTATGAGTTATATGTAGAGTAGTGAAGTATAGTATGATTTATACGTAGAGTAGTGAAGTATAGTATGAGTTATTCGTAGACTATTGAAGTATAGTATGAGTTATACGTAGAGTAGTGAAGTATAGTATGAGTTATTCGTAGACAATTGAAGTATAGTATGAGTTATACGTAGAGTAGTGAAGTATAGTATGAGTTATATGTAGAGTAGTGAAGTATAGTATGAGTTATTCGTAGACTATTGAAGTATAGTATGAGTTATACGTAGAGTATTGAAGTATAGTATGAGTTATACGTAGTGAAGTATAGTATGAGTTATACGTAGTGTAGTATAGTATGAGTTATACGTAGTGAAGTATAGTATGATTTGTACGTAGTGAAGTATAGTATGAGTTATACGCAGTGAAGTGTAGTATGAGTTATACGCAGTGAAGTATAATATGAGTTATACGTAGAAGTATAGCATGAGTTATACATAGTGAAGTATAGTATGATTTGTACGTAGAAGTATAGCATGAGTTATACGTAGTGAAGTAAAGTATGAGATGTACGTAGTGAAGTATAGCATGAGTTATACATACTGAAGTATAGTATGATTTGTACCTAGTGAAGTATAGCATGAGTTATACGTAGTGAAGTATAGTATGAGTTATACACAGTGAAGTATGGTATGAGTTATACGTAGAGAAGTATAGTATGATTTGTACGTAGTGAAGTATAGTATGAGTTGTACGTAGTGAAGTATAGTATGATTTGTACGTAGTGAAGTATAGTATGATTTGTACGTAGTGAAGTATAGTATGATTTGTACGTAGTGAAGTATAGTATGAGTTATACGTAGTGAAGTATAGTATGATTTGTACGTAGTGAAGTATAGTATGATTTGTACATAGAAGTATAGTATGATTTGTACATAGTGAAGTATAGAATGATTTGTACGTAGTGAAGTATAGTATGATTTGTACGTAGTGAAGTATAGTATGAGTTATACGTAGTGAAGTATAGTATGAGTTATACGCAGTGAAGTATAGTATGAGTTATACGTAGTGAAGTATAGTATGAGTTATACGCAGTGAAGTATAGTATGAGTTATACACAGTGAAGTATAGTATGAGTTATACGCAGTGAAGTATAGTATGAGTTATACGTAGTGAAGTATAGTATGAGTTATACGTAGTGAAGTAAAGTATGATTTGTACGTAGTGAAGTATAATATGATTTCTACGTAGTGAAGTATAATATGAGTTATACGTAGTGAAGTATAGTATGATTTGTACGTAGTGAAGTATAGTATGATTTCTACGTAGTGAAGTATAGTATGAGTTATACGTAGTGAAGTATAGTATGAGTTATACGTAGTGTAGTATAGTATGATTTGTACGTAGTGAAGTATAGTATGATTTGCACGTAGTGAAGTATAGTATGATTTGTACGTAGTGAATTATAATATGAGTTATGCGTAGAGTAGTGAAGTATAGTTTGATTAATACGTAGAGTAGTGAAGTATTGTATGAGTTATACGTAGAGTAGTGAAGTATTGTATGAGTTATACTTAGAGTAGTTAAGTATAGTATGAGTTATAAATAGTGAAGCATAGTATGATTTGTATGTAGTGAAGTATAGTATTATTTGTACGTAGTGAAGTATAGAATAAGTTATATGCAGTGAAGTATAGTAGGAGTTATATGTAATGAAGTATAGTATGATTTGTTCGTAGTGAAGTATAGTATGATTTGTACGTAGTGAAGTATAGTATCAGTTATACATCGTGAAGTATAGTATGAGCGATAGGTAGAGTAATGAAGTATAGTAAATTATACATAGAGTAGTGAAGTATTGTATGAGTTATACATAGTGAATGTATATTATGAGTTATACGTAGAGTAGTAAACTATAGTATGAGATATACATAGTGAAGTATAGTATGAGTTATACGTAGAGTAGTGAAGTATAGTTTGATTAATACGTAGAGTAGTGAAGTATTGTATGAGTTATACGTAGAGTAGTGAAGTATTGTATGAGTTATACTTAGAGTAGTTAAGTATAGTATGAGTTATAAATAGTGAAGCATAGTATGATTTGTATGTAGTGAAGTATAGTATTATTTGTACGTAGTGAAGTATAGAATAAGTTATATGCAGTGAAGTATAGTAGGAGTTATACGTAATGAAGTATAGTATGATTTGTTCGTAGTGAAGTATAGTATGATTTGTACGTAGTGAAGTATAGTATCAGTTATACATCGTGAAGTATAGTATGAGTGATAGGTAGAGTAATGAAGTATAGTAAATTATACATAGAGTAGTGAAGTATTGTATGAGTTATACATAGTGAATGTATATTATGAGTTATACGTAGAGTAGTAAACTATAGTATGAGATATACATAGTGAAGTATAGTATGAGTTATACGTAGAGTAGTGAAGTATAGTATGAGTTATATGTGGAGTAGTGTAGTATAGTATGAGTTATACATAGTGAAATATAGTATGAGTTAAACGTAGTGTAGTGAAGTATAGTATAAGTTATACGTAGTGTAGTGAATTATAGTATGAGTTATACATAGAGTAGTGAAGTATTGTATGAGTTATTTGTAAAGTAATGAAGTATAGTATGAGTTATACATAGTGAAGTATAGTAAAAGTTATACGTAGAGTAGTTACGTATAGTTTAAGTTATACATAGTGAAGTACAGTATGAGTTATACATAGAGTAGTGAAGTATTGTATGAGTTATATGTAGAGTAATGAAGTATAGTATGAGTTATACATAGTGAAGTATAGTATGAGTTATACGTAGAGTAGTGAAGTATAGTATGAGTTATACTTAGAGAAATGAAGTATAGTATGAGTTATATGTAGACTAGTGAAGTATAGTATGAGTTATTCATAGACTATTGAAGTATAGTATGAGTTATACGTAGGGTAGTGAAGTATAGTATGAGTTATAGGTAGAGTAATGAAGTATAGTATGAGTTATACATAGTGAAGTATAGTATGAATTATACGTAGAGTAGTGAAGTATTGTATGAGTTATATGTAGAGTAGTGAAGTATAGTATGAGTTATATGTAGAGTAGTGAAGTATAGTATGAGTTATATGTAGAGTAATGAAGTTTAGTATGAGTTATACATAGTGAAGTATAGTATGAATTATACGTAGAGTAGTGAAGTATTGTATGAGTTATATGTAGAGTAGTGAAGTATAGTATGAGTTATACGTAGAGTAGTGAAGTATTGTATGAGTTATATGTAGAGTAATGATGTATAGTATGAGTTATACATAGAGTAGTGATGTATAGTATGAGTTATGTGTAGAGTAGTGAAGTATAGTATGAGTTATATGTAGAGTAGTGAAGTATAGTATGAGTTATATGTAGAGTAGTGAAGTATAGTATGAGTTATTCGTAGACTATTGAAGTATAGTATGAGTTATACGTAGAGTAGTAAACTATAGTATGAGTTATATGTAGAGTAGTGAAGTATAGTATGAGTTATACGTAGAGTAGTGATGTATAATATGAGTTATACGTAGAGTAGTGAAGTATAGTATGAGTTATACATAGTGAAGTATAGTATGAGTTATACGTAGAGTAGTGAAGTATAGTTTGAGTTATACGTAGAGTAGTGATGTATAGTATGAGTTATTTGTAGTGTAGTGAAGTATAGTATGAGTTATATCTAGAGTAGTGAAGTATAGTATGAGTTATTCGTAGACTATTGAAGTATAGTATGAGTTATACGTAGAGTAGTGAAGTATAGTATGAGTTATATGTAGAGTAGTGAAGTATAGTATGAGTTATATGTAGAGTAGTGAAGTATAGTATGAGTTATACGTAGAGTAGTGAAGTAAAGTATGAGTTATACGTAGAGTAATGAAGTATAGTATGAGTTATACGTAGAGTAGTGAAGTATAGAATGAGTTATATATAGAGTAATGAAGTATAGTATGATTTATACGTAGAGTAGTGAAGTATAGTATGAGTTTTATGTAGAGTAGTGAAGTATAGTATGAGTTATATGTAGAGTAGTGAAGTTTAGTATGAGTTATTCGTAGACTTTTGAAGTATAGTATGAGTTATACGTAGAGTAGTGAAGTATAGTATGAGTTATATGTAGAGTAATGAAGTATAGTATGAGTTATATGTAGAGTAGTGAAGTATAATATGATTTATTCGTAGACTATTGAAGTATAGTATGAGTTATACGTAGAGTAGTGAAGTATAGTATGAGTTATATGTAGAGTAGTGAAGTATAATATGATTTATTCGTAGACTATTGAAGTATAGTATGATTTATACGTAGAGTAGTGAAGTATAGTATGAGTTATACGTAGAGTAGTGAAGTATAGTATGAGTTATACGTAGAGTATTGAAGAATAGTCTGAGTTATACGTAGAGTAGTGAAGTATAGTATGAGATATACGTAGAGTAGTGAAGTATAGTATGAGTTATACGTAGAGTAGTGAAGTATAGTATGAGTTATATGTAGAGTAGTGAAGTATAGTATGAGTTATACGTAGAGTAGTGAAGTATAGTATGAGTTATACGTAGAGTAGTGAAGTATAGTATGAGTTATATGTAGAGTAGTGAAGTATAGTATGAGTTATACGTAGTGAAGTATAGTATGTGTTATACGTAGTGAAGTATAGTATGAGTTATACGTACTGAAGTATAGTATGAGTTATACGTAGTGAAGTATAGTATGAGTTATACGTAGTGAAGTATAGTATGAGTTATACGTAGTGTAGTATAGTATGATTTTTTCGTAGTGAAGTATAGTATGAGTTATACGTAGTGAAGTATAGTATGATTTGTATGTAGTGAAGTATAGTATGAGTTATACGTAGTGTAGTATAGTATGAGTTATGCGTAGTGTAGTATAGTATGAGTTATGCGTAGTGAAGTATAGTATGAGTTATACGTAGTGAAGTATAGTATGATTTGTACGTAGTGAAGTATAGTATGAGTTATACGTAGTGAAGTATAGTATGAGTTATACGTAGTGAAGTATAGTATGAGTTATACGTAGTGAAGTATAGTATGATTTGTACGTAGTGAAGTATAGTATGATTTGTACGTAGTGAAGTATAGTATGAGTTATGCATAGTGAAGTATAGTATGAGTTATACGTAGTGAAGTATAGTATGAGTTATACGTAGTGAAGTATAGTTTGAGTTATACGTAGTGAAGTATAGTATGAGTTATACGTAGTGTAGTATAGTATGAGTTATACGTAGTGAAGTATAGTATGAGTTATACGTAGTGTAGTATAGTATGATTTGTACGTATTGAAGTATAGTATGAGTTATACGTAGTGAAGTATAGTATGAGTTATACGTAGTGAAGTATAGTATGAGTTATACGTAGTGGAGTATAGTATGAGTTATACGTAGTGAAGTATAGTATGAGTTAAATGTAGTGAAGTATAGTATGAGTTATACGTAGTGAAGTATAGTATGATTTGTACGTAGTGAAGTATAGTATGATTTGTACGTAGTGAAGTATAGTATGAGTTATACGTAGTGAAGTATAGTATGAGTTATACGTAGTGAAGTATAGTATGAGTTATACGTAGTGAAGTATAGTATGAGTTATACGTAGTGAGGTATAGTATGAGTTATACGTAGTGAAGTATAGTATGATTTGTACGTAGTGAAGTATAGAATGAGTTATACGTAATGAAGTATAGTATGAGTTATACGTAGTGAAGTATAGTATGATTTGTACGTAGTGAAGTATAGTATGAGTTATACGTAGTGAAGTATAGTATGAGTTATACGTAGTGAAGTATAGTATGAGTTATACGTAGTGAAGTATAGTATGAGTTATACGTAGTGAAGTATAGTATAAGTTATACGTAGTGTAGTATAGTATGAGTTATACGTAGTGAAGTATAGTATGAGTTATACGTAGTTAATATAGTATGAGTAATACGTAGTGAAGTATAGTATGAGTTATACGTAGTGAAGTATAATATGAGTTATACGTAGTGTAGTATAGTATGAGTTGTACGTAGTGAAGTATAGTATGAGTTATACATAGTGAAGTATAGTATGAGTTATACGTAGTGAAGTATAGTATGATTTGTACGTAGTGAAGTATAGTATGATTTGTACGTAGTGAAGTATAGTATGAGTTATACGTAGTGAAGTATAGTATGAGTTATACGTAGTGAAGTTTAGTATGAGTTATACGTAGTGAAGTATAGTATGAGTTATACGTAGTGTAGTATAGTATGAGTTATACGTAGTGAAGTATAGTATGAGTTATACGTAGTGAAGTATAGTATGAGTAATACGTAGTGTAGTATAGTATGAGTTATACGTAGTGAAGTATAGTATGAGTTATACATAGTGAAGTATAGTATGAGTTATACGTAGTGAAGTATAGTATGAGTTATACGTAGTGAAGTATAGTATGATTTGTACGTAGTGAAGTATAGTATGAGTTATGCATAGTGAAGTATAGTATGAGTTATACGTAGTGAAGTATAGTATGAGTTATACGTAGTGAAGTATAGTTTGAGTTATACGTAGTGAAGTATAGTATGAGTTATACGTAGTGTAGTATAGTATGAGTTATACGTAGTGAAGTATAGTATGAGTTATACGTAGTGTAGTATAGTATGATTTGTACGTATTGAAGTATAGTATGAGTTATACGTAGTGAAGTATAGTATGAGTTATACGTAGTGAAGTATAGTATGAGTTATACGTAGTGGAGTATAGTATGAGTTATACGTAGTGAAGTATAGTATGAGTTAAACGTAGTGAAGTATAGTATGAGTTATACGTAGTGAAGTATAGTATGATTTGTACGTAGTGAAGTATAGTATGATTTGTACGTAGTGAAGTATAGTATGAGTTATACGTAGTGAAGTATAGTATGAGTTATACGTAGTGAAGTATAGTATGAGTTATACGTAGTGAAGTATAGTATGAGTTATACGTAGTGAAGTATAGTATGAGTTATACGTAGTGAAGTATAGTATGATTTGTACGTAGTGAAGTATAGAATGAGTTATACGTAATGAAGTATAGTATGAGTTATACGTAGTGAAGTATAGTATGATTTGTACGTAGTGAAGTATAGTATGAGTTATACGTAGTGAAGTATAGTATGAGTTATACGTAGTGAAGTATAGTATGAGTTATACGTAGTGAAGTATAGTATGAGTTATACGTAGTGAAGTATAGTATGAGTTATACGTAGTGTAGTATAGTATGAGTTATACGTAGTGAAGTATAGTATGAGTTATACGTAGTTAATATAGTATGAGTAATACGTAGTGAAGTATAGTATGAGTTATACGTAGTGAAGTATAATATGAGTTATACGTAGTGTAGTATAGTATGAGTTGTACGTAGTGAAGTATAGTATGAGTTATACGTAGTGAAGTATAGTATGAGTTATACGTAGTGAAGTATAGTATGATTTGTACGTAGTGAAGTATAGTATGATTTGTACGTAGTGAAGTATAGTATGAGTTATACGTAGTGAAGTATAGTATGAGTTATACGTAGTGAAGTTTAGTATGAGTTATACGTAGTGAAGTATAGTATGAGTTATACGTAGTGTAGTATAGTATGAGTTATACGTAGTGAAGTATAGTATGAGTTATACGTAGTGAAGTATAGTATGAGTAATACGTAGTGTAGTATAGTATGAGTTATACGTAGTGAAGTATAGTATGAGTTATACATAGTGAAGTATAGTATGATTTTTACGTAGTTGTGGTTGTGTGAATGAGCACAGCCACAGCTGCACACGAGCATGGTAATACGGCCGCCTTTTAAATTTGGACCTACAGGGTTTTCTATAGCCCTGTAGCACACAGCATAACTGTAACAGAAGAGTATAATAATGCAGTGGCAAATGCTGACAGACAGACCGCGGCCATCACAACCACCATACCACCAGGGCTGTTTGTTACTACGGGCAGGGCTTCCAAGAGAATCTTGGGCCCCAGTACAGAAACTTCCAGGGGCCGCCCAAGAGGAGGTGTGGCTGCACCATGGCAAAATGTAAACTGGGAGAACTATAGTGTGGCATAATATGAACTATTGGCACTGTAGAGCATAATCTGCACTATAGCACTACTATGGGGCATAAAATTAACTAGGGAACTACTATGCTGTATAACATACTATTTATTCAGCAGGCGCTCGTTCTTGTAGTCCTGCTCCTTCCAATGGGAAGAAGTTCTGGGGATGTGAATAGGGATCCGATCGTATACTTCCACCACCTTCTCAATCAGGGCCGTAGCTAGGGTAGTGCGGCCGGTGCCATCGCACAGGGCACCACAGGTCAGGGGGCGCTGTTTGGGCCTGTCAAATTTCTGTTTATTATCTTTCTCACTTGTAGCTTCCTCTTATTTCATCCCCAGCATCTCCTGCCCTCTCCTATCTCTTCCCTGGCCCTTCCCAATGAGGCCATTCCCCTTTTTTGGGTGCATTATGTCCCTTTGAAAAATGAGGGGGGCGCAAATGCTCTTTCTGGCACAGGGCACCAAAAAGTCTAGTTACGGCTCTGTTCTCAATGACTCCCCGGAATCGTTGTACATGCATGACCTCAGGTCACACATGTGCAGAAGCCGGGGACAGGTAAGTAACGCAGCTACTTCTGTAGCTGCGACTAATCGTTGTGTCCAAAGACACAGCAGAGATGTGACCTGTGTCCATTTCTGAATCAGGTCTATAGTGCGGCATGCTATCAAGGAGTGTGTCCTGCTATAGGGTGTGTCTTGCTCCACTCAGGGCATATTAACATTCAACTTTAATATATTAGCAAACCCTTATATTAATTTGCATGTGAAAAGAGGACGGTCTACAAAAATATACTGTACATTGTACAGTATGCACAGCACTGTGCAATACTATCACTACACATCACACAGCACTGACTGTGCATTACACTATACACATACAGTACATAGCACTGCATACAGAGCTCACATAAACCCGATAACGCCTTTTGTATTAAGGCATCAAACATCCCCACCTGATTCTTATGGATCAGCAAGTGGCATCCACGGTAGAAGGGGGGTCTCTGTTCTTAGAAACGTGCCCTTATTGACAGCAGGTTGTTGGGCTAGGGGTGCGCAATCATCATCACCCCTCCATCTCACCACCTTCCTGCATTCGTCCACTGAATCATGGAGCAGTCGGACTACCCACCAGCTATAGTAGACTGAACCACCCACAAGAAATACACCCCTGGCAGCGCTGCCTGTCCCAGGCAGTTTCCCATTCCCGGAGAATAGAGCAGAGAGTGAGATACTCGCGAGATGATGATGTCATCATCTCACGCTCCGCAGCGTGGTGCGCAGCGCACTGACAAGTAGGAGGAACATTAACCTGTCATCGGCTCTCGTCCTATGACTGAACCATATAACTCCCTCTCCCCCCAAAGGCCGCCTGTCTTGCACGCCCGGATAAATAGTAAAACACAGTCGTCCTGACTACAGATGGAGGCGGCCCGGGACTCTATATAACGGTATGGCCCGGGGGGCACATGGAACCCTGCCCCCTGGCCCAACCCGCCCCTGAGTTATACGTAGTGAAGTATAGTATGAGTTATACGTAGTGAAGTAAAGTATGATTTGTACATAGTGAAGTATAGTATGATTTGTACGTAGTGAAGTATAGTATGAGTTATACATAGTGAAGTATAGTATGAGTTATACGTAGTGTAGTATAGTATGAGTTATACGTAGTGAAGTATAGTATGATTTGAACATAGTGAAGTATAGTATGAGTTATACGTAGTGAAGTATAGTATGATTTGTACGTAGTGAAATATAGTATGAGTTATACGTAGTGAAGTATAGTATGATTTGTACGTAGTGAAGTATAGTATGAGTTATACGTAGTGTAGTATAGTATGAGTTATACGTAGTGAAGTATAGTATGATTTGTACGTAGTGAAGTATAGTATGAGTTATACGTAGTAAAGTATAGTATGATTTGTACGTAGTGAAGTATAGCATGAGTTATACGTAGTGAAGTATAGTATGAGTTATACACAGTGAAGTATAGTATGATTTGTACGTAGTGAAGTATAGTATGATTTGTACGTAGTGAAATATAGTATGAGTTATACGTAGTGAAGTATAGTATGATTTGTACGTAGTGAAGTATAGTATGAGTTATATGCAGTGAAGTATAGTATGAGTTATACGTAGAAGTATAGCATGAGTTATACGTAGTGAAGTATAGTATGATTTGTACGTAGAAGTATAGCATGAGTTATACGTAGTGAAGTAAAGTATGAGTTGTACGTAGTGAAGTATAGCATGAGTTATACATACTGAAGTATAGTATGATTTGTACGTAGTGAAGTATAGTATGATTTATACGTAGTGAAGTATAGTACGATTTATACGTAGTGAAGTATAGTATGATTTGTACGTAGTGAAGTATAGTATGAGTTATACATAGTGAAGTACAGTATGATTTATACGTAGTAAAGTATAGCATGATTTGTACGTAGTGAAGTATAGCATGAGTTATACGTAGTGAAGTATAGTATGAGTTATACGTAGTGAAGTATAGTATGAGTTATACGTAGTGAAGTATAGTATGATTTGTACGTAGTGAAGTATAGTATGAGTTGTACGTAGTGAAGTATAGTATGATTTGTATGTAGTGAAGTAAAGTATGAGTTATACGCAGTGAAGTATTGTATGAGTTATACGCAGTGAAGTATAGTATGAGTTATATGTAGAAGTATAGCATGAGTTATATGTAGTGAAGTATAGTATGAGTTATACGTAGTGAAGTATAGTATGATTTGTACGTAGTGAAGTATAGCATGAGTTATATGTAGTATGAGTTATACACAGTGAAGTATAGTATGAGTTATACGCAGTGAAGTATAGTATAAGTTATATGTAGTGAAGTATAGTATGAGTTATACGTAGTGAAGTATAGTATGATTTCTACGTAGTGAAGTATAGTATGATTTGTACGAGTTATACATAGTGAAGTACAGTATGATTTCTACGTAGTGAAGTATAGTATGAGTTATACGTAGTGAAGTATAGTATGATTTGTACGTAGTGAAGTATAGTATGATTTGCACGTAGTGAAGTATAGTATGATTTGTATGTAGTAAAGTATAGTTTGATTAATACGTAGAGTAGTGAAGTATTGTATGAGTTATACGTAGAGTAGTGAAGTATTGTATGAGTTATACTTAGAGTAATTAAGTATAGTATGAGTTATAAATAGTGAAGCATAGTATGATTTGTATGTAGTGAAGTATAGTATTATTTGTACGTAGTGAAGTATAGAATAAGTTATATGCAGTGAAGTATAGTAGGAGTTATACGTAATGAAGTATAGTATGATTTGTACGTAGTGAAGTATAGTATAATTTGTACGTAGTGAAGTATAGTATCAGTTATACATCGTGAAGTATAGTATGAGTGATACGTAGAGTAATGAAGTATAGTAAATTATACATAGAGTAGTGAAGTATTGTATGAGTTATACATAGTGAATTATAGTATGAGTTATACGTAGAGTAGTGAAGTATAGTATGAGTTATACTTAGAGTAGTGAAGTATTGTATGAGTGAAGTATAGTATTAGTTACACATAGTGATGTATATTATGAGTTATACGTAGAGTAGTAAACTATAGTATCAGTTATACATAGTGAAGTATAGTATGAGTTATACGTAGAGTAGTGAAGTTTAGTATGAATTATATGTGGAGTAGTGTAGTATAGTATGAGTTATACATAGTGAAGTATAGTATGAGTTATACGTAGTGTAGTGAAGTATAGTATGAGTTATACATAGTGAAGTATAGTATGAGTTATACGTAGAGTAGTGAAGTATAGTATGAGTTATACATAGTGAAGTATAGTAAAAGTTATACGTAGAGTAGTTACGTATAGTTTGAGTTATACATAGTGAAGTACAGTATGAGTTATACGTAGAGTGGTGAAGTATTGTATGAGTTATATGTAGAGTAATGAGGTATAGTATGAGTTATACATAGTGAAGTATAGTATGAGTTATACGTAGAGTATTGAAGTATAGTATGAGTTATACTTAGAGTAATGAAGTATAGTATGAGTTATATGTAGACTAGTGAAGAATAGTATGAGTTATTCATAGACTATTGAAGTATAGTATGAGTTATACGTAGGGTAGTGAAGTATAGTATGAGTTATATGTAGAGTAATGAAGTATAGTATGAGTTATACATAGTGAAGTATAGTATGAATTATACGTAGAGTAGTCAAGCATTCTATGAGTTATATGTAGAGTAGTGAAGTATAGTATGAGTTATATGTAGAGTAGTGAAGTATAGTATGAGTTATATGTAGAGTAATGAAGTATAGTATGAGTTATACATAGTGAAGTATAGTATGAATTATACGTAGAGTAGTGAAGTATTGTATGAGTTATATGTAGAGTAGTGAAGTATAGTATGAGTTATACGTAGAGTAGTGAAGTATTGTATGAGTTATATGTAGAGTAATGATGTATAGCATGAGTTATACATAGAGTAGTGATGTATAGTATGAGTTATATGTAGAGTAGTGAAGTATAGTATGAGTTATATGTAGAGTAGTGAAGTATAGTATGAGTTATATGTAGAGTAGTGAAGTATAGTATGAGTTATACGTAGAGTAGTAAAGTATAGTATGAGTTATATGTAGAGTAGTGAAGTATAGTATGAGTTATACGTAGAGTAGTGAAGTATAGTATGAGTTATACGTAGAGTAGTGAAGTATAGTATGAGTTATACATAGTGAAGTATAGTATGAGTTATACGTAGAGTAGTGAAGTATAGTTTGAGTTATACGTAGAGTAGTGATGTATAGTATGAGTTTTATGTAGAGTAGTGAAGTATAGTATGAGTTACATGTAGAGTAGTGAAGTATAGTATGAGTTATATGTAGAGTAGTGAAGTATAGTATGAGTTATATGTAGAGTAGTGAAGTATAGTATGAGTTATTTGTAGACTATTGAAGTATAGTATGAGTTATACGTAGAGTAGTGAAGTATAGTATGAGTTATATGTAGAGTAGTGAAGTATAGTATGAGTTATATGTAGAGTAGTGAAGAAGAGTATGAGTTATATGTAGAGTAGTGAAGTATAGTATGAGTTATTCGTAGAGTAATGAAGTATAGTGTGAGTTATACGTAGAGTAGTGAAATATAGTGTGAGTTATATGTAGAGTAATGAAGTATAGTATGATTTATACGCAGAGTAGTGAAGTATAGTATGAGTTATATGTAGAGTAGTGAAGTATAATATGAGTTATTCGTAGACTATTGAAGTATAGTATGAGTTATATGTAGAGTAGTGAAGTATAGTATGAGTTATATGTAAAGTAGTGAAGTTTAGTATGAGTTAATCGTAGACTATTGAAGTATAGTATGAGTTATACGTAGAGTATTGAATTATAGTATGAGTTATACGTAGAGTAATGAAGTATAGTATGAGTTATACGTAGAGTAGTGAAGTATAGTATGAGTTATATGTAGAGTAATGAAGTATAGTATGAGTTATATGTAGAGTAGTGAAGTATAATATGATTTATTCGTAGACTATTGAAGTATAGTATGAGTTATACGTAGAGTATTGAAGTATGGTATGAGTTATATGTAGAGTAGTGAAGTATAGTATGAGTTATATGTAGAGTAGTGAAGTATAGTATGATTTATACGTAGAGTAGTGAAGTATAGTATGAGTTATTCGTAGACTATTGAAGTATAGTATGAGTTATACGTAGAGTAGTGAAGTATAGTATGAGTTATTCGTAGACAATTGAAGTATAGTATGAGTTATACGTAGAGTAGTGAAGTATAGTATGAGTTATATGTAGAGTAGTGAAGTATAGTATGAGTTATTCGTAGACTATTGAAGTATAGTATGAGTTATACATAGAGTAGTGAAGTATAGTATGAGTTATATGTAGTGAAGTATAGTATGAGTTATACGTAGTGTAGTATAGTATGAGTTATACGTAGTGAAGTATAGTATGAGTTATACGCAGTGAAGTATAGTATGAGTTATACGCAGTGAAGTATAATATGAGTTATACGTAGAAGTATAGCATGAGTTATACGTAGTGAAGTATAGTATGATTTTTAAGTAGAAGTATAGCATGAGTTATACGTTGTGAAGTAAAGTATGAGTTGTACGTAGTGAAGTATAGCATGAGTTGTACATACTGAAGTATAGTATGATTTGTACCTAGTGAAGTATAGTATGATTTATACGTAGTGAAGTATAGTACGATTTATACGTAGTGAAGTATAGTATGATTTGTACATAGTGAAGTATAGTATGAGTTATACGTAGTGAAGTATAGTATGATTTATACGTAGTAAAGTATAGTATGATTTGTACGTAGTGAAGTATAGCATGAGTTATACGTAGTGAAGTATAGTATGAGTTATACACAGTGAAGTATGGTATGAGTTATACGTAGTGAAGTATAGTATGATTTGTACGTAGTGAAGTATAGTATGATTTGTACGTAGTGAAGTATAGTATGAGTTATACGTAGTGAAGTATAGTATGATTTGTATGTAGTGAAGTAAAGTATGAGTTATACGCAGTGAAGTCTAGCATGAGTTATACGTAGTGAAGTATAGTATGAGTTATACGTAGTGAAGTATAGTATGATTTGTACGTAGTGAAGTATAGCATGAGTTATACGTAGTGAAGTATAGTATGAGTTATACGTAGTGAAGTATAGTATGATTTGTACGTAGTGAAGTATAGCATGAGTTATACGTAGTGAAGTATAGTATGAGTTATACGTAGTGAAGTATAGAATGATTTGTACGTAGTGAAGTATAGTATGAGTTGTACGTAGTGAAGTATAGTATGATTTGTACGTAGTGAAGTATAGTATGATTTGTACGTAGTAAAGTATAGTATGATTTGTACGTAGTGAAGTATAGTATGAGTTATACGTAGTGAAGTATAGTATGATTTGTACGTAGTGAAGTATAGTATGATTTGTACATAGAAGTATAGTATGATTTGTACATAGTGAAGTATAGTATGAGTTATACGTAGTGAAGTATAGTATGAGTTATACGCAGTGAAGTATAGTATGAGTTATACGCAGTGAAGTATAGTATGAGTTATACGCAGTGAAGTATAGTATGAGTTATATGTAGTGAAGTATAGTATGAGTTATACGTAGTGAAGTAAAGTATGATTTGTACGTAGTGAAGTATAATATGATTTCTACGTAGTGAAGTATAATATGAGTTATACGTAGTGAAGTATAGTATAATTTGTACGTAGTGAAGTACAGTATGATTTGTACGTAGTGAAGTATAGTATGATTTCTACGTAGTGAAGTATAGTATGAGTTATACGTAGTGTAGTATAGTATGAGTTATACATAGTGAAGTATAGTATGAGTTATACGTAGTGTAGTGAAGTATAGTATGAGTTATACATAGTGAAGTATAGTATGAGTTATACGTAGAGTAGTGAAGTATAGTATGAGTTATACATAGTGAAGTATAGTAAAAGTTATACGTAGAGTAGTTACGTATAGTTTGAGTTATACATAGTGAAGTACAGTATGAGTTATACGTAGAGTGGTGAAGTATTGTATGAGTTATATGTAGAGTAATGAGGTATAGTATGAGTTATACATAGTGAAGTATAGTATGAGTTATACGTAGAGTAGTGAAGTATAGTATGAGTTATACTTAGAGTAATGAAGTATAGTATGAGTTATATGTAGACTAGTGAAGAATAGTATGAGTTATTCATAGACTATTGAAGTATAGTATGAGTTATACGTAGGGTAGTGAAGTACAGTATGAGTTATATGTAGAGTAATGAAGTATAGTATGAGTTATACATAGTGAAGTATAGTATGAATTATACGTAGAGTAGTCAAGCATTCTATGAGTTATATGTAGAGTAGTGAAGTATAGTATGAGTTATATGTAGAGTAGTGAAGTATAGTATGAGTTATATGTAGAGTAATGAAGTATAGTATGAGTTATACATAGTGAAGTATAGTATGAATTATACGTAGAGTAGTGAAGTATTGTATGAGTTATATGTAGAGTAGTGAAGTATAGTATGAGTTATACGTAGAGTAGTGAAGTATTGTATGAGTTATATGTAGAGTAATGATGTATAGCATGAGTTATACATAGAGTAGTGATGTATAGTATGAGTTATATGTAGAGTAGTGAAGTATAGTATGAGTTATATGTAGAGTAGTGAAGTATAGTATGAGTTATATGTAGAGTAGTGAAGTATAGTATGAGTTATACGTAGAGTAGTAAAGTATAGTATGAGTTATATGTAGAGTAGTGAAGTATAGTATGAGTTATACGTAGAGTAGTGAAGTATAGTATGAGTTATACGTAGAGTAGTGAAGTATAGTATGAGTTATACATAGTGAAGTATAGTATGAGTTATACGTAGAGTAGTGAAGTATAGTTTGAGTTATACGTAGAGTAGTGATGTATAGTATGAGTTTTATGTAGAGTAGTGAAGTATAGTATGAGTTACATGTAGAGTAGTGAAGTATAGTATGAGTTATATGTAGAGTAGTGAAGTATAGTATGAGTTATATGTAGAGTAGTGAAGTATAGTATGAGTTATTTGTAGACTATTGAAGTATAGTATGAGTTATACGTAGAGTAGTGAAGTATAGTATAAGTTATATGTAGAGTAGTGAAGTATAGTATGAGTTATATGTAGAGTAGTGAAGAAGAGTATGAGTTATATGTAGAGTAGTGAAGTATAGTATGAGTTATTCGTAGAGTAATGAAGTATAGTGTGAGTTATACGTAGAGTAGTGAAATATAGTGTGAGTTATATGTAGAGTAATGAAGTATAGTATGATTTATACGCAGAGTAGTGAAGTATAGTATGAGTTATATGTAGAGTAGTGAAGTATAATATGAGTTATTCGTAGACTATTGAAGTATAGTATGAGTTATATGTAGAGAAGTGAAGTATAGTATGAGTTATATGTAAAGTAGTGAAGTTTAGTATGAGTTATTCGTAGACTATTGAAGTATAGTATGAGTTATACGTAGAGTATTGAATTATAGTATGAGTTATACGTAGAGTAATGAAGTATAGTATGAGTTATACGTAGAGTAGTGAAGTATAGTATGAGTTATATGTAGAGTAATGAAGTATAGTATGAGTTATATGTAGAGTAGTGAAGTATAATATGATTTATTCGTAGACTATTGAAGTATAGTATGAGTTATACGTAGAGTATTGAAGTATAGTATGAGTTATATGTAGAGTAGTGAAGTATAGTATGAGTTATATGTAGAGTAGTGAAGTATAGTATGATTTATACGTAGAGTAGTGAAGTATAGTATGAGTTATTCGTAGACTATTGAAGTATAGTATGAGTTATACGTAGAGTAGTGAAGTATAGTATGAGTTATTCGTAGACAATTGAAGTATAGTATGAGTTATACGTAGAGTAGTGAAGTATAGTATGAGTTATATGTAGAGTAGTGAAGTATAGTATGAGTTATTCGTAGACTATTGAAGTATAGTATGAGTTATACGTAGAGTAGTGAAGTATAGTATGAGTTATACGTAGTGTAGTATAGTATGAGTTATACGTAGTGAAGTATAGTATGATTTGTACGTAGTGAAGTATAGTATGAGTTATACGCAGTGAAGTATAGTATGAGTTATACGCAGTGAAGTATAATATGAGTTATACGTAGAAGTATAGCATGAGTTATACGTAGTGAAGTATAGTATGATTTTTACGTAGAAGTATAGCATGAGTTATACATTGTGAAGTAAAGCATGAGTTGTACGTAGTGAAGTATAGCATGAGTTGTACATACTGAAGTATAGTATGATTTGTACCTAGTGAAGTATAGTATGATTTATACGTAGTGAAGTATAGTACGATTTATACGTAGTGAAGTATAGTATGATTTGTACATAGTGAAGTATAGTATGAGTTATACGTAGTGAAGTATAGTATGATTTATACGTAGTAAAGTATAGTATGATTTGTACTTAGTGAAGTATAGCATGAGTTATACGTAGTGAAGTATATTATGAGTTATACACAGTGAAGTATGGTATGAGTTATACGTAGTGAAGTATAGTATGATTTGTACGTAGTGAAGTATAGTATGATTTGTACGTAGTGAAGTATAGTATGAGTTATACGTAGTGAAGTATAGTATGATTTGTATGTAGTGAAGTAAAGTATGAGTTATACGCAGTGAAGTCTAGCATGAGTTATACGTAGTGAAGTATAGTATGAGTTATACGTAGTGAAGTATAGTATGATTTGTACGTAGTGAAGTATAGCATGAGTTATACGTAGTGAAGTATATTACGAGTTATACGTAGTGAAGTATAGTATGATTTGTACGTAGTGAAGTATAGCATGAGTTATACATAATGAAGTATAGTATGAGTTATACGTAGTGAAGTATAGTATGATTTGTACGTAGTGAAGTATAGTATGAGTTGTACGTAGTGAAGTATAGTATGATTTGTACGTAGTGAAGTATAGTATGATTTGTACGTAGTAAAGTATAGTATGATTTGTACGTAGTGAAGTATAGTATGAGTTATACGTAGTGAAGTATAGTATGATTTGTACGTAGTGAAGTATAGTATGATTTGTACATAGAAGTATAGTATGATTTGTACATAGTGAAGTATAGTATGATTTGTACGTAGTGAAGTATAGTATGAGTTATACGTAGTGAAGTATAGTATGAGTTATACGCAGTGAAGTATAGTATGAGTTATACGCAGTGAAGTATAGTATGAGTTATACGCAGTGAAGTATAGTATGAGTTATACGTAGTGAAGTATAGTATGAGTTATACGTAGTGAAGTAAAGTATGATTTGTACGTAGTGAAGTATAATATGATTTCTACGTAGTGAAGTATAATATGAGTTATACGTAGTGAAGTATAGTATAATTTGTACGTAGTGAAGTATAGTATGATTTGTACGTAGTGAAGTATAGTATGATTTCTACGTAGTGAAGTATAGTATGATTTGCACGTAGTGAAGTATAGTATGATTTGTACGTAGTGAATTATAATATGAGTTATGCGTAGAGTAGTGAAGTATAGTTTGATTAATACGTAGAGTAGTGAAGTATTGTATGAGTTATACGTAGAGTAGTGAAGTGTTGTATGAGTTATACTTAATGTAGTTAAGTATAGTATGAGTTATAAATAGTGAAGCATAGTATGATTTGTATGTAGTGAAGTATAGTATTATTTGTACGTAGTGAAGTATAGAATAAGTTATATGCAGTGAAGTATAGTATGAGTTATACGTAATGAAGTATAGTATGATTTGTTCGTAGTGAAGTATAGTATGATTTGTACGTAGTGAAGTATAGTATCAGTTATACATCGTGAAGTATAGTATGAGTGATAGGTAGAGTAATGAAGTATAGTAAATTATACATAGAGTAGTGAAGTATTGTATGAGTTATACATAGTGAATGTATATTATGAGTTATACGTAGAGTAGTAAACTATAGTAAGAGATATACATAGTGAAGTATAGTATGAGTTATACGTAGAGTAGTGAAGTATAGTATGAGTTATATGTGGAGTAGTGTAGTATAGTATGAGTTATACATAGTGAAATATAGTATGAGTTAAACGTAGTGTAGTGAAGTATAGTATAAGTTATACGTAGTGTAGTGAATTATAGTATGAGTTATACATAGAGTAGTGAAGTATTGTATGAGTTATTTGTAAAGTAATGAAGTATAGTATGAGTTATACATAGTGAAGTATAGTAAAAGTTATACGTAGAGTAGTTACGTATAGTTTAAGTTATACATAGTGAAGTACAGTATGAGTTATACATAGAGTAGTGAAGTACTGTATGAGTTATATGTAGAGTAATGAAGTATAGTATGAGTTATACATAGTGAAGTATAGTATGAGTTATACGTAGAGTAGTGAAGTATAGTATGAGTTATACTTAGAGAAATGAAGTATAGTATGAGTTATATGTAGACTAGTGAAGTATAGTATGAGTTATTCATAGACTATTGAAGTATAGTATGAGTTATACGTAGGGTAGTGAAGTATAGTATGAGTTATAGGTAGAGTAATGAAGTATAGTATGAGTTATACATAGTGAAGTATAGTATGAATTATACGTAGAGTAGTGAAGTATTGTATGAGTTATATGTAGAGTAGTGAAGTATAGTATGAGTTATATGTAGAGTAGTGAAGTATAGTATGAGTTATATGTAGAGTAATGAAGTATAGTATGAGTTATACATAGTGAAGTATAGTATGAATTATACGTAGAGTAGTGAAGTATTGTATGAGTTATATGTAGAGTAGTGAAGTATAGTATGAGTTATACGTAGAGTAGTGAAGTATTGTATGAGTTATATGTAGAGTAATGATTTATAGTATGAGTTATACATAGAGTAGTGATGTATAGTATGAGTTATGTGTAGAGTAGTGAAGTATAGTATGAGTTATATGTAGAGTAGTGAAGTATAGTATGAGTTATATGTAGAGTTGTGAAGTATAGTATGAGTTATTCGTAGACTATTGAAGTATAGTATGAGTTATACGTAGAGTAGTAAAGTATAGTATAAGTTATATGTAGAGTAGTGAAGTATAGTATGAGTTATACGTAGAGTAGTGATGTATAGTATGAGTTATACGTAGAGTAGTGAAGTATAGTATGAGTTATACATAGTGAAGTATAGTATGAGTTATACGTAGAGTAGTGAAGTATAGTTTGAGTTATACGTAGAGTAGTGATGTATAGTATGAGTTATTTGTAGAGTAGTGAAGTATAGTATGAGTTATATGTAGAGTAGTGAAGTATAGTATGAGTTATTCGTAGACTATTGAAGTATAGTATGAGTTATACGTAGAGTAGTGAAGTATAGTATGAGTTATATGTAGAGTAGTGAAGTATAGTATGAGTTATATGTAGAGTAGTGAAGTATAGTATGAGTTATATGTAGAGTAGTGAAGTATAGTATGAGTTATTCGTACACTATTAAAGTATAGTATGAGTTATATGTAGAGTAATGAAGTATAGTATGAGTTATACGTAGAGTAGTGAAGTATAGTATGAGTTATACGTAGAGTAGTGAAGTATAGTATGAGATATACATAGTGAAGTATAGTATGAGTTATACGTAGAGTAGTGAAGTATAGTTTGAGTTATACGTAGAGTAGTGATGTATAGTATGAGTTTTATGTAGAGTAGTGAAGTATAGTATGAGTTACATGTAGAGTAGTGAAGTATAGTATGAGTTATATGTAGAGTAGTGAAGTATAGTATGAGTTATATGTAGAGTAGTGAAGTATAGTATGAGTTATTTGTAGACTATTGAAGTATAGTATGAGTTATACGTAGAGTAGTGAAGTATAGTATGAGTTATATGTAGAGTAGTGAAGTATAGTATGAGTTATATGTAGAGTAGTGAAGAAGAGTATGAGTTATATGTAGAGTAGTGAAGTATAGTATGAGTTATTCGTAGAGTAATGAAGTATAGTGTGAGTTATACGTAAAGTAGTGAAATATAGTGTGAGTTATATGTAGAGTAATGAAGTATAGTATGATTTATACGCAGAGCAGTGAAGTATAGTATGAGTTATATGTAGAGTAGTGAAGTATAATATGAGTTATTCGTAGACTATTGAAGTATAGTATGAGTTATATGTAGAGTAGTGAAGTATAGTATGAGTTATATGTAAAGTAGTGAAGTTTAGTATGAGTTATTCGTAGACTATTGAAGTATAGTATGAGTTATACGTAGAGTATTGAATTATAGTATGAGTTATACGTAGAGTAATGAAGTATAGTATGAGTTATACGTAGAGTAGTGAAGTATAGTATGAGTTATACGTAGAGTATTGAAGTATAGTATGAGTTATATGTAGAGTAGTGAAGTATAGTATGAGTTATATGTAGAGTAGTGAAGTATAGTATGATTTATACGTAGAGTAGTGAAGTATAGTATGAGTTATTCGTAGACTATTGAAGTATAGTATGAGTTATACGTAGAGTAGTGAAGTATAGTATGAGTTATTAGTAGACAATTGAAGTATAGTATGAGTTATACGTAGAGTAGTGAAGTATAGTATGAGTTATATGTAGAGTAGTGAAGTATAGTATGAGTTATTCGTAGACTATTGAAGTATAGTATGAGTTATACGTAGAGTAGTGAAGTATAGTATGAGTTATACGTAGTGAAGTATAGTATGAGTTATACGTAGTATAGTATGAGTTATACGTAGTGAAGTATAGTATGATTTGTACGTAGTGAAGTATAGTATGAGTTATACGCAGTGAAGTATAGTATGAGTTATACGCAGTGAAGTATAATATGAGTTATACGTAGAAGTATAGCATGAGTTATACGTAGTGAAGTATAGTATGATTTTTACGTAGAAGTATAGCATGAGTTATACGTTGTGAAGTAAAGCATGAGTTGTACGTAGTGAAGTATAGCATGAGTTGTACATACTGAAGTATAGTATGATTTGTACCTAGTGAAGTATAGTATGATTTATACGTAGTGAAGTATAGTACGATTTATACGTAGTGAAGTATAGTATGATTTGTACATAGTGAAGTATAGTATGAGTTATACGTAGTGAAGTATAGTATGATTTATACGTAGTAAAGTATAGTATGATTTGTACGTAGTGAAGTATAGCATGAGTTATACGTAGTGAAGTATAGTATGAGTTATACACAGTGAAGTATGGTATGAGTTATACGTAGTGAAGTATAGTATGATTTGTACGTAGTGAAGTATAGTATGATTTGTACGTAGTGAAGTATAGTATGAGTTATACGTAGTGAAGTATAGTATGATTTGTACGTAGTGAAGTATAGCATGAGTTATACGTAGTGAAGTATAGTATGAGTTATACGTAGTGAAGTATAGTATGATTTGTACGTAGTGAAGTATAGCATGAGTTATACGTAGTGAAGTATAGTATGAGTTATACGTAGTGAAGTATAGTATGATTTGTACGTAGTGAAGTATAGTATGAGTTGTACGTAGTGAAGTATAGTATGATTTGTACGTAGTGAAGTATAGTATGATTTGTACGTAGTAAAGTATAGTATGATTTGTACGTAGTGAAGTATAGTATGAGTTATACGTAGTGAAGTATAGTATGATTTGTACGTAGTGAAGTATAGTATGAATTGTACATAGAAGTATAGTATGATTTGTACATAGTGAAGTATAGTATGATTTGTACGTAGTGAAGTATAGTATGAGTTATACGTAGTGAAGTATAGTATGAGTTATACGCAGTGAAGTATAGTATGAGTTATACGCAGTGAAGTATAGTATGAGTAATACGCAGTGAAGTATAGTATGAGTTATACGTAGTGAAGTATAGTATGATTTGTACGTAGTGAAGTATAGTATGATTTGTACGTAGTGAAGTATAGTATGATTTGTACGTAGTGAAGTATAGTATGAGTTATACGTAGTGAAGTATAGTATGATTTGTATGTAGTGAAGTAAAGTATGAGTTATACGCAGTGAAGTCTAGCATGAGTTATACGTAGTGAAGTATAGTATGAGTTATACGTAGTGAAGTATAGTATGATTTGTACGTAGTGAAGTATAGCATGAGTTATACGTAGTGAAGTATAGTATGAGTTATACGTAGTGAAGTATAGTATGATTTGTACGTAGTGAAGTATAGCATGAGTTATACGTAGTGAAGTATAGTATGAGTTATACGTAGTGAAGTATAGTATGATTTGTACGTAGTGAAGTATAGTATGAGTTGTACGTAGTGAAGTATAGTATGATTTGTACGTAGTGAAGTATAGTATGATGTGTACGTAGTAAAGTATAGTATGATTTGTACGTAGTGAAGTATAGTATGAGTTATACGTAGTGAAGTATAGTATGATTTGTACGTAGTGAAGTATAGTATGATTTGTACATAGAAGTATAGTATGATTTGTACATAGTGAAGTATAGTATGATTTGTACGTAGTGAAGTATAGTATGAGTTATACGTAGTGAAGTATAGTATGAGTTATACGCAGTGAAGTATAGTATGAGTTATACGCAGTGAAGTATAGTATGAGTAATACGCAGTGAAGTATAGTATGAGTTATACGTAGTGAAGTATAGTATGAGTTATACGTAGTGAAGTAAAGTATGATTTGTACGTAGTGAAGTATAATATGATTTCTACGTAGTGAAGTATAATATGAGTTATACGTAGTGAAGTATAGTATAATTTGTACGTAGTGAAGTATAGTATGATTTGTACGTAGTGAAGTATAGTATGATTTCTACGTAGTGAAGTATAGTATGAGTTATACGTAGTGAAGTATAGTATGAGTTATACGTAGTGAAGTATAGTATGATTTGTACGTAGTGAAGTATAGTATGATTTGCACGTAGTGAAGTATAGTATGATTTGTACGTAGTGAATTATAATATGAGTTATGCGTAGAGTAGTGAAGTATAGTTTGATTAATACGTAGAGTAGTGAAGTATTGTATGAGTTATACGTAGAGTAGTGAAGTGTTGTATGAGTTATACTTAATGTAGTTAAGTATAGTATGAGTTATAAATAGTGAAGCATAGAATGATTTGTATGTAGTGAAGTATAGTATTATTTGTACGTAGTGAAGTATAGAATAAGTTATATGCAGTGAAGTATAGTATGAGTTATACGTAATGAAGTATAGTATGATTTGTTCGTAGTGAAGTATAGTATGATTTGTACGTAGTGAAGTATAGTATCAGTTATACATCGTGAAGTATAGTATGAGTGATAGGTAGAGTAATGAAGTATAGTAAATTATACATAGAGTAGTGAAGTATTGTATGAGTTATACATAGTGAATGTATATTATGAGTTATACGTAGAGTAGTAAACTATAGTAAGAGATATACATAGTGAAGTATAGTATGAGTTATACGTAGAGTAGTGAAGTATAGTATGAGTTATATGTGGAGTAGTGTAGTATAGTATGAGTTATACATAGTGAAATATAGTATGAGTTAAACGTAGTGTAGTGAAGTATAGTATAAGTTATACATAGTGTAGTGAATTATAGTATGAGTTATACATAGAGTAGTGAAGTATTGTATGAGTTATTTGTAAAGTAATGAAGTATAGTATGAGTTATACATAGTGAAGTATAGTAAAAGTTATACGTAGAGTAGTTACGTATAGTTTAAGTTATACATAGTGAAGTACAGTATGAGTTATACATAGAGTAGTGAAGTATTGTATGAGTTATATGTAGAGTAATGAAGTATAGTATGAGTTATACATAGTGAAGTATAGTATGAGTTATACGTAGAGTAGTGAAGTATAGTATGAGTTATACTTAGAGAAATGAAGTATAGTATGAGTTATATGTAGACTAGTGAAGTATAGTATGAGTTATTCATAGACTATTGAAGTATAGTATGAGTTATACGTAGGGTAGTGAAGTATAGTATGAGTTATAGGTAGAGTAATGAAGTATAGTATGAGTTATACATAGTGAAGTATAGTATGAATTATACGTAGAGTAGTGAAGTATTGTATGAGTTATATGTAGAGTAGTGAAGTATAGTATGAGTTATATGTAGAGTAGTGAAGTATAGTATGAGTTATATGTAGAGTAATGAAGTATAGTATGAGTTATACATAGTGAAGTATAGTATGAATTATACGTAGAGTAGTGAAGTATTGTATGAGTTATATGTAGAGTAGTGAAGTATAGTATGAGTTATACGTAGAGTAGTGAAGTATTGTATGAGTTATATGTAGAGTAATGATTTATAGTATGAGTTATACATAGAGTAGTGATGTATAGTATGAGTTATGTGTAGAGTAGTGAAGTATAGTATGAGTTATATGTAGAGTAGTGAAGTATAGTATGAGTTATATGTAGAGTAGTGAAGTATAGTATGAGTTATTCGTAGACTATTGAAGTATAGTATGAGTTATACGTAGAGTAGTAAAGTATAGTATAAGTTATATGTAGAGTAGTGAAGTATAGTATGAGTTATACGTAGAGTAGTGATGTATAGTATGAGTTATACGTAGAGTAGTGAAGTATAGTATGAGTTATACATAGTGAAGTATAGTATGAGTTATACGTAGAGTAGTGAAGTATAGTTTGAGTTATACGTAGAGTAGTGATGTATAGTATGAGTTATTTGTAGAGTAGTGAAGTATAGTATGAGTTATATGTAGAGTAGTGAAGTATAGTATGAGTTATTCGTAGACTATTGAAGTATAGTATGAGTTATACGTAGAGTAGTGAAGTATAGTATGAGTTATATGTAGAGTAGTGAAGTATAGTATGAGTTATATGTAGAGTAGTGAAGTATAGTATGAGTTATATGTAGAGTAGTGAAGTATAGTATGAGTTATTCGTACACTATTAAAGTATAGTATGAGTTATACGTAGAGTAATGAAGTATAGTATGAGTTATACGTAGAGTAGTGAAGTATAGAATGAGTTATATGTAGAGTAATGAAGTATAGTATGATTTATACGTAGAGTAGTGAAGTATAGTATGAGTTTTATGTAGAGTAGTGAAGTATAATATGAGTTATTCGTAGACTATTGAAGTATAGTATGAGTTATACGTAGAGTATTGAAGAATAGTATGAGTTATATGTAGAGTAGTGAAGTATAGTATGAGTTATATGTAGAGTAGTGAAGTTTAGTATGAGTTATTCGTAGACTATTGAAGTATAGTATGAGTTATAGGTAGACTATAGAAGTATAGTATGAGTTATACGTAGAGTAATGAAGTATAGTATGAGTTATACGTAGAGTAGTGAAGTATAGTATGAGTTATATGTAGAGTAATGAAGTATAGTATGAGTTATATGTAGAGTAGTGAAGTATAATATGATTTATTCGTAGACTATTGAAGTATAGTATGAGTTATACGTAGAGTAGTGAAGTATAGTATGAGTTATACGTAGAGTAGTGAAGTATAGTATGAGTTATATGTAGAGTAGTGAAGTATAATATGATTTATTCGTAGACTATTGAAGTATAGTATGAGTTATACGTAGAGTAGTGAAGTATAGTATGAGTTATATGTAGAGTAGTGAAGTATAGTCTGAGTTATACGTAGAGTATTGAAGTATAGTCTGAGTTATACGTAGAGTAGTGAAGTATAGTATGAGTTATACGTAGAGTAGTGAAGTATAGTATGAGTTATACGTAGAGTATTGAAGTATAGTATGAGTTATACGTAGAGTAATGATGTATAGTATGAGTTATACGTAGAGTAGTGATGTATAGTATGAGTTATACGTAGAGTAGTGAAGTATAGTATGAGTTATACGTAGAGTAGTGAAGTATAGTATGAGTTCTACGTAGAGTAGTGAAGTATAGTATGAGTTATACGTAGAGTATTGAAGTATAGTATGAGTTATACGTAGAGTAATGAAGTATAGTATGAGTTATACGTAGAGTATTGAAGTATATTATGAGTTATACGTAGAGTAGCGAAGTATGGTATTAGTTATACGTATAGAGTAGTGAAGTATAGTATGAGTTATACATTGAGTAGTGAAGTATAGTATGAGTTATACGTAGAGTAGTGAAGTTTAGTATGAGTTATACGTAGAATAGTGAAGTATAGTATGAGTTATACGTAGAATAGTGAAGTATAGTATGAGTTATACGTAGAGTATTGAAGTATAGTATGAGTTATACGTAGAGTATTGAAGTATAGTATGAGTTATACGTAGAGTAGCGAAGTATGGTATTAGTTATACGTATAGAGTAGCAAAGTATGGTATGAGTTATACATTGAGTAGTGAAGTATAGTATGAGTTATATGTAGAGTAGTGAAGTATAATATGATTTATTCGTAGACTATTGAAGTATAGTATGAGTTATACGTAGAGTAGTGAAGTATAGTATGAGTTATACGTAGAGTAGTGAAGTATAGTATGAGTTATATGTAGAGTAGTGAAGTATAATATGATTTATTCGTAGACTATTGAAGTATAGTATGAGTTATACGTAGAGTAGTGAAGTATAGTATGAGTTATACGTAGAGTAGTGAAGTATAGTCTGAGTTATACGTAGAGTATTGAAGTATAGTCTGAGTTATACGTAGAGTAGTGAAGGATAGTATGAGTTATACGTAGAGTAGTGAAGTATAGTATGAGTTATACGTAGAGTATTGAAGTATAGTATGAGTTATACGTAGAGTAATGATGTATAGTATGAGTTATACGTAGAGTAGTGATGTATAGTATGAGTTATACGTAGAGTAGTGAAGTATAGTATGAGTTATACGTAGAGTAGTGAAGTATAGTATGAGTTCTACGTAGAGTAGTGAAGTATAGTATGAGTTATACGTAGAGTATTGAAGTATAGTATGAGTTATACGTAGAGTAATGAAGTATAGTATGAGTTATACGTAGAGTATTGAAGTATATTATGAGTTATACGTAGAGTAGCGAAGTATGGTATTAGTTATACGTATAGAGTAGTGAAGTATAGTATGAGTTATACATTGAGTAGTGAAGTATAGTATGAGTTATACGTAGAGTAGTGAAGTTTAGTATGAGTTATACGTAGAATAGTGAAGTATAGTATGAGTTATACGTAGAATAGTGAAGTATAGTATGAGTTATACGTAGAGTATTGAAGTATAGTATGAGTTATACGTAGAGTATTGAAGTATAGTATGAGTTATACGTAGAGTAGCGAAGTATGGTATTAGTTATACGTATAGAGTAGCAAAGTATGGTATGAGTTATACATTGAGTAGTGAAGTATAGTATGAGTTATACGTAGAGTAGTGAAGTATAGTATGAGTTATACGTAGAATAGTGAAGTATAGTATGAGTTATACGTAGAATAGTGAAGTATAGTATGAGTTATACGTAGAATAGTGAAGTATAGTATGAGTTATACGTAGAGTATTGAAGTATAGTATGAGTTATACGTAGAGTATTGAAGTATAGTATGAGTTATACGTAGAGTAATGAAGTATAGTATGAGTTATACGTAGAGTAATGAAGTATAGTATGAGTTATAAGTAGAGTATTGAAGTATAGTATGAGTTATACGTAGAGTATTGAAGTATAGTATAAGTTATACGTAGAGTAGTGAAGTATAGTATGAGTTATACGTAGAGTATTGAAGTATAGTATGAGTTAAACGTAGAGTATTGAAGTGTAGTATGAGTTATACGTAGAGTATTGAAGTGTAGTATGAGTTATACGTAGATTAGTGAAGTGTAGTATGAGTTATACGTAGAGTAATGAAGTATAGTATGAGTTATACGTAGAGTATTGAAGTGTAGTATGACGTATACGTAGAGTAGTGAATTATAGTATCAGTTATACTTAGAGTATTGAAGTATAGTATGAGTTATACGTAGAGTAGTGAAGTATAGTATGAGTTATACGTAGAGTAATGAAGTGTAGTATGAGGTATACGTAGAGTAGTGAAGTAAAGTATGAGTTATACGTATAGTATTGAAGTATAGTATGAGTTATACGTAGAGTAATGAAGTATAGTATGAGTTATAAGTAGAGTATTGAAGTATAGTATGAGTTATACGTAGAGTATTGAAGTATAGTATGAGTTATACGTAGAGTAGTGAAGTATAGTATGAGTTATACGTAGAGTATTGAAGTATAGTATGAGTTATACGTAGAGTATTGAAGTGTAGTATGAGTTATACGTAGAGTAGTGAAGTGTAGTATGAGTTATACGTAGAGTATTGAAGTATAGTATGAGTTATACGTAGAGTATTGAAGTGTAGTATGAGTTATACGTAAAGTAGTGAAGTGTAGTATGAGTTATACGTAGAGTAATGAAGTATAGTATGAGTTATACGTAGAGTATTGAAGTGTAGTATGAGGTATACGTAGAGTAGTGAAGTATAGTATGAGTTATACGTAGAGTATTGAAGTATAGTATGAGTTATACGTAGAGTAGTGAAGTATAGTATGAGTTATACGTAGAGTAATGAAGTATAGTATGAGTTATACGTAGAGTATTGAAGTGTAGTATGAGTTATACGTAGAGTAGTGAAGTATGCTTTTTACGGATCACTGCATTCACACTTCTCTTAATAGGTCACCACTATGTTTACACTACAAGCCCATGGTAAATTTATTCTACATGTGAATGCCGCGTTGCGACCCTGTATCACTGATCCAGCTGCAAAAGGGGAGTGACCAAGATGCTTACGTATATAAGTTAAGTCGCGTATGCAGCCAATGATGCATGCACAGTTTGCTAAAAAGAAAAACCTCCAATGTGTCTGCAGCAGGGGTGGAACTAGCGGTGGTGCAGCTGGAGCTTTGTACCGAGGCCCTGGTGCAATGCAGGGAATAAGAATGGTGATGAAGATAGGAGCAGGAGTGGCCCCCTCCCCGTATCCCCGTAGAGATTAGAGAGCGGTACTGTACTCATCCAGTTACCAAGGTTATTAAGAAAATTAGCACTGTGCAGATTACGTATCATGGAGTTTCTCTAAGTACCAGGCGTAAATTAGGCACAGCCATGTTAATACAGGAGTACATAGGACTTTCAACCTGGTCCCACCATTATACTTTCTAGTAATGCAGTCCAGATAGAGTGTTCTTACCTGCAATCAGGGCCTGATTCAGAGCCGGACACTCTTTAAGAGTGCTCGCTCTGAATCAGGGCCTTTGTTTTTGACCACCCACAGCTTTTGCAGGCGGCCAGATGATGGTCGCGATGGTCGCGACCATCGGCGCTTGCGACGAGACCCTAGTGGTAGGGTCTTGTCCGTCGCAAGCTCCAGAGAGATTCCTGCTGAGTACCCCACCATCGACCGGCTTGCGAGCGGGTCTGAATCAGGCCCACAGAGAGCTATTAACACGTAGGCGACTAACTCATTCCTGGCTGCTGGGCTGATGATTGAACAAGTTGAGTAAAGTTCTGTACTTGCCAACATTATAAAACACTTTCTAGGAACACTTCACTGCTTGGCGGATGCAGCTCAGTCACACTACGGTCTAGAAAGGAAATGGATTACTACAAACTCTATCAAGATATTTTATGGACCTTGATTGTGTCATGTTCCTGTATTTTAAATATTCTTATGCATTACATTTTAGCTCGTCAATGCCAGAGACCAAAGCTTGGTACGCCCTGTACAGATCACTCTGCAGATAGGATAATCGCTCCCAGGAGCAGAGCATTTATCCTATCAGTCTGCACACCGCACACACTGAGCAATTATCCTATCAGTCTGCTCCCTGCCCACACTGAGCGATTATCTTATCAGTCTGCACCCCGCACACACTGAGCGATTATCCTATCAGTCTGCACCCCGCACACACTGAGCGATTATCCTATCAGTCTGCACCCCGCACACACTGAGCGATTATCCTATCAGTCTGCACACCGCACACACTGAGCGATTATCCTATCAGTCTGCATCCCGCACACACTGAGCGATTATCCTATCAGTCTGCACACCGCAAACACTGAGCGATTATCCTATCAGTCTGCTCCCTGCACACACTGAGCGATTATCTTATCAGTCTGCACACCGCACGCACTGAGCGATTATCCTATTAGTCTGCACCCCGCACACACTGAGCGATTATCCTATCAGTCTGCACACCGCACACACTGAGCGATTATCCTATCAGTCTGCACCCCGCACACACCGAGCGATTATCATCAGTCTGCACACCGCAAACACTGAGCGATTATCCTATCAGTCTGCACCCCGCACACACTGAGCGATTATCCTATCAGTCTGCACCCCGCACACACTGAGCGATTATCCTATCAGTTTGCACACCGCACACACTGAGCGATTATCCTATCAGTCTGCTCCCTGCACACACTGAGCGATTATCTTATCAGTCTGCACCCCGCACACACTGAGCGATTATCCTATCAGTCTGTACCCCGCACACACTGAGCGATTATCCTATCAGTCTGCAACCCGCACACACTGAGCGATTATCCTATCAGTCTGCACACTGCACACACTGAGCGATTATCCTATCAGTCTGCACCCCGCACACACTGAGCGATTATCCTATCAATGTGCTCCCTGCACACCAGGAGCGATTATCCTATCAGTCTGCACCCCGTACACACTGTGCGATTATCCTATCAGTCTGCACCCCGCACACACTGAGCGATTATCCTATCAGTCTGCACCCCGCACACACTGAGCGATTAACCTATCAGTCTGCACACCGCACACAATGAGCGATTATCCTATCAGTCTGCACACCACACACACTGAGCGATTATCCTATCAGTCTGCATCCCGCACACACTGAGCGATTATCCTATCAATGTGCTCCCTGCAGACCAGGAGCGATTATCCTATCAGTCTGCACCCCGCACACACTGAGCGATTATCCTATCAGTCTGCATCCCGCACACACTGAGCGATTATCCTATCAGTCTGCACCCCGCACACACTGAGCGATTATCCTATCAGTCTGCATCCCGCACACACTGTGCGATTATAATATCAGTCTGCACCCCGCACACACTGAGCGATTATCCTATCAATGTGCTCCCTGCACACCAGGAGCGATTATCCTATCAGTCTGCACCCCGCACACACTGAGTGATTATCCTATCAGCCTGCACCCCGCACACACAGTGGCGGATCCAGGGGTGGGGAGGCAATCAGGGTGATCGCCCCCCCTAGCAGAGGGCCTGATTCAGAGCCGGACGCAGGTGGCCGTTCGCTCGTCCGCCGTACTATCGGAAATATTAAAATTCCAGCGCTCGCTCGTATGTTTGTTCGCAGCTAATTTTCCGCCCCATAGTCTCCCAACCCCTCCTCTAGCTAGCGAACGTTCTAAATAGCGACCGTCCGTCTCCTCTTTGGTTGCAGGGAACGCTCGCACAAGTCAATTCCGGAAGTGGCCCTGTCAGTTTTTGATTGCCTGCTATTTCATTCAGCAAACATACTTGAATCGATTAATGGCAATCACTATATTAATTAGCTTAATTGTTATTCACATGTTTGCAATCCTTTTATTTTTTCAATGTCAATAAACTTTATTATTGTTAGTGTGTGTCATTGCTTCCACAGAATACGTACGGTTGTACCAAGGGGATGGTTCTTCAAAATTAAAAGTTGGTTTGAATTCTTCTATTGTTTTGCGTTTTTTTTATAGGCCGATTTATCAACTTTTTTTTTAATATTTAAATTAGCTTACGCATGTCACTGCATCAAGCCTATCATAACTCACATTATACTTGTGAGGGTGTAGGTCACATGACTCATACAATAACCAATAGAATGGTTTCTGTTAATTTACAAAGTACATTAGCCAATCAAATTTTTTCTAGGACCTTTATTAAAACTGTTTTGTGTAAAAAAAATCATTGCCATCATGAGAGCCGCCGCATTTTGTCGCCGTGAACTCCTGGTCCTCACTGAAGTGATGGACCAGAGAATCACTAATTACACGCGCCTCATCACTAACCTCCGCAAGCGGCTGGCCTACGCGGAGGTGCGGCGCCGCCTGCGTGCGATCGGCTACCACAGAAATATCAGCCAACTTGAAAGAAGGTGGTCCGATCTGAGGCGCAGATCCCCACGCCTGTTGGCCAATTTGCGACAGCAGATCCAGGAAAGTAAGTGTTTTTTTTTATTTTATTTAAAATGTAAGCATACCTGCGTGTGCATGTTTACCGTATAGCCCTGTTTCTTTATTTTGGACATACCTGCGTGTGCATGTTTACCGTATAGCCCTGTTTCTTTATTTTGGACATACCTGCGTGTGCATGTTTACCGTATAGCCCTGGGTTTTTTTTAGTTTTTTTTTGGTGTGTAAATTTTTACCACAAAAAATTAAATCTGTAATAATATTAATTTTTCTACATCATTTAGCGGCTGAGCGCAGACTCCAGCGACGTCGGGCTCGTCCCCTATCCCCCACTCCCACTCAAACATCCTCGCCCCACTCTTCCCCAAATTCCCCCTCCAACCCAGACCTGGAAGACCGTGAGGCCCCTCCCTCTCCTCACATTCCCATCCCTCCAAATTCACACTCCCCTCCACCCCCCCCTCTCTTTTACTCACCCTCAACTTCCTCCCAAATAACCCCTCCTCCATCCGTGCTGCACTGACCCACCTCTGATGAGGATGAGTTTGGGGCTTCAGGCCCAGTCAGCATTATGACCGGTATGTTTCCCTTTTAAACTATGGTTGTTTTTTCATTATTTTGTTTTTGGTTGATGTTGTCCTTTTGCCTGTGCAGTTCAAAATTGTAAAGTATTTCTAATGTTTTTGATATATATCTTTGTGAAACAATGTCTAGGATGTTTTCCCCTTACACATATGACACATGTCCAAACACTCATACTTCTTGTTTACGGTACCAACAAATGTTGTATTTTTGCATAGTTGTAACTCTCTTTTGTGTTATTTTTGAAGAATATATATATATATTTTTTTAAACTATCTTTTTGTTTGGCATTCTTTTCGTTTTGGAGATGTTTTTTTTCACCTTTTTTAGTATAGTCTGATTTTTTACTTGTTTTGTAAAATATCAATTAAGGTGTCATTTTAGTAATCCACACATTTTTTTTACCCACAGAGGACCAGAGGCGTAACGCAGAAATTTATGCTGGCTTGCAGATCTTGAGGGGCCATGTCGTTGCCATGCTTGTGGCCTTGGATCAGATTTTGGCGTGCCTGCTGCCTGCGCCACTAATTTTTAAATTTTTCGCTCAAAAAATGTTGTTAAAAATAAAATTTATTTGGATTTATTTAAGTCTCATTCCTTGTGTATAAATCTTAGATTGTTGAACCTTACATAAGTCTACTATTTGTCCCTGATTTTTAAAGAAATGTAAATTTGTTTGTCGAAAGCTCAAGTAAGTATGTAAGCTTGCACATTAAACACATAACAATACCAATAGGTTTGGAGAAGTAACCTCAAAATGTGATTTTTTTTTGGTGTGGGTAATGTTAAATTTAAAGCTACCTGCTTAGGCCTACAATTGCAAACATACTGATTCACCATAATACCTTTGGTGTTTGTTTTTAGCAACAAAGCAGGGTACTAAACTTTTCCAAAAAAGAAATTACAGTATTAGGCATTAAGCAACTTTGCATTTTTAGAAACAGGTTACACTTGGTTGTAATTTATGATGGAAATGGTTGGTGAACGTAAAACATAAATTTTAATGCACACAAATAATAAACACCAAGTGAATACACACAATAAATGCCAAAATTCAAAACACACACACAAGTCAAAAACACACCAAAACCCCCCAAAAAACACAATCAGGAACTGTTTGAAGAAGTAGCATGTCAACATGAATCCACAAATGAGGAGAAGAAATCATTGTTTCCGAAGTTATATCCAATGTGTCCACATAAAGTCATTTGTGTTGATCAGGTAGTAGGCATGGATTTTTATGATCATTTTAGGGATTAAAAAGGAAAAAAAAAAAAAAACAGTTAAAAGTGTACTTTAAAATATAACATGTCTACATTGTGGCATTTTTAAATATTATGAGGAAATAATTACCTAAAAAATCTGGCCACAACTTCATCGTGTATGGCCCCCCCACATGCTGACCTCCGATCAACCTCAGGGGGGCCGTCCTCAGGCAAGGCATCCTCTGGCTGCATTGGGACACCACTCCTTATGGCGATGTTGTGAATTATCCCACACAGGACCACAATTTTCGAAACCATAGCCGGCAAATACATGAGGTCGCCACCAGAGCGGTGGAGGCATCTGAATCGGCCTTTTGAAAGGCCGATACAGTGCTCCACCACCTGCCTGGTGGCTGTAAGTGTGGAATTATACTGACTTTGTGGCCCTGGTGTGGGAGCCAAATAAAGAGTGAGCAGCCAGGGCGTTCAAGGGTAACCACTGTCTCCTGTGAAAAAATAAAAAAAAACATCAGGACCATTGTGTAACAAGCTTTGCATTGGTTTCAACAGAAGGTGTCAACTTACCCAGAAGCCATGCATCACCAGCTTGTAGGTTGTTTAATTTGTGCCAAATCCCTGATTGCCGGATGATGAAGGAATCATGTGCACTGCCGGGGAATTAGGCATTCAGGGACAGGATCTGGAGGGAGGCATCACATACCACCATTACATTCATCGAGTGAAAGTGCTTTTGGTTCCTAAATATAGCCTCCAGCCTTGCTGGAGGCTGAAGTGGTATGTGAGTGCCATCCACAACCCCTATGATGTGTGGGAAGCCAGCTATTTGGTAAAAATTAGCCTTCACCACATTAAGGGAACCCATATCCAATGGCATTTGAATAAAATGATGGAGGTGTTTAAAAAGGGCCTCCATCACTGCCCTCAGGATCCTTGAAAAGGAGGATTGGGATATTCCAGCGACTATTCCCACAGTGGTTTGAAAGGATCCTGAGGCACAAAAATGTAACACTGACATTAATTGCGTAAGTGGTGGTATTGCTGTAGGACTGTCAATTTGCCGTTCAAGATCACTCTCTATTAATGAGAGAGTGTCTATGATGAGTTGTGGCGGAAGACAGTAGTGCCTTAACACCTCATCATCTGGCATTCCAAAAAGGGTGACACGTGTTCTATATATCTGGGGCCTTGCATGCCTACGAGGCCTATGCCTGGGACGAAGTTGAGGTTGGTCGAGTTCTGGAACCATGGCCAATATAATACGACCAACATCAACCTGAAATGTTAAGCAAGGTAGTTATTGGTTTAGACAAATGTGTTAAGAAAAATATACTTATCTTTCCCAAGAAAACCAAAGATGCTTACAGGCCTGGGACGTGTCATGTGCTAATCAACCTACATTTCAAAATTTGAAAATTTTTAAGATATTAATTTAAAAAACTATGATTGAAAAAAATTTTCATTTTCTAAAAAATAGAGAAGGGAGCACACATTAGTTCTCAAAATAGTACGCTACATTTAGTGGTAAGACATGATTTTACACAGAAAAATTGAAAACATATTATTACGCAAAATAGTACGTTAATTTTACATTTAAAATAAAAAAATCATTAGTTCGCTAAATAGTACGCTACTTTTACAGTTAAATAAGGACACATTAGTTCGCTAAATAGTACGCTACTTTTACAGTTAAATAAGGACACATTAGTTCGCTAAATAGTATGCTCTTTTTACAGTTAAATAAGGGCACATTAGTTCACTAAATAGTACGCTACTTTTACAGTTAAATGAGGACACATTAGTTCGCTAAATAGTACGCTACTTTTACAGTTAAATGAGGGCACATTAGTTCGCTAAATAGTACGCTACTTTTACAGTTAAATAATTACACAGTAGTTCGCTAAATAGTACGCTACTTTTACAGTTAAATAAGGACACATTAGTTCGCTAAATAGTACGCTACATTTAGTAATAAGACATGATTGTTCCCGGAAAATAAACAACATTACTTAGCGAAACATATGCTAAGACCAACACATCGAATTTGTAAATTCATGAAACCAAAAACACTTACCAAAAACAGACAAATATCCCAAAGTTCAAAAACGTCACTGGGTCACTGCCAAAATAACTGTAAATAAAAAAAATTATAAAAAAAATGGAAACTATTTACTATTATTTTTTACGGTGGTTTTTTAAAATACTTACTCAAAAATTCAAATAAAAATAGCCAAACAATAAAAAAAAATGTGAACGGAAAAGAAAGAAGTAAGAAAAAAACCAAAAAATCCAAAAAAACAAGTCCTCCTTCTACTCAACAATCAGCCAACAAACCACTCCAATGCAAAACCTCCAACAATCATAACATGCCACCTCGACTCGAGTCACACCAAGCCATAAATAGGCTTTATTTTCCCGCTCAAATTAAGGACGGACAGTAGGAGCGCACAAGGAATGATGCGGCCGAATAATGCTAATGCATGTATAAAAACGTCACTGAAGGCCAAAATCGGTCTGCTACATTGCCAAAAAACAATGAGTACAGAGCAGCAAAGTACTAGCCAACAGGCACCATGTAAGTGTTTTTTTTTTAGGGGAAAATGCGTATATGTTTAACATTACATTTTAAAACATTTTACTAAAAATCTTTTTTAACATTTTAAAAAAAAGGTGTGGAGGATGCCATGGAAGAGGCTGCTGGCCCTAGTAGGCAAACTAGGGCCAAAAAAAAAAGGCAGCCACAATTCACAAGGAAGGAGATGGAGGTTTTGGTGCAAATGTGCAATGACAACCTGGCACAGGCACCAAGGAATATGGGTGCAACCCAGAGATGGAAAACTGTGGGTCGAACATGGATACCGACATGCCAGACTTTGCGGCTCCTCATGTTGCCCCAAGTAAATGTTGTAATGTTACCAAATCAGAAATGTGTTTTTGACAATATCTAGATTACAATTTTACTCTTTTCTCTTTTTTCTCACAGAGACACAGGCGGATGAGTCTGCTCCAGTGGTGAGCTTTGGCCGCAGAATTTCTTCTGGCTCTGCAGGGGAGGAAGCAGTAGATCCGGCTGGGGACCCTGTGGCAGACAGTCCAGGGCATTCCCCTCGCAGGCAGTGGCCCTCCTCACTTATCTCAATGGTAAAACGGATCAGCAGACCGAGATTCTGCTGAGGATGGACGCCAATCTGCTACGGGTGGCGGACGCCCTGGAGCAAAGTGCTGCGGCCAATGTGACCATTGCTAAGGCCCTTGCGAAAAATACTGGGGCCAACGTGCAAATAGCAAATGCCCTGGAGCAGCTCGTTCGCCAGCACATTTGGAGCCGGCCTCCCTTCCAGCCGGAACATCAGGACCCACCACCTCTGGCACAACAACAGCCATCCCTCCAAATGTGCCTAGCCCTATGCCTAGTCCAGAGGCCACAACATCTGCCTCTGGCCAGGCCAGCCGAAGGACTTCCCAGACGCGTTCAGGCTCCCTCCAACCCCCGGCCAAACGGCCTAAAAGGCGATGACAGCACAGGCTAATTTCCACACAATCCATCTCTGTGTTTGCCCCATATTCCTGCATGGCAAAAACCTCCCTCTCCTTTCTTGTGAATTCTTTTTATTTGTTTTATTTCTGTTCAAACGCCACTTATTTTGTGGGTGTGTGGGCAAAATGATTTCTAGATTTTGCCCCATGAAAACAAATATGTTTACTTTAATAAAAACTTGAAACAAAAAAAACAAAAAAAAATTATTACACTTTGGAAACAAAATTGCAAAAATCTTTTCTTGATTTATTCACAAACTGGTTAAAAGGTAATCCCTCTAACAAACTTACAAACAGTACAACGGAAATAGAAACATTTCATATTTTGCCTAAAAAATAAGGGTTAAAATCAATTTATGAGTTTTAATTAACAATTATCCAAAAAAAAGGACGATTGCTTTCTTGCTCCAAAAAAAACAAAAAAACATGCGTACAATATTGTTTGTCTACAAAATAAACACTTACAAATATGTAAAAAGCACTCAAAAAAGCCAAACATTTGTTAGCTAATTGATTGTATGCCCCAGAAATTAGCAGCTGAGTAGTTCACCTGCGTTCGGTTTTTAGCTACTAAAAAAGGTCTAGTTGCGAAACACCTTAGAAGCTGTTTAGCAATTAAAAGTTAATTGTTTTTGTTGCCTCACTTGATTAATCGCAACACCATCGTTGAGTCCGGGGAAGTACGAGGAGACCATCGTCATTGCGGTAGACTATACCAGACCCCAAGCTGAGTGAGCAGTCTTAATGGAAATTGGATCACACAGTGACGTGGACAAAATAGCGTCCACATTGGACGTTCTCACAAGATAATACATGTACGCCCAAAAAACGCCTTGCCACGCCTGCATTTTCTCATCTCCACCCCCGTTACCACCCTTAACCGGACATTCTGTCAATCAAATTACATAGGTCACTTCCTGTTCACTGTGTATACGAGCGAACGAGAAATGACCGCAATGATCTGGCTGCACATGCGCAATGAGAACCGGACGCATGCGTGGTTTAAAACAATCGAATGCGTACAAGCGAACGACTGATAGCGTCCGGCTCTGAATGAGGTCCAGAGTCCGTCCTAGATTATGTTTCAGCAATGCTGCTGCACTACTGCACAGAAATGGTTAAGGTCTCACTCCTCCCTTTAGCTGTACACACACCCGGAGCCTTTCATCTGCGGACAGGTCATCAGTCTTTTTGCATGATCAGGCTGCCGGTGTGCTGTGAACGGAGAACAGAGGTGGTGGGGGAGGGCTGCACTATCCGGAGTTATTTTTTGCGCAGCCAGCTCCCAGCCTATAACTGGGCTAAGGGCACAAAGCTCCTGCACAAGTCAGGCACCGAGTGCTGAGGGGATATTGCCAAGATCCCGGGGGAGGGGGCTGCTGATGGAGCTGCAGTTTTCAGGGTAGGACATGTAATAGCAGCAGTAGCCTACTGTGATCCTGTCCCCTCTCCCTGGCCACACTGCATCCTCTATAGTGTGCACACCAGGCAGCATGTACTCCCTGCCCCTCCTCACCCAGGTAAGTGGCTGCAGATCTGGGCACCCAGCGCTGGCTGGCACATGGCTATTGGCACCTTCCAGCGCCTACTTTCAGCAGGGTCTGGTGCTGTGTCCCGGGCATTGTGCAGGGGCAACTGGCTGCACATTTCTGAAGAGGAGAGCTATAGGACCCACTGCCACACAAAGCATGGGTTAGAGAGCCAACTGTCCAGTCACTTTGCCTCCTCCACCATCTCAGGTACCATCTGTACACTACCCAGCACTGGTGTCAGCGGGGCTAGTGGTCCTGTCTGTGGGATGCCGCACAGCATACAAAGGATCGCACGCCAAGAGGAACATCTCAGAGCCACATAGTGGCCAAACAGGGGGACGTGCGTCAAGGCAAGCTGGACCAGGTATGTAAGGGAGGTGCTCCCTAATGGAGTCACCTACACCCTAACCACCCCTCATCACACCAACTTGATATCTCTGTTTATATCTAAACCATTGTGTCTCACATATAGAATAAACAGTTTAAAAACCCAAAAAATGACTGTCATCAGTAACCTACAGAGACACCCACATAGACATGACAACACATAGACATACAATTGGTTGTAGCACTCTAATCAACCCCCACATATCCCATCATTTGTACCCTTTGCCTCTTGACAATATTCTTGCATAATGCATGAGATGGACTTGGAATCCAAATTGTGTCTCTTTTCTTCATGGATACGGGCATATGGTTTACACCCAAAGACACGGAGATGAATGACACTTGGCTTTTCGCTAGACCATGCCTCCAATGGTGTATTATCTTTAACTGCCACTGTAGGTGCACGATTCTTGAGGTATACTGCAGTGAGGACTGCACCTGCTCAAGGGGCCTGATTTAGAGATGGTTGCTAATATAGCTAAGGTTGAAGCCGATCTCGCAACTGCAGGTGTTGACAGATGGAGCGTGCTCCCACACTATTTTTATGATTCTCCTTTAGTGAAGTATCAGACCTTTACCAAGATGGCCACTGACATTGCTACTAAGCAGATGCAGTGCCATCTTGTCACTGTGTTCGGGCACTGCAGTACTACACAGATTTTTTGCAAGGAGCCTTGCATGATATAAAGCTCACTTGGTCACTAAATGTTTCACTCAAATGTCTGATATCGATTACAATGGGAGACTTTCTCACCTTTGGCAATATACAGCACAATGCTACTATTACACGATCTTGATTTTGATTCAGCTTACTTGAATGGTGAATTGAAGGAAGAGATCTACATGGAGCCATTGAACCAATGGCGTATCTATAATGGGTGCAAAGTGTGCAGGGGGCCCACTCCGCACACCCAGCAGCCATATATAGTTATACTTACCTCTCTAGGACCTGTCGGATTCAGTTAGACAGGCCTGACCTCTTACACGATCTACTGCTCATTCATGGCGTTGCTGCAGGTCTTTACTCCCTTGCATTCCATGGGGATGGTCAGACCAGGTGTATATCTATAATGGGTGCACACCCTGCACCCATATTTGTAATACTCACCTCTCCGGAGTACCACGTCGGAGCTATCAGAGCTGTAAAAATCACCTGGAAAATGGCAGCCGCAGCCATTTCCCCTGGGTTTTGCGCCTGCGCAGTAGGGAAATTGCCGGGAAAATGGCTGCCATTTTCCCTCCTCTCTCCTCAGGCCCAGGATACTCACATCATACAGCAGAGCTCGACAAATCCTGGTCGCCAGATCGCTATGGCGACTAAGATTTCAGTCCTGGCGACCGAGTTTTCCAAGCCCCCTCCCCGCTGTGTCAGCTGTGTCACTCCTGAGCTCTGGCGTCTGGCTCCCCCCATGCACACTATGGGAGAGACGTCAGTGTTATTTACAGAAGACAGAATTCCGCTATCCCTCCCTAACATCTACAGTATGTAACACAAAATGGAGCTGAAATGCACCTTTTCCAGAAAGTGCAGCATAAATTTGTTTACTTCTTATCAGAATCCCAAAATTAGTTTTGTAACTCACAAAAAAATACAGTATGGCACAGTTTCATAATACCGCGGCTCTTTCTTTAGGAAAACATTTCATTAAATAAAAAATACCATGGAGCAATATTTTTTCTATTTGTTTTTTTTTTTGCATTTGTCGGGAGGATGTTTTTTATTTTATCTCACAGTGCTTGTCATTAAAGAATGGAATAGGTACATTCTATATTCAGAAAGAAGTCACTTCAACAGATGTTGCTGCGACTTATATGGAGACAGTTTGTCAGGGTCGGCTGGGAATTTCATTTTAATGAAAAAAACTGCGCCTAGAAAAGGCTGCTCTTGTAACAGGTATGAGATCTGTAATTGGGTTTGTAGCGTAATCTTCCTTCTTGTCTACCAATTCTGTACAGATATTCCCCGCATTGTGTTTTCTCTCTATTGTACAGATTTATACATTTCACTTGCTATCTGTGTCTTTACCGTTTCCTTCCTACAGAAGCATCCTTCAAGAATGGTATTTCGTTGTGTATTTTTTATATTTAAATTTTTTAATGTCTGTATTGTCCTGTACACTGTACATATACAACAGGAAGTCCAGATTGTATACTCACTGGGAGACAAAAATCACTTTGAAAGAAGACACATTTAAATAGTAGGTGTGTAATTATTTTTTAACATCTGACATTTATTATAGAATATATGTATTTATATAAGTAATTTACAATCCTGTTTAGAAAGCAAATAAAAGTAAAAAAAAATAGTATATACACAGAGCCGTACACATCTAGAGACATGACTGGATTTGCATGTGTGTCTAGTTTACTACAAGCCATCATTACCATCAGCTTGTATTGCAACTGCCCTGTTGCAAGTGTTTAAGATTCAAACTCAACCAATGGCAATGGCAGGGAAGCTGTCAGCATTGTGGAAGCATTCAGCTGCAGCCAGTCTGCAATCCAGCTCTCAGTGTGTATGCAGTTCAGCTCTATTGCAATTAGGAGGATGGTTGCATTGGTTCCTCTTCCTGTTATATTGCATTCACCCCCAGCATTCCCTGCCGGTGATAGATTATACCTTGTTTTGCTACCTGGTCCTGCTCTTGTCTCCTGCTCTGCATATGCCCAGCCATGTCTGTTACTATGTTCTTGTTTAACCTTAATTATTGTTTCTACCAACTGCACATATTAACAAACGTACACAGTGAATATCATCTCTGTATATTCAAATATCTGCCTTACACAAGTGCTGCTACAACATCTGCAAGTCTTGCTGTGTAGATTATTATTGCCGTCAGCTAAATCACCTATTTGCTATCCGGACTAACTGTCCTGCTATTGACCCTGTGGATGATATATATATATATATATATATATATATACAGTCAGGTCCATAAATATTTGGACATTGACAGAATTTTCATATTTTGGCCTCTATTCAGCACCACAATGGCTTTGAAATGAAACAAACAAGATGTGATTTAACTGCAGACTTTCAGATTTAATTTGAGGGTAATTACACCCAAATCTGGTGAACGGTGTAGAAATTACAACGGTTTCCATGGGCTCTATTTATTAACATTATTTTTACTAAAATAAAGTGAAAAAGGGTGTTTTCACACCCTTTTCACATTATTTTAATTTCACCTGTATTATTACAGGGCAATTGGAGTAGAATTAGTAAAATTCTACTCCAACCCCCAGTATCACTTATTTTTAGTAAAGCAGATCGCATTTCCCATAATTGTAATGGGAAATGTGATCTGTGTGCAAGTTACTAAAAATAAATTGTAAAAAAATATTGGGGGAAGCCCTGTGATAATAACGCCACCTGGAGGTGGCGTTATCCAGGGTCTCCCCCGGTTACCGGGCTCCCACTCTGCTCTAACGGGGAGAGCAGAGGCGGGAGCCGGGTACCAGTAATCAGCTATGTGGTCTAAGCAGACCGCAAGCTGATTGCTGTAAAAAAAAGAAAAAAAATTAGACATTTTTTTTTTTACTTACCTGAATCCAGGGACCGGTGATCAGGCCTCCGGTGCTGGCTCCTCTCCGGTCAGCTGGTTTCCCACAGTGCACTGGGGCCCGGTCATCAGGTGATCGGGCCCCAGTGCAGTATGGGAGATCACCTGATCGGGAAGCCTGGAGAAGACCACCGGAGGCCAGGAGGATGCAGGTAAGTGTAATGAAGGGAGGGGGGGATGCGGGGGGGGAGGGGGGGTCACGGGGGTCCGTGATTGCGGGGGGCGGGGCTTAGCACCGGGGGGGGGGCTTAGCATCGGTGGGGGGGTAGTAGCGGTGGTCGGCGCATGCGTGGGCTCTTAGTCACGGTATTTTTTCCGAAAATACCGCGACTAGAGTGCGGATGGGATCCGCAGGGACAGAGCTTTATCGCAAGCTCTGTCCCTGCAAGGGATTTATAGTAAATCCCTGTGATATTACCTGAATTCGCAATGCAAATTCACTCGGTAATATCACACTACAATCCGCATTCATTATGCGGATTGTAGTAAATAGAGCTCTATATGTGCCTCCCACTTTTTAAGGGCCAAAAGTAATGGGACAAACTAAACAATCCTAAATCTAACTTTCACTTTTTAATACTTTGTTGCAAATCCTTTGCAGGCAATTACAGCCTGAAGTCTGGAATGCATAGACATCACCAGATGCTGGGTTTCATCCCTGGTGATGCTCTGTCAGGCCTCTACTGCAAATGTCTTCAGTTCCTGCTTGTTCTTGGGGCATTTTCCCTTCAGTTTTGTCTTCATCAAGTGAAATGCATGCTCAATCGGATTCAGGTCAGGGGATTGACTTGTCCATTGCATAACATTCCACTTTTTAGCCTTAAAAAACTCTTTGTTTGCTTTTGCAGTATGCTTCGGGTCATTGTCCATCTGCACATGAAGAGCCGTCCAATGAGTTCTGAAGTATTTGACTGAATATGAGCATATAATATTGCCCGAAACACTTCAGAATTCATTCTGCTGCTTTTGTCAGCAGTCACATCATCAATAAATACAAGGGAACCAGTTCCATTGGCAGCCATACATGCCCACGCCATGACACTACCACCACCATGCTTCACTGATGAGGTGGTATGTTTTGGATAATGAGCAGTTCCTTTCCTTCTCTTCTCTTCCCATCACTCTGGTACAAGTTGATCTTTGTCTCATCTGTCCATAGGATGTTGTTGCAGAACTGTAATGGCTTTTTTAGATGTTGTTTGGCAAACTCTAATCTGGTCTTCCTGTTTTTGTGGCTCACCAATGGTTTGCATCTTGTGGTGAACCCTCTATATTCACTCTTGTGAAGTCTTCTCTTGATTGTTGACTTTGACACATATACATCTACCTCCTGGAGAGTGTTCTTGATTTGGCCAACTGTTGTGAAGGGGTTTTTCTTCACCAAGGAAATAATTCTTTTGTCATCCACCACAGTTGTTTTCCGTGGTCTTCTGGGTCTTTTGGTGTTGCAGAGCTCTCCGGTGCGTTCTTTCTTTTTAAGAATATTCCAAACAGTTGATTTGGCCACACCTAATGTTTTTGCTATCTCTCTGATGGGTTTGTTTTGATTTTTCAGCCTTATGATGGCTTGCTGCACTGATAGTGACAGCTCTTTGGATCTCATATTGAGAGTCGACAGCAACTGATTCCAAATGCAAATGTCACACCTAGAATCAACTCCAGACCTTTTACCTGCTTAATTGATAATGAAATAACGAGGGAATAGCTCACACCTGTCCATGAAATAGCTTTTGAGTTGATAGTCCCATTACTTTTGGTCCCTTAAAAAGTGGGTGACACATATTGAAACTGTTGTAATTCCTACACCGTTCACCTGATTTGGATGTAATTACCCTCAAATTAAATCTGAAAGTCTGCAGTTAAAGCACATCTTGTTTGCTTCATTTCAAAACCATTGTGGTGGTGAATAGAGGCCAAAATCTGAAAATTCTGTCAATGTCCCAATATTTATGGACCTGACTGTATATATATGCTGTGTTGGATTCTGTGCTGCTACTACATTTGCAAGTCTTGCTGTGTGGATTATTGTTGTCTGCTAAATTATTTGTTTGCTAACTGGACCAACTGTCCCGCTATTAACCCTGTGAATGCTGGTTCTGATTCTGCTATTACCCTGAACCTTTTAAGTATCTGTTTCTACTCCAGCCAATATACCTAGTGATCTCCTGTCTGTTGCCTAAGCCCCTACTGTTCAGAGGTATAAGACCTGGCGGCCTCCTAAGTACCGGTGTGCGTCTAACACTAAGGGTACAGCGGGTGGCTGTTATAGGCAAAAGACCATCCATAGAGGGACTCTAGGGGTCTTATGTAATAGTGCAGGAGTTTCTTAACACTGGCCCATCTGCTAGGTGTACCTCAACTGCCACCAAAACACCTGTTTTCCTGCAAAACTACCATGGCCCTAGAAAACAACAGGAAGTAAAAGGTATTAATCCTTTACTGGCCCAAACAGGTCATTTGTAACAAGTAAAGATTCATGGTCACCCTTGAAATAGATTCCTTAACGGTCAGACACTCCATAGTGGTAGACTGTTGGCTCAATTTTTTATTGTTTTGCATTTTTCCTTGAAGGAGTCACTTTTTCTGTATTGCTGCAGCTGTATTGTGTATGGTGAATTCATATCACTGGATTGTGATTGTTTGCTTGTACCTTTAGGACTATAAAGTAGTACTGGTAATACACTGCACTTAGCTATAGGTGTATTGCGCAACAGTATGCGACTAGTTGATTGTTGTTGCTTGAGTTATTGAGCCAATTTTCTAGTGTGGGTGGTACATACTAATTGCAGTTAGTATAGGACAGGCATTGTGTGTGTTTATGGGGAGGGGGGGGGCTGGCTATCTTTGCAGGTGATTTACAGCAGGGCGGCGAGCTGCAACCATGGTGTATTTACAGTATTAGAAGGTTGGTCAGGGCACTCGTTACTCAGATTGGTCAGTAGGGCACATGTTCCTTTTCTCTGGCAATTTGCCTACTGTACTGTAGCCCTGAAAAGCTTAGCTTTTTGGAGGTTTGCCTTGTGGGTAGGGTCATCTTTCAATGTTGTTAGCCCTTTGTAGCCTAGGGACTGCAGCTCAGCAAAAAAAATAAATTGGAAAGGAATCCTTTGTGGGTGGTGACAGGTGCTGGCCTCTAGAAACGGAGGAGTGGAGGTGCTAACGCAGGCATACCTGAGCGTCTTAATGCCGTTTCAGAGGCGTGCATAATTAAGAGGCAGCGTCGTTGCACTCGTCACTTGGTAGTATTTCACACTGAAGTGATCGCAGTGCTTGTGGCAGGGTATGGTCAACCACAAGTGCTGCGATCGCATCCAATGGTACTCGATGTTACCGATGGTTGCATACACTTCCTGGACATGACGTGTAGTAGTGGGCGTCTTAAGACAGGCTGGTGGGCATCTGCATACACAATGCGATCGCACGCTAAGACATTGTGGGCGTGCTAATGCCTTGCCGTGCGATCGGCTGCCCAGTGGAATTTGCATACGCATCTAGCGAGCTGATCTGAATCAGGTCCTGAGTTCCTGCTGAAAAATAGCACAGTCCGGAAGTGAAATGAGAATGTAAGCTAGTTTTTGCAAGTCACTCTGAAAAACTGCAATGCTCTGATGCAACCAATCATACTCCAGGGCGTAAATATACTAAAATTTGATTTGGTATTCAGTTTTATGAATCGATAAATTCGACTGATATCAAATTAAAATCGCACTGCAAAATACCTTAACAAATCCCTCATTTACTAGTATTCGATTTTGGACGATTTTAAGAAGGGATTTTGTGTTCAGTTTATGAAATCCCTTCCAAAATCAAACCTCAAATCCCCATTAAAAAAATGTGAATGCAAAATAGAATGCAAAGTCGAACTCAACTTCCTCATTACTTCCTATTGGGCCAAATGTATCAGATGCACAGTAATTAACAGGGGAAAAAATTGGAAACACTTGTGCACACTGTAGAAAAGTGAAAGTGATTTATAATTTCTTCATAAATATAATATGCTCATCTTAAATACATACATTTATATTTTTAAACACTTTTTTTTGTTGACTGGCTATGTTGGCTGAACCCCATCATGGGGGGGGGCTGTATGCACCTTTGCTCTGGGAACCCCAAAGAGCTAGTTACGCCCCTGATACCGCAGGTAGGTGCACAGCATAACATAGCCTTAAGCAGCCATTATTCCTACAGCCAGACTGCCTCACGTGCTTTTGGGAACTTTTAAAGGCATCACAATCAATTTCCAGCCAAAAGAAGGTGTTTAGAAGCTCAAATCGACTGTCTCTTCTTATTCTATTCATTTGGGGATTTGAAGTTCGATTTTGAGTTCAATTTACAAATCAAATGTTAGTAAATGAAGGGATCCTATATTCCATTATGGGAAAACATCAATGTTTTGCCTATTTTCGATTTTGACTGAAATTCAGTTTTCTGTTCGTTATGACATTCTATTTTGGCGTTAGTAAATATCCAATATCAAAATCAAATGGAAATCGAACGGCAACTCGAACAGAATCCAAAATCCAGGTGAGAGATGCCACTGGAACAGTTTCTGTGAGAGAAGGGTTAAACATATATTTAGAAGTTGGGATGTGCGCTGACCTCTGTGTTTTGGTTTTGAATCTGAATTCATCTTCATATTTTGGTTTTGGTTTTGCAGAACCTCCCTCAAGTGTTTTGGATCTGGGTTTAAAAAAAAAAAATTGATAAAATTTTTTAACAACAGCTAAAATCATGTCATTTTTGCAATCCAAAACCCCAAATTAGGATTTAAAATCCAAATTCCGAACCACAGGAAGATCAGAGCCGTGACCTTGGATCTATCCAGGTTCATGAAATTCGGGTGTATTCGGATTTCTGGAGAACCGAACCGCATGTCTCTAATTAGAAGAAAACATAGGTTGTACCTGAAACTTGAGCAAATCTATAATTGGGGTTGGATAGGCGTAGCAGGGGGTCGGGAAAATCCCTGGTGGGCCCTGCAGACCCAAAGCCTCTTTTCCGAGTTATACCACACTTACCTACTCTCCTGGAAGGTGCGGGAGACTCCTGATTTTTTGGGTAATCCTCTGGACGAGTAGGTGGATCTCAAGCATTCCACAAACTTCCTAGTGAAGTTGGCAGGATGGGGTTATAATACTGGGAATAGCGGGTCGGTATAGACAGATGAGGCTAAAATGATGTGGAGAGTTCAGCCCCACCCCCGAAGAGCTCAGCTGCATCTCCTCTCCAGGCTCTCCCTGGGAGGAGAGGGGAAACGTAGGCAAGTATGAGTTATACTGTAGTAATGCTGTACACTTCCATTACTTTTGGTGGAACAAAAATTAGCTGCAAGCAGGAACCTTCATTTGCCTGCCTTGTCTTCAGTGGAACAGCTTAGCATATGACATGTGGGTGTCATTCCTGCCCTGGAGCAAAGATTCTAACCCACGAGGATCCAATACATTTTAAAGCTGCAAGGTTCTCTGGTAGAGTGACAGTCCTTGTTACTTGTGTTCCTTGGAAATACCAGCATAAACATAAGGTTATTGCACCTTGTTAAACTGCCTTGTGCCTGCTACAAACGGGGGCGTGTAGCCTCCTCTTTCTGGGAGTGCTGAGGCCAGGTTCTGCATCCATGGATGCAGACTTCCTGGCCTCGCACACCCTTTGCTACCAGGCTTTCAGCCCTGGGCTGGTAGTTCATCTGGAGGGGGGAACCTATTTTCCAAGAAATTCCAGCCCTGGGCTGACCAGTTTAGGGCTGTTTAAAGTTATGGCAGTAGTTATGGCAGTTTGGGTCTGGTTAATGTTATAACACACGCTGTGTATCTCTCTGCTATCCTATTGGAGAATAGGGGGAACCCCATGCAGTTTTTCCCCCCTATTTTCCAGTACCAGCCCAGGCTGTGAGGTCTGGGTCTGATTACGGATTTGGGGGTGAACCTAATGAATTCTACACTGATCATATTGATCTGTGTAGCACTTTCCCCAAACTCGCCTGCCGGCGGCCGGTCTATTGTTTGGGCGGGTTCTCTGTAATTTTTCAGTTGGCTTTTTAACACCGACCTTTAGTAAATCTGCGGATCCTATTCTTCTTCATGTAAAAGTATCGATTCTTGGTGGTCCGATGTTCAAAAGTGTTCTAAAGTCAGGTTTTTGGTCGGTTTTAACTTTTGTAAATGGTTGGTGTGAAAAATTTACCCAAACACCAAAACGACCTTTGGTTAATTTACCACTAAATGTATTTGTTGGTGGGGTGTGCGGGTGCCAGTTTTGTCTCTCGCCAAAGACATTGAAAAATGTCTAGTTCTGCACACAAGCATGTCTTTTAAACTATCCATTTGTGAAATATCTGTGTAATACTAAAATTAAGTATTTATATTTATTATAGCTATTCTTTATACAAACATAAAAAATCCTCACAGATCAAACCCACGCCCCATAACCTCTTACTATTGTCCCAGTGGTAATGACTTTTCACCAGCTTGACTGCGTGTTTATTTTGGTTTGTGTGTGGTGTAGTGGGTCTAGAGTACTCAGACACTAGTGCATCTTACACAGCAGTGCTGTGTCTGTGTATCTGAGACAGGTTAATATTATGCTGTGCTCTTTCTGGGATGGCCACGCCCCTCAACATGATGAGCGCACCCACCCAGTGTATGGTCTCGCCCTTTTAGCGGGCCCCTGCCGTTGCATTCCTCTGGTGGACTGTTTATGCTCCAGTCTGACAATTTTATAATTAAGTATCTGGCATTGCTTCCACATAAATCTCCAGGAAAATGGCAGCGGTGCCATGTTCCTGGAGTCCTACGCATGTGCATTAGACCTACTCTGCAACTGCTCCGGCAAGGGGTTAGGGCTCACACGGAGACCGCACACGAGCCCCCTCCTCTCTTAAGACGCCCCTGAACTGCAACTTCTATATATGCAGCTTAATATTGTTGGAATATGTGTGTATAACTGTCGGCGGCACTGTATGGCAGAGTAGTTGTACACACCAGAGGATGCCCAGAGCCAACGAACAGCCCCGTACTTAACCAAAGGGGTGGGTTACTCTGCAGCAATGTGAAATGTACAGCCGTACTCACAGTTATGCATACACAGATCATACTTGCTGACATTCAGCTCCCTCCTTCCCGGGAGGGAGCTGAATGCCAGCATACAGCGGGGGGGGTGGCTGGGCGATCACTCCGTTTTGGGGCTGGAGCCAGGGACATGACCGCACGATCACGTCATCGTGGACCCGCCCCCTCTTCACATTGCCAAAAATAAAGGCATTGTGAGGCAGGGGGCGGAGCCACAATGACGGGATTCAGCGCGAATTGTGTCATCGGGCACCCCCACTCCGGGGGTTTCTAGTAGTAGTCCAGGGGGCAGGCAGCAGCCAGGAGGCTTGCCTGCCATTCCGGGGGGGTCGGGAGCTGCACCCGATATTCGGGAGGCTCCCGACCAGATCGGGAGGGTAGGCAAGCCTGACACAGACATATCGCGTGGAGTTTGAGTGAAGCGTACAGGTCATCAGCTGGCGAGTGTATGTGGAGAGAGGTGCAGGATGTAAGTGGTACCAGCGTCTCTAGGCGTGGTGGATCAGCTGTAACACCGGGAATCTCTGAGCTAAGTAGAAGACATCAGTCTTCCACTGTGGAGCTCCAGCACAGTAACAACTAACAAGATGGCGCCGCGCATGTGCTGAAGTAAGGTCGGCTGCCGTCTTGGTTAGGGACTTCAGGCCTCCCTGTATTAACCAATATGGAGTAAGTACAGTAACGCTCTCCAGCTTCAACAAATATATTTTTGTGGGTTTTTGGGTTTGGGGTTAAATGTTGAAAATATACACGGAATGTAAGTCTGTTTGTTAAGTTTGTTTGTGTAAGATACACATTCCCTTATTGTGCATGTGCGCCAAAATACATTCCTATATGTCCGTGTACTGTATAAATGTTTTTATTGTGCCTAGAGAGGTGGAACATGGGCTGGCAAGTACCAGCACGAGGTGTCTCCCTTGTGGGCGGAGGGCTGGTGTAACTATATACAGTATGCACTGAGGCGGGTCACCAGTACTACAGTATCTAGCTTCTACTGATTTCATATTGACCCCTCCAGCTGTCCGTACTAAACTCATAATAACACAGCAACAATATATAAGTTGCAGTCATTTATGTGCATCACTTAATTAACATTTCCATTTGTAATACTGCAGGAAAGAAGATTCCCATTTGTTTGTTTTTTAAAGGGGAGAACAGCAGATGTTTTATGATGTATTTCATTGTATTTAATTTCTTTTAATTTGTGTTTGTATTTCACAGTCATTAATAATAACACTAACGACAATATTCTCTCTGTAGTATGTGACACTCCATTACCTTGTTACATACTTGCCGACTATCTGGCTGCCCATTCCGGGAGGGAGCAGTCAGATCAGCATAACTGAGGGGGGCATGTCAGCACACGGGGGGCGGGGCCGGCCCTACGACAAGTGTTTGCGGGCGGGGTGTAGAGCCACGAGATTGCGTCATTTTGGCCCCGCCTCCGCTACACACTGCTGATATTACAGGCATTGTGAAGCAGGGGGCGGGGCCAAAATGAAGCGAATCACGTCACCGCCCCCCCCCTGCTGCCGGACTTTTACATGCAATTGCGGGGGGGGGGAGTTGGCGGCAGCTGGGGGGCTTGCCTGCCTTCCCGGGAGATTGGGAGCGGCATCCGATTTTCGGGAGGCTCCCGACCAAAACGGGAGGGTAGGCAAGTATGCCTTGTTATACAAATAAGATAATGGCTTCATATAGAGTTAGGAATAGACCCAGTTAGAGAGAGCAATTTGAGATGTCAGACAATGGGATGGGAGGCTAGAATAACGTGTGAGACAGATTGTTATCCCCTTCAGACTAGCAGCAAAGTCCCAGGAATCCTGTGAACGCTCAGCAACCCGGGATTTTGATCCAAAATGGGTATTAGAGATGTGGAGGTGGCAAGTCCTGTCTCGGCTCTAAATCACACCCGAATTAGCATACAGCTGCATAAGTATTTTCATGCAAAAATAAAAACCACATTTTGCCCCATGGTACAAATGTGCACCCTTTAACTGGGTTTGCTTCTAACAATAAGTAGGGGTTGTAGAGTTTTTCTTCTTGATAGCATATTAAAAAAAATACAATAGCTTTACAGACCCTCCAACATGACCCGTTCCATTAGGTACAAATTGCTCTGCTCCTGGACTTCCCTCTTAATTTATGATTGCAGCCACCTGTGTTGAAACACATTTCTCATCAGTTAACTAGTTTAGCACAGGTGACTGCAATCATAAATTAGGTGGTAAGTCCAGGAGCAGAGCATTTTGTACCTGATGGGAGGGGTCATGTTGGAGGGTAGGGCTTTATATATGAATTTAGTAAAAAAAAAAAGAAAAAATGGCAAGAAATAAACTTTCCAAAGTTCCATCCGGCACAACAATATAAAATAAAAAACCAGCAACGAAGGAAGTACTCTATTTTTTACTGGGGCACTCAGTCTACCTAAGTGTAAAACTTGACATTCATTAGTATACTTATAAGATGCAAAAAAAAAAAAGGAAAAAAGGCTCACTATAATAGAAAAACACTTAAGTGGAAATATATATAACTACAGCAGACAGAATAACGAGTAAAGATGGATTCTATCCAATAACTGGACTTTATCCAATACCAGCCAAATACTACATCAATGGTCAGAGAAGGTTGACATAAATATATATATATATATATATATATATATATTTATCAGTGTGTGAGCCATACTCATTATAAATATAGAATGGGAGTATTACATGCTGATATGGGCTCCCTTACCTGGTAGGGAGGGGGGGCAGTGTTCCAGGGGGGCGCAAAGCAGTCATAGCAGCCCACCACCATGTCTTTTAGGGGGGACTAGTTAAAATATTGCCTAGGGAATCAAATTGGTCAGTGCACCGCTAGCATTGTAAATCAACTGGCCAGTGTGCCCATTAATTGTCACCAATCTTTACTACGTGTTTAGAAATAATATTTTTCCAGTGAGAATTTTATATAAATGTTTCGGTTGTGCAAAATTTTCCAAATCACCCAAAGTCCAAGAAACTAGAATCAGCGCAAAATATATTCACTTCTTTTTGCTTGCCAATATTCCGTAATGATCTTGGTTCATAAAATCCAAAATATAATAATAATAATGTTAATAATAGTAATAATAATAATGTTAATAGTTGTTGCCATTTTTATGTAAGGATTCCAACACGCTTCACATGGTAATTGAAATAATATCTGTATTAGTTTGTGTTCATTAAGGAAATAATCTCAATAATAATAATTTTCGCTAGAACACATTTAGTATGTCACTGTTAAATTTTGTTTCTATGGAGTAAATTATATGATGCACTATTCTGTAATTATTTTTATTGCATGTTTTAACAACATGTGGAAAGTCACAGATGTAATTATGCGCTAACCTTTTAGAAGTGACGCATTTTCAATCAGATTTCCCCTGGGAGGCAAATTGACTTCCCAAAGTGATTATGTAATTAAACCCATGAAAACAGAAAACATTTACATATCATTTTAGAATGTGAACATTAGTTTTTTTAACAATGTTTTTATGAAATAAATGGAGCAGATAAAACATTTCAGAACCTTTCACATCATTTTTTTTGGAAATGTCAAGAAAAGATTGAAGATCTTCAATGGGGGAATTAACCAGGAGTTATGTTTGAACACGTCTTACGATTTTCCTTTACGTTTAGCAAAAACATACATTAAAAAACATCCTCTGGGACACTTAGAAAGCACGGCTGTGCGACAACAGCGCTGTAACCCATAACAACTACCAAAGTGTGCATTTTCAATTTCTACACTCTACTAGAGAGATTATAGATCAGGGCCTGATTCAGAGGCGCACGTTATTGCAGCCGCAACTACAGTCTTTTGCTGCAGCGTGACTGAATCTTTATGCTAATGCTGCAGCTAATGGAATTTGTACATGTCACATCGGTCGCACCATTTTACATTACACCAGCCTCATGGAGGTGCAGATTATCTGTCTGAACATGACCTCCGGAAACAGTGCAACCAGTGGCGGATTTTACCTAGTGGCTGCAGGCCCCCCCAGCAGTGCTTAAAGTGATCCTAGAGAAGCGGTGGAACTCATCCACCCCTTGGGACAGCGTGCGGCATAGGCGTGCGCCAAATAAGGGGCGCAGCCTCAAAAGAAAGGTGCGTGGACACACAATAGTATTCCCAATTCAAATTATGCCTCACAGTAGCACAATCTTATTTACATTACACCGCACATAGTGCCCCTGATTCACATGTTATGACACAGCATTGCCCCTTATTTACAATGCCCACAGTAGTAGTGCCCCTACGACTCATACTGCCCACAGTAGTAGTGCCCCTTATACAATATCCCCAGTAGTGGTGCCCCTTATGCAGTGCCCCCAGTAGTGGTGCCCCTTATGCAGTGCCCCCAGTAGTGGTGCCCCTTATGCAGTGCCCCCAGTAGTGGTGCCCCTTATGCTGTGCCTACAGTGGTAGTGCCCCTTATGCAGTGCCCACAGTGGTTTTGTTTTATTAAAACAGATTGCAACAATATAAAATATACATTATAATATATATATATATACATATTTACACATTATATATTGTCACATAATATAAATTCATATTTTCTTAACTTCACATGTCACCTCACACCCTCCTGCTTATTAACTTATACCACCATATTAATTGAACACACCACCCCGTACCTCTCCCCCCCTCCCCCTCACACCAAGCTGACCTAGCCCAAAGTAGCGGAAACTTAAATACAGCCATCTAGATGTATGTAAAGCATTCCTCTAAAATGTTTTACTTATACTACTCATGTGATAGGACAGAAAAGCCATAAAAGATCTTGACAAGAAATTAGATTTTCGCTACCCAATCAAGGGGGCCTCAGATGGCGCAGTGCCCACAGTGGTAGTGCCCCTTATGCAGTTCCCATGCCACTTATGCAGTGCCCACTGTGGTAGTGCCCCTTATGCAGAGCCCACAGTAGGGGTGCCCCTTATGAAGTGCCCCCAGGAGTGATGCCCCTTATGCAATGCCCCCAGTAGTAGTGCCCCATGTAGTAATGCCCCCAATAGTAATGTGCCCTGTATAAGTAATGCCTCCTGTAGTAGTGGCCCCTGTGGTAATGTCCCCTGCAGTAATGCCCCCTATAAAAGTAATGTCCCCTGCAGTAATGCCCCCTTGTAGTAGTGACCCCAGTGGTAATGCCCATGCAGTAATCCCCCCTGCAATAGTGCCCCTGCACTAATGCCCCCTGTAGTAATGCTGTGCACACACACACACACACACACACACACACACAAAATCAGCCACTCCTGGCTCAAAGTAAAATCAGCCACTTCAGTGAGCCAGTGGCTACACTGTGACTGGAGGTGGCTTCCCATTGGAAGTGCCACCTGCCAGTCACGCACAGAACAGGCAGCCCCAGGGGGCAGGGCTGCTTTTGCGGTAACCATCAGGATGAGTGGCGAATGGTGTGACTTGGACGCGTGTGCAGACTGAAGGCTTCGGCCGCTAGCGTGCAGCATCGACATGGCGCGCACCTCTGAATCAAGCCAGCAATCTTATTGGTTATGTCCTAGAGCATGGGTGTTTTTGACATTTGCGTAAGATATCATTTATACTGTTCAAATATACTTTATCATACTGTAGTAATATTCCCGTAAGTATTTATTTATACAGCTGAAATTATTGTTACTGTGGAAACATTGGAAATATCAATCATTTGTGATGATGGATTTGCACTAATAACTGTGACTGAGTGATGCAGGATAATACCAAATACAAAATTTCCTGATATAATAATAACCCAAAAAATGTATAGTGACCCTGGGGTCTTATGGGATCAGTACAGGACCCATGGACTTAGGACCTCATTCAGAGCAGCTCGCAAAATGCGAGCGCTTGCTCTGAATGAGGGCGGCCGCTTCTATGGTCAGAGCCAGCCTTCTGGCCGCTCGCTAGGCTGTGGGTGACCACCCACAGCTTTAGTGAGCGGCCAGGTTGATGGTCGCGATGGACAAGAATTTCTCTCTTGCTCTGGGGCTTGCGCACACGCAGTGCGGCCGCTGTGCGTACGCAGGGCCTCAACATTGACCCACTTGCGAGCGCATAGGTGCTTGCAAGTGGGTCTGAATGAGACCTTTAGTTAGATGAGTGGGAGAATAGCAGGAGCTTGATGCCTTAATAAGACTCCTTCGCATGAGACCAGACAATTAAACTGGTATTAATGTGACTGACTTAGTATGAATACAGTAGGGGGTATAGGTAATATGCTGCGGACCAGCAGGGGCAAACGCAGGATTTTTAAGGGGGGGTTCTAGTATATATATATATATATATATATATATATATATATACACACACACACACACACTGACGCATATATATATATATATATATATATATATATAAAACACGCTTGCATATTTGCAGTATATACACACTCATATATCATACATACATTAAACACATAGACACACACTTAGCTTGCAGCAGCTGCAGGTTGCAGATGGGGACGGGACAAGGCACCATGTCAGTAAACCAAAAGTCAATCGTGAGGGGGCGCAGCCAAATGACATGATTCGAATGGAATCGCATTATATTGGCTCTGCCTCCACCCCATTGACCTGTGAATTGCGGCACTTTGCTGAGAGGGGGCAGGGCTTAATAACATGGTCCTCTCCCCTCAGTCAGGCAGGGTTTCTGGGTACTTATAAACCCCCCATGCGTGCGCTACTTCCTAGAACTGCCAAGCAGAACAGGAAATAGCATAGGAGACCACAGCAGAGTGCCAGTGACAGCCTGCAGGAGGATGGACCACGATGTGCTGCACAATGCTGAAGGCAGGTACGTAGAACCAGAGTACTGTATAGTGGGACACCTACAGGATTTAATGGTCTGTGCAGCACAGCCCAGATGATGGATGCAACTAAACGACACAGGATGATCTGTATGCAGGTAACTGGAGATGCAGTCTTAGACATGGTATGCACTGTACAGTATGTGCAGGTATAGAACACTGGTGCCGATGCACTAGATGGCAGAATCAGATACACTCTGGAAATGCAGGTTACTGATGGCAGAATCAGATGTAGTATGGAAATGCAGGTTACTTATGGAAGAATCAGACACTCTGGAAATGCAGGTTACTGATGGCAGAATCAGATGCACTATGGAAATGCAGGTTACTGATGGCAGAATCAGATGCACTATGAAAATGCAGGATACTGATGGCAGAATCAGATGCACTCTGGATATGCAGGTTACTGATGGCAGAATCAGATGCACTATGGAAATGCAGGTTACTGATGGCAGAATCAGACGCACTCTGGAAATGCAGGTTACTGATGGCAGAATAAGACGCACTCTGGAAATGCAGGTTACTGATGGCAGAATCAAACGCACTCTGGAAATGCAGGTTACTGATGGCAGAATCAGACACACTATGGAAATGCAGGTTACTGATGGCAGAATCAGACACACTCTGGAAATGCAGGTTACTGATGGCAGAATCAGATGCACTATGGAAATGCAGGTTACTGATGGCAGAATCAGACACACTCTGGAAATGCAGGTTACTGATGGCAGAATCAGACACACTCTGGAAATGCAGGTTACTGATGGCAGAATCAAAAGCACTCTGGAAATGCAGGTTACTGATGGCAGAATCAAACGCACTCTGGAAATGCAGGTTACTGATGGCAGAATCAGACACACTCTGGAAATGCAGGTTACTGATGGCAGAATCAGACACACTCTGGAAATAAAGGTTACTGATGGCAGAATCAGATGTGCTCTGGAAATGCAGGTTACTGATGGCAGAATCAGATGCGCTATGGAAATGCAGGTTACTGATGGCAGAATCAGGCACACTATGGAAATGCAGGTTACTGATGGCAGAATCAGACGCACTATGGAAATGCAGGTTACTGATGGCAGAATCAGATGCACTATGGAAATGCAGGTTACTGATGGCAGAATCAGACGTACTATGGAAATGCAGGTTACTGATGGCAGAATCAGACGCACTATGGAAATGCAGGTTACTGATGGCAGAATCAGACGCACAATGGAAATGCAGGTTACTGATGGCAGAATCAGACGCACTCTGGAAATGCAGGTTACTGATGGCAGAATCAGACGCACTCTGGAAATGCAGGTTACTGATGGCAGAATCAGACGCACTCTGGAAATGCAGGTTACTGATGGCTGAATCAGACGCACTCTGGAAATGCAGGTTACTGATGGCAGAATCAGACGCACTATGGAAATGCAGGTTACTGATGGCAGAATCAGACGCACTCTGGAAATGCAGGTTACTGATGGCAGATTCAGACGCACTCTGGAGATGCAGGTTACTGATGGCAGAATCAGACGCACGCTGGAAATGCAGGTTACTGATGGGAGAATCAGACGTACTATGGAAATGCAGGTTACTGATGGCAGAGTCAGATGTACTATGGAAATGCAGGTTACTGATGGCGGAATCAAACGTACTATGGAAATGCAGGTTACTGATGGCAGAATCAGACGTACTATGGAAATGCAGGTTACTGATGGCAGAATCAGATGCACTCTGGAAATGCAGGTTACTGATGGCAGAATCAGACGTACTATGGAAATGCATGCAGGTTACTGATGGCAGAATCAGACGTGCTCTGGAAATGCAGGTTACTGATGGCAGAATCAGACACACTATGGAAATGCAGGTTACTGATGGCAGAATCAGACGCACTCTGGAAATGCAGGTTACTGATGGCAGAATCAGACGCACTCTGGAAATGCAGGTTACTGATGGCAGAATCAGACGCACTCTGGAAATGCAGGTTACTGATGGCAGAATCAGACGCACTCTGGAAATGCAGGTTACTGATGGCCGAATCAGATGCACTCTGGAAATGCAGCTTACTGATGGCCGAATCAGACGCACTATGGAAATGCAGCTTACTGATGGCAGAATCAGACGCACTATGGAAATGCAGCTTACTGATGGCAGAATCAGACGCGCTCTGGAAATGCAGGTTACTGATGGCAGAATCAGACGCGCTCTGGAAATGCAGGTTACTGATGGCAGAATCAGACGCACTATGGAAATGCAGGTTACTGATGGCAGAATCAGACGCACTATGGAAATGCAGGTTACTGATGGCAGAATCAGACGCACTATGGAAATGCAGGTTACTGATGGCAGAATATAACGCACTCTGGAAATGCAGGTTACTGATGGCAGAATCAGACGCACTCTGGAAATGCAGGTTACTGATGGCAGAATCAGACGCACTCTGGAAATGCAGGTTACTGATGGCAGAATCAGACGCACTCTGGAAATGCAGGTTACTGATGGCAGAATCAGACGCACTCTGGAAATGCAGGTTACTGATGGCAGAATCAGACGCACTCTGGAAATGCAGGTTACTGATGGCAGAATCAGACGCACTCTGGAAATGCAGGTTACTGATGGCAGAATCAGATGCACTATGGAAATGCAGGTTACTGATGGCAGAATCAGACTCACTCTGGAAATGCAGGTTACTGATGGCAGAATCAGACGCACTATGGAAATGCAGGTTACTGATGGCAGAATCAGACGCACTATGGAAATTCAGGTTACTGATGGCAGAATCAGACGCACTATGGAAATGCAGGTTACTGATGGCAGAATCAGACACACTCTGGAAATGCAGGTTACTGATGGCAGAATCAGATGCACTATGGAAATGCAGGTTACTGATGGCAGAATCAGACGTAGTCTGGAAATGCAGGTTACTGATGGCAGAATCAGACGCACTATGGAAATGCAGGTTACTGATGGCAGAATCAGACGCACTATGGAAATTCAGGTTACTGATGGCAGAATCAGACGCACTATGGAAATGCAGGTTACTGATGGCAGAATCAGTTGCACTCTGGAATTGCAGGTTACTGATGGCAGAATCAGACGCACTCTGGTAATGCAGGTTACTGATGGCAGAATCAGACGCACTCTGGAAATGCAGGTTACTGATGGCAGAATCAGACGCACTCTGGAAATGCAGGTTACTGATGGCAGAATCAGACGCACTCTGGAAATGCAGGTTACTGATGGCAGAATCAGATGCACTATGGAAATGCAGGTTACTGATGGCAGAATCAGACTCACTATGAAAATGCAGGTTACTGATGGCAGAATCAGACGCACTATGGAAATGCAGGTTACTGATGGCAGAATCAGACGCACTATGGAAATTCAGGTTACTGATGGCAGAATCAGACGCACTATGGAAATGCAGGTTACTGATGGCAGAATCAGACGCACTCTGGAAATGCAGGTTACTGATGGCAGAATCAGATGCACTATGGAAATGCAGGTTACTGATGGCAGAATCAGACGTAGTCTGGAAATGCTGGTTACTGATGGCAGAATCAGACGCACTATGGAAATGCTGGTTACTGATGGCAGAATCAGTTGCACTCTGGAAATGCAGGTTACTGATGGCAGAATCAGACGCACTCTGGTAATGCAGGTTACTGATGGCAGAATCAGACGCATTCTGGAAATGCAGGTTACTGATGGCAGAATCAGACGCACTCTGGAAATGCAGGTTACTGATGGCAGAATCAGACGCACTCTGGAAATGCAGGTTACTGATGGCAGAATCAGACGCACTCTGGAAATGCAGGTTACTGATGGCAGAATCAGACGCACTCTGGAAATGCAGGTTACTGATGGCAGAATCAGACGCACTCTGAAAATGCAGGTTACTGATTGCAGAATCAGACGCACTCTGAAAATGCAGGTTACTGATGGCAGAATCAGACGCACTATGGAAATGCAGGTTACCGATGGCAGAATCAGACGCACTCTGGAAATGCAAGTTACCGATGGCAGAATCAGAGGCACTATGGAAAAGCAGGTTACTGATGGCAGAATCAGAATCACTATGGAAATGCAGGTTACTGATGGCAGAATCAGAAGCACTATGGAAATGCAGGTTACTGATGGCAGAATCAGACGCACTCTGGAAATGCAGGTTACTGATGGCAGAATCAGACGCACTCTGGAAATGCAGGTTACTGATGGCAGAATCAGACGCACTCTGGAAATGCAGGTTACTGATGGCAGAATCAGACGCACTATGAAAATGCAGGTTACTGATGGCAGAATCAGACGCACTCTGGAAATGCAGGTTACTGATGGCAGAATCAGACGCACTCTGGAAATGCAGGTTACTGATGGCAGAATCAGACGCACTCTGGAAATGCAGGTTACTGATGGCAGAATCAGACGCACTCTGAAAATGCAGGTTACTGATGGCAGAATCAGACGCACTATGGAAATGCAGGTTACTGATGGCAGAATCAGAGGCACTATGGAAATGCAGGTTACTGATGGCAGAATCAGGCTCACTATGGAAATGCAGGTTACTGATGGCAGAATCAGACGCACTATGGAAATTAAGGTTACTGATGGCAGAATCAGACGCACTATGGAAATGCAGGTTACTGATGGCAGAATCAGACGCACTCTGGAAATGCAGGTTACTGATGGCAGAATCAGATGCACTATGGAAATGCAGGTTACTGATGGCAGAATCAGACGTAGTCTGGAAATGCAGGTTACTGATGGCAGAATCAGAAGCACTATGGAAATGCAGGTTACTGATGGCAGAATCAGTTGCACTCTGGAAATGCAGGTTACTGATGGCAGAATCAGATGTAGTCTGGAACTGCAGGTTACTGATGGCAGAATCAGACGCACTCTGGAAATGCAGGTTACTGATGGCAGAATCAGACGCACTCTGGAAATGCAGGTTACTGATGTCAGAATCAGATGCACTATGGAAATGCAGGTTACTGATGGCAGAATCAGACTCACTATGGAAATGCAGGTTACTGATGGCAGAATCAGACGCACTATGGAAATGCAGGTTACTGATGGCAGAATCAGATTCACTATGGAAATTCAGGTTACTGATGGCAGAATCAGACGCACTATGGAAATGCAGGTTACTGATGGCAGAATCAGACGCACTATGGAAATGCAGGTTACTGATGGCAGAATCAGTTGCACTCTGTAAATGCAGGTTACTGACGGCAGAATCATACGCACTCTGGTAATGCAGGTTACTGATGGCAGAATCAGACGCACTCTGGAAATGCATGTTACTGATGGCAGAATCAGACGTAGTCTGGAAATGCAGGTTACTGATGGCAGAATCAGACGCACTATGGAAATGCAGGTTACTGATGGCAGAATCAGTTGCACTCTGGAAATGCAGGTTACTGATGGCAGAATCAGACGCACTCTGGAAATGCAGGTTACTGATGGCAGAATCAGACGCACTATGGAAATGCAGGTTACTGATGGCAGAATCAGACGCACTATGGAAATGCAGGTTACTGATGGCAGAATCAGACGCACTATGGAAATGCAGGTTACTGATGGCAGAATCAGACGCACTCTGGAAATGCAGGTTACTGATGGCAGAATCAGACGCACTCTGGAAATGCAGGTTACTGATGGCAGAATCAGACGCACTCTGAAAATGCAGGTTACTGATGGCAGAATCAGACGCACTATGGAAATTCAGGTTACTGATGGCAGAATCAGACGCACTCTGGAAATGCAGGTTACTGATGGCTGAATCAGAGGCACTATGGAAAAGCAGGTTACTGATGGCTGAATCAGACTCACTAAGGAAATGCAGGTTACTGATGGCAGAATCAGAAGCACTATGGAAATGCAGGTTACTGATGGCAGAATCAGAAGCACTCTGGAAATGCAGGTTACTGATGGTAGAATCAGACGGACTCTGGAAATTCAGGTTACTGATGGCAGAATCAGACGCACTCTGGAAATGCAGGTTACTGATGGCAGAATCAGACGCACTATGGAAATGCAGGTTACTGATGGCAGAATCAGACGCACTATGGAAATGCAGGTTACTGATGGCAGAATCAGACGCACTCTGGAAATGCAGGTTACTGATGGCAGAATCAGACGCACTATGGAAATGCAGGTTACTGATGGCAGAATCAGACGCACTCTGGAAATGCAGGTTACTGATGGCAGAATCAGACGCACTCTGGAAATGCAGGTTACTGATGGCAGAATCAGACGCACTCTGGAAATGCAGGTTACTGATGGCAGAATCAGACGCACTCTGAAAACGCAGGTTACTGATGGCAGAATCAGACGCACTATGGAAATGCAGGTTACTGATGGCAGAATCAGAGGCACTATGGAAATGCAGGTTACTGATGGCAGAATCAGACTCACTATGGAAATGCAGGTTACTGATGGCAGAATCAGACGCACTCTGGAAATTCAGGTTACTGATGGCAGAATCAGACGCACTATGGAAATGCAGGTTACTGATGGCAGAATCAGACGCACTCTGGAAATGCAGGTTACTGATGGCAGAATCAGATGCACTATGGAAATGCAGGTTACGGATGGCAGAATCAGACGTAGTCTGGAAATGCAGGTTACTGATGGCAGAATCAGACGCACTATGGAAATGCAGGTTACTGATGGCAGAATCAGTTGCACTCTGGAAATGCAGGTTACTGATGGCAGAATCAGACGCACTCTGGTAATGCAGGTTACTGATGGCAGAATCAGACGCACTCTGGAAATGAAGGTTACTGATGGCAGAATCAGACGCACTATGGAAATGCAGGTTACTGATGGCAGAATCAGACGCACTATGGAAATGCAGGTTACTGATGGCAGAATCAGACGCACTCTGGAAATGCAGGTTACTGATGGCAGAATCAGACGCACTCTGGAAATGCAGGTTACTGATGGCAGAATCAGACGCACTCTGGAAATGCAGGTTACTGATGGCAGAATCAGACGCACTCTGGAAATGCAGGTTACTGATGGCAGAATCAGACGCACTCTGGAAATGCAGATTACTGATGGCAGTATCAGACGCACTCTGGAAATGCAGGTTACTGATGGCAGAATCAGACGCACTCTGGAAATGCAGGTTACTGATGGCAGAATCAGACGCACTATGGAAATGCAGGTTACTGATGGCAGAATCAGACGCACTATGGAAATGCAGGTTACTGATGGCAGAATCAGACGCACTCTGGAAATGCAGGTTACTGATGGCAGAATCAGACTCACTATGGAAATGCAGGTTACTGATGGCAGAATCAGACTCACTATGGAAATGCAGGTTACTGATGGCAGAATCAGACGCACTCTGGAAATGCAGGTTACTGATGGCAGAATCAGACGCACTCTGGAAATGCAGGTTACTGATGGCAGAATCAGACGCACTATGGAAATGCAGGTTACTGATGGCAGAATCAGACGCGCTCTGGAAATGCAGGTTACTGATGGCAGAATCAGACGCGCTATGGAAATGCAGGTTACTGATGGCAGCATCAGACGCGCTATGGAAATGCAGGTTACTGATGGCAGAATCAGACGCACTCTGGAAATGCAGGTTACTGATGGCAGAATCAGACGCACTCTGGAAATGCAGGTTACTGATGGCAGAATCAGACGCACTCTGGAAATGCAGGTTACTGATGGCAGAATCAGACGCACTCTGGAAATGTAGGTTACTGAATGTAGAATCAGACGCACTATGGAAATGCAGGTTACTGATGGCAGAATCAGACGCACTATGGAAATGCAGGTTACTGATGGCAGAATCAGACGCACTATGGAAATGCAGGTTACTGATGGCAGAATCAGACGCACTCTGGAAATGCAGTTTACTGATGGCAGAATCAGACGCACTCTGGAAATGCAGGTTACTGATGGCAGAATCAGACGCACTATGGAAATGCAGGTTACTGATGGCAGAATCAGACGCGCTCTGGAAATGCAGGTTACTGATGGCAGAATCAGACGCGCTCTGGAAATGCAGGTTACTGATGGCAGAATCAGATGCACTATGGAAATGCAGGTTACTGATGGCAGAATCAGACGCACTATGAAAATGCAGGTTACTGATGGCAGAATCAGTTGCACTCTGGAAAAGCAGGTTACTGAAGGCAGAATCAGACGCACTATGGAAATGCAGGTTACTGATGGCAGAATCAGATGCACTCTGGAAATGCAGGTTACTGATGGCAGAATCAGACGTACTCTGGAAATGCAGGTTACTGATGGCAGAATCAGATGCACTCTGGAAATGCAGGTTACTGATGGCAGAATCAGACGTACTCTGGAAAGGCAGGTTACTGATGGCAGAATCAGATGTACTCTGGAAAGGCAGGTTACTGATGGCAGAATCAGACGCACTCTGGAAATGCAGTTTACTGATGGCAGAATCAGACGCACTCTGCAAATGCAGGTTACAGATGGCAGAATCAGACGCACTATGGAAATGCAGGTTACTGATGGCAGAATCAGACGCACTATGGAAATGCAGGTTACTGATGGCAGAATCAGATGTACTCTGAAAATGCAGGTTACTGATGGCAGAATCAGATGCACTCTGGAAATGCAGGTTACTGATGGCAGAATCAGATGCACTCTGGAAATGCAGGTTACTGATGGCAGAATCAGACGCATTCTGGAAATGCAGGTTACTGATGGCAGAATCAGACGCAGTCTGGAAATGCAGGTTACTGGTGGCAGAATCAGACGTACTATGGAAATGCAGGTTACTGATGGCAGAATCAGATGTACTCTGAAAATGCAGGTTACTGATGGCAGAATCAAAAGCACTCTGGAAATGCAGGTTACTGATGGCAGAATCAGATGCACTCTGGAAATGCAGGTTACTGATGGCAGAATCAGACGTACTATGGAAATGCAGGTTACTGATGGCAGAATCAGATGTACTCTGAAAATGCAGGTTACTGATGGCAGAATCAGATGCACTCTGGAAATGCAGGTTACTGATGGCAGAATCAGATGCACACTTGAAATGCAGGTTACTGATGGCAGAATCAGACGCATTCTGGAAATGCAGGTTACTGATGGCAGAATCAGATGAACTCTGAAAATGCAGGTTACTGATGGCAGAATCAGATGCACTCTGGAAATGCAGGTTACTGATGGCAGAATCAGATGCACTCTTCAAATGCAGGTTACTGATGGCAGAATCAGACGCATTCTGGAAATGCAGGTTACTGATGGCAGAATCAGATGTACTATGGAAATGCAGGTTACTGATGGCAGAATCAGACGTACTATGGAAATGCAGGTTACTGATGGCAGAATCAGATGCACTATGGAAATGCATGATACTGATGGCAGAATTAGATGCACTATGGAAATACAGGTTACTGATGGCAGAATCAGATGTAGTCTGGAAATGCAGCTTATTGATGGCAGAATCAGAAGCAGTCTGGAAATGCAGGTTCCAGATGGTAGAATCAGACGCAGTCTGGAAATGCAGGTTACTGATGGCAGAATCAGATGCACTATGGAAATGCAGGTTACTGAGCAGAAACAGACGCACTCTGGAAATGCAGGTTACTGATGGCATAATCAGACACACTCTGGAAATGCTGGTTACTGATGGCAGAAACAGATGTACTCGGGAAAGGCAGGTTACTGATGGCAGAATCAGACGTACTCTGGAAAGGCAGGATACTGATGGCAGAATCAGACGCACTCTGGAAATGCAGGTTACTGATGGCAGAATCAGACCCACTCTGGAAATGCAGGTTACTGATGGCAGAATCAGACGCACTATGGAAATGCAGGTTACTGATGGCAGAATCAGACGCACTATGGAAATGCAGGTTACTGATGGCAGAATCAGACGCACTATGGAAATGCAGGTTACTGATGGCAGAATCAGATGTACTCTGAAAATGCAGGTTACTGATGGCAGAATCAGATGCACTCTGGAAATGCAGGTTACTGATGGCAGAATCAGATGCACTCTGGAAATGCAGGTTACTGATGGCAGAATCAGACGCATTCTGGAAATGCAGGTTACTGATGGCAGAATCAGATGTACTATGGAAATGCAGGTTACTGATGGCAGAATCAGACGCACTCTGGAAATGCAGGTTACTGATGGCAGAATCAGACGCACTATGGAAATGCAGGTTACTGATGGCAGAATCAGATGTACTCTGAAAATGCAGGTTACTGATGGCAGAATCAAAAGCACTCTGGAAATGCAGGTTACTGATGGCAGAATCAGATGCACTCTGGAAATGCAGGTTACTGATGGCAGAATCAGACGTACTATGGAAATGCAGGTTACTGATGGCAGAATCAGATGTACTCTGAAAATGCAGGTTACTGATGGCAGAATCAGATGTACTCTGGAAATGCAGGTTACTGATGGCAGAATCAGATGCACTCTTCAAATGCAGGTTACTGATGGCAGAATCAGACGCATTCTGGAATTGCAGGTTACTGATGGCAGAATCAGATGTACTATGGAAATGCAGGTTACTGATGGCAGAATCAGACGTACTCTGGAAATGCAGGTTACTGATGCCAGAATCAGATGCACTATGGAAATGCAGGTTACTGATGGCAGAATTAGATGCACTATGGAAATGCAGGTTACTGATGGCAGAATCAGATGTAGTCTGGAAATGCAGCTTATTCATGGCAGAATCGGACGCAGTCTGGAAATGCAGGTTCCTGATGGCAGAATCAGTCGCAGTCTGGAAATGCAGGTTACTGATGGCAGAATCAGATGCACTATGGAAATGCAGGTTACTGATGGGAGAAACAGATGTACTCGGGAAAGGCAGGTTACTGATGGCAGAATCAGACGTACTCTGGAAAGGCAGGATACTGATGGCAGAATCAGACGCACTCTGGAAATGCAGGTTACTGATGGCAGAATCAGACGCACTCTGGAAATTCAGGTTACTGATGGCAGAATCAGACGCACTATGGAAATGCAGGTTACTGATGGCAGAATCAGACGCACTAAGGAAATGCAGGTTACTGATGGCAGAATCAGACGCACTATGGAAATGCAGGTTACTGATGGCAGAATCAGATGTACTCTGAAAATGCAGGTTACTGATGGCAGAATCAGATGCACTCTGGAAATGCAGGTTACTGATGGCAGAATCAGACGCACTCTGGAAATGCAGGTTACTGATGGCAGAATCAGACGCATTCTGGAAATGCAGGTTACTGATGGCAGAATCAGATGCACTATGGAAATGCAGGTTACTGATGGCAGAATCAGACGCACTCTGGAAATGCAGGTTACTGATGGCAGAATCAGACGCACTATGGAAATGCAGGTTACTGATGGCAGAATCAGATGTACTCTGAAAATGCAGGTTACTGAGGGCAGAATCAGATGCACTCTGAAAATGCAGGTTACTGATGGCAGAATCAGACGCACTATGGAAATGCAGATTACTGATGGCAGAATCAGACGCACTATGGAAATGCAGGTTACTGATGGCAGAATCAGACGCACTATGGAAATGCAGGTTACTGATGGCAGAATCAGACGCACTATGGAAATGCAGGTTACTGATGGCAGAATCAGACGCACTATGGAAATGCAGGTTACTGATGGCAGAATCAGACGCACTATGGAAATGCAGGTAACTGATGGCAGAATCAGATGCACTATGGAAATGCAGGTTACTGAAGGCAGAATCAGACACACTCTGGAAATGTAGGTTACTGATGGCAGAATCAGACACACTCTGGAAATGCAGGTTACTGATGGCAGAATCAGATGCACTATGGAAATGCAGGTTACTGATGGCAGAATCAGACGCACTATGGAAATGCAGGTTACTGATGGCAGAATCAGACGCACTCTGGAAATGCTGTTTACTGATGGCAGAAACAGATGTACTCGGGAAAGGCAGGTTACTGATGGCAGAATCAGACGTACTCTGGAAAGGCAGGATACTGATGGCAGAATCAGACGCACTCTGGAAATGCAGGTTACTGATGGCAGAATCAGACGCACTCTGGAAATGCAGGTTACTGATGGCAGAATCAGACGCACTATGGAAATGCAGGTTACTGATGGCAGAATCAGACGCACTATGGAAATGCAGGTTACTGATGGCAGAATCAGATGTACTATGGAAATGCAGGTTACTGATGGCAGAATCAGACGCACTCTGGAAATGCAGGTTACTGATGGCAGAATCAGACGCACTATGGAAATGCAGGTTACTGATGGCAGAATCAGATGTACTCTGAAAATGCACGTTACTGATGGCAGAATCAAAAGCACTCTGGAAATGCAGGTTACTGATGGCAGAATCAGATGCACTCTGGAAATGCAGGTTACTGATGGCAGAATCAGACGTACTATGGAAATGCAGGTTACTGATGGCAGAATCAGATGTACTCTGAAAATGCAGGTTACTGATGGCAGAATCAGATGCACTCTGGAAATGCAGGTTACTGATGGCAGAATCAGATGCACTCTTCAAATGCAGGTTACTGATGGCAGAATCAGACGCATTCTGGAATTGCAGGTTACTGATGGCAGAATCAGATGTACTATGGAAATGCAGGTTACTGATGGCAGAATCAGACGTACTCTGGAAATGCAGGTTACTGATGCCAGAATCAGATGCACTATGGAAATGCAGGTTACTGATGGCAGAATTAGATGCACTATGGAAATGCAGGTTACTGATGGCAGAATCAGATGTAGTCTGGAAATGCAGCTTATTCATGGCAGAATCGGACGCAGTCTGGAAATGCAGGTTCCTGATGGCAGAATCAGTCGCAGTCTGGAAATGCAGGTTACTGATGGCAGAATCAGATGCACTATGGAAATGCAGGTTACTGATGGCAGAAACAGATGTACTCGGGAAAGGCAGGTTACTGATGGCAGAATCAGACGTACTCTGGAAAGGCAGGATACTGATGGCAGAATCAGACGCACTCTGGAAATGCAGGTTACTGATGGCAGAATCAGACGCACTCTGGAAATTCAGGTTACTGATGGCAGAATCAGACGCACTATGGAAATGCAGGTTACTGATGGCAGAATCAGACGCACTAAGGAAATGCAGGTTACTGATGGCAGAATCAGACGCACTATGGAAATGCAGGTTACTGATGGCAGAATCAGATGTACTCTGAAAATGCAGGTTACTGATGGCAGAATCAGATGCACTCTGGAAATGCAGGTTACTGATGGCAGAATCAGACGCACTCTGGAAATGCAGGTTACTGATGGCAGAATCAGACGCATTCTGGAAATGCAGGTTACTGATGGCAGAATCAGATGTACTATGGAAATGCAGGTTACTGATGGCAGAATCAGACGCACTCTGGAAATGCAGGTTACTGATGGCAGAATCAGACGCACTATGGAAATGCAGGTTACTGATGGCAGAATCAGATGCACTCTGAAAATGCAGGTTACTGAGGGCAGAATCAGATGCACTCTGAAAATGCAGGTTACTGATGGCAGAATCAGACGCACTATGGAAATGCAGATTACTGATGGCAGAATCAGACGCACTATGGAAATGCAGGTTACTGATGGCAGAATCAGACGCACTATGGAAATGCAGGTTACTGATGGCAGAATCAGACGCACTATGGAAATGCAGGTTACTGATGGCAGAATCAGACGCACTATGGAAATGCAGGTTACTGATGGCAGAATCAGACGCACTATGGAAATGCAGGTTACTGATGGCAGAATCAGATGCACTATGGAAATGCAGGTTACTGAAGGCAGAATCAGACACACTCTGGAAATGTAGGTTACTGATGGCAGAATCAGACACACTCTGGAAATGCAGGTTACTGATGGCAGAATCAGACGCACTATGGAAATGCAGGTTACTGATGGCAGAATCAGACGCACTCTGGAAATGCAGGTTACTGATGGCAGAATCAGACTCACTATGGAAATGCAGGTTACTGATGGCAGAATCAGACTCACTATGGAAATGCAGGTTACTGATGGCAGAATCAGACGCACTCTGGAAATGCAGGTTACTGACGGCAGAATCAGACGCACTCTGGAAATGCAGGTTACTGATGGCAGAATCAGACGCACTATGGAAATGCAGGTTACTGATGGCAGAATCAGACGCACTATGGAAATGCAGGTTACTGATGGCAGAATCAGACGCACTCTGGAAATGCAGGTTACTGATGGCAGAATCAGACGCACTATGGAAATGCAGGTTACTGATGGCAGAATCAGACGCACTCTGGAAATGCAGGTTACTGATGGCAGAATCAGACGCACTCTGGAAATGCAGGTTACTGATGGCAGAATCAGACGCACTCTGGAAATGCAGGTTACTGATGGCAGAATCAGACGCACTCTGGAAATGCAGGTTACTGAATGTAGAATCAGACGCACTATGGAAATGCAGGTTACTGATGGCAGAATCAGACGCACTATGGAAATGCAGGTTACTGATGGTAGAATCAGACGCTCTATGGAAATGCAGGTTACTGATGGCAGAATCAGACGCACTCTGGAAATGCAGTTTACTGATGGCAGAATCAGACGCACTCTGGAAATGCAGGTTACTGATGGCAGAATCAGACGCACTATGGAAATGCAGGTTACTGATGGCAGATTCAGACGCGCTCTGGAAATGCAGGTTACTGATGGCAGAATCAGACGCGCTCTGGAAATGCAGGTTACTGATGGCAGAATCAGATGCACTATGGAAATGCAGGTTACTGATGGCAGAATCAGACGCACTATGGAAATGCAGGTTACTGATGGCAGAATCAGTTGCACTCTGGAAAAGCAGGTTACTGAAGGCAGAATCAGACGCACTATGGAAATGCAGGTTACTGATGGCAGAATCAGTTGCACTCTGGAAATGCAGGTTACTGATGGCAGAATCAGACGCACTATGGAAATGCAGGTTACTGATGGCAGAATCAGTTGCACTCTGGAAATGCAGGTTACTGATGGCAGAATCAGACGTACTCTGGAAATGCAGGTTACTGATGGCAGAATCAGACGTACTCTGGAAAGGCAGGTTACTGATGGCAGAATCAGATGTACTCTGGAAATGCAGGTTACTGATGGCAGAATCAGATGCACTCTGGAAATGCAGTTTACTGATGGCAGAATCAGTCGCACTCTGGAAATGCAGGTTACAGATGGCAGAATCAGACGCACTATGGAAATGCAGGTTACTGATGGCAGAATCAAAAGCACTCTGGAAATGCAGGTTACTGATGGCAGAATCAGATGTACTCTGAAAATGCAGGTTACTGATGGCAGAATCAGATGCACTCTGGAAATGCAGGTTACTGATGGCAGAATCAGATGCACTCTGGAAATGCAGGTTACTGATGGCAGAATCAGACGCATTCTGGAAATGCAGGTTACTGATGGCAGAATCAGACGCAGTCTGGAAATGCAGGTTACTGATGGCAGAATCAGACGTACTATGGAAATGCAGATTACTGATGGCAGAATCAGATGTACTCTGAAAATGCAGGTTACTGATGGCAGAATCAAAAGCACTCTGGAAATGCAGGTTACTGATGGCAGAATCAGATGCACTCTGGAAATGCAGGTTACTGATGGCAGAATCAGACGTACTATGGAAATGCAGGTTACTGATGGCAGAATCAGATGTACTCTATAAATGCAGGTTACTGATGGCAGAATCAGATGCACTCTGGAAATGCAGGTTACTGATGGCAGAATCAGATGCACTCTTCAAATGCAGGTTACTGATGGCAGAATCAGACGCATTCTGGAAATGCAGGTTACTGATGGCAGAATCAGATGAACTCTGAAAATGCAGGTTACTGATGGCAGAATCAGATGCACTCTGGAAATGCAGGTTACTGATGGCAGAATCAGATGCACTCTTCAAATGCAGGTTACTGATGGCAGAATCAGACGCATTCTGGAAATGCAGGTTACTGATGGCAGAATCAGATGTGAAATGGAAATGCAGGTTACTGATGGCAGAATCAGACGTACTCTGGAAATGCAGGTTACTGATGGCAGAATCAGATGCACTATGGAAATGCAGGATACTGATGGCAGAATTATATGCACTATGGAAATGCAGGTTACTGATGGCAGAATCAGATGTAGTCTGGAAATGCAGCTTATTGATGGCAGAATCAGAAGCAGTCTGGAAATGCAGGTTCCTGATGGCAGAATCAGACGCAGTCTGGAAATGCAGGTTACTGATGGCAGAATCAGATGCACTATGGAAATGCAGGTTACTGAGCAGAAACAGACGCACTCTGGAAATGCAGGTTACTGATGGCAGAATCAGACACCCTCTGGAAATGCTGGTTACTGATGGCAGAAACAGATGTACTCGGGAAAGGCAGGTTACTGATGGCAGAATCAGACGTACTCTGGAAAGGCAGGATACTGATGGCAGAATCAGATGCACTCTGGAAATGCAGGTTACTGATGGCAGAATCAGACGCACTCTGGAAATGCAGGTTACTGATGGCAGAATCAGACGCACTCTGGAAATGCAGGTTACTGATGGCAGAATCAGACGCACTATGGAAATGCAGGTTACTGATGGCAGAATCAGACGCTCTATGGAAATGCAGGTTACTGATGGCAGAATCAGATGTACTCTGAAAATGCAGGTTACTGATGGCAGAATCAGATGCACTCTGGAAATGCAGGTTACTGATGGCAGAATCAGATGCACTCTGGAAATGCAGGTTACTGATGGCAGAATCAGACGCATTCTGGAAATGCAGGTTACTGATGGCAGAATCAGATGTACTATGGAAATGCAGGTTACTGATGGCAGAATCAGACGCACTCTGGAAATGCAGGTTACTGATGGCAGAATCAGACGCACTATGGAAATGCAGGTTACTGATGGCAGAATCAGATGTACTCTGAAAATGCAGGTTACTGAGGGCAGAATCAGATGCACTCTGAAAATGCAGGTTACTGAGGGCAGAATCAGACGCACTATGGAAATGCAGGTTACTGATGGCAGAATCAGACGCACTATGGAAATGCAGGTTACTGATGGCAGAATCAGACGCACTATGGAAATGCAGGTTACTGATGGCAGAATCAGACGCACTATGGAAATGCAGGTTACTGATGGCAGAATCAGACGCACTATGGAAATGCAGGTTACTGATGGCAGAATCAGACGCACTATGGAAATGCAGGTTACTGATGGCAGAATCAGATGCACTATGGAAATGCAGGTTACTGAAGGCAGAATCAGACACACTCTGGAAATGTAGGTTACTGATGGCAGAATCAGACACACTCTGGAAATGCAGGTTACTGATGGCAGAATCAGATGCACTATGGAAATGCAGGTTACTGATGGCAGAATCAGACGCACTCTGGAAATGCAGGTTACTGATGGCAGAATCAGACGCACTCTGGAAATGCAGGTTACTGATGGCAGAATCAGACTCACTATGGAAATGCAGGTTACTGATGGCAGAATCAGACTCACTATGGAAATGCAGGTTACTGATGGCAGAATCAGACGCACTCTGGAAATGCAGGTTACTGATGGCAGAATCAGACGCACTCTGGAAATGCAGGTTACTGATGGCAGAATCAGACGCACTATGGAAATGCAGGTTACTGATGGCAGAATCAGACGCACTCTGGAAATGCAGGTTACTGATGGCAGAATCAGACGCACTCTGGAAATGCAGGTTACTGATGGCAGAATCAGACGCACTATGGAAATGCAGGTTACTGATGGCAGAATCAGACGCACTCTGGAAATGCAGGTTACTGATGGCAGAATCAGACGCACTCTGGAAATGCAGGTTACTGATGGCAGAATCAGACGCACTCTGGAAATGCAGGTTACTGATGGCAGAATCAGACGCACTCTGGAAATGTAGGTTACTGAATGTAGAATCAGACGCACTATGGAAATGCAGGTTACTGATGGCAGAATCAGACGCACTATGGAAATGCAGGTTACTGATGGCAGAATCAGACGCTCTATGGAAATGCAGGTTACTGATGGCAGAATCAGACGCACTATGGAAATGCAGGTTACTGATGGCAGAATCAGACGCACTATGGAAATGCAGGTTACTGATGGCAGAATCAGACGCACTATGGAAATGCAGGTTACTGATGGCAGAATCAGACGCACTATGGAAATGCAGGTTACTGATGGCAGAATCAGACGCACTATGGAAATGCAGGTTACTGAAGGCAGAATCAGACACACTCTGGAAATGTAGGTTACTGATGGCAGAATCAGACACACTCTGGAAATGCAGGTTACTGATGGCAGAATCAGACGCACTATGGAAATGCAGGTTACTGATGGCAGAATCAGACGCACTATGGAAATGCAGGTTACTGATGGCAGAATCAGACGCACTCTGGAAATGCAGGTTACTGATGGCAGAATCAGACTCACTATGGAAATGCAGGTTACTGATGGCAGAATCAGACTCACTATGGAAATGCAGGTTACTGATGGCAGAATCAGACGCACTCTGGAAATGCAGGTTACTGATGGCAGAATCAGACGCACTCTGGAAATGCAGGTTACTGATGGCAGAATCAGACACACTATGGAAATGCAGGTTACTGATGGCAGAATCAGACGCACTATGGAAATGCAGGTTACTGATGGCAGAATCAGACGCACTCTGGAAATGCAGGTTACTGATGGCAGAATCAGACGCACTATGGAAATGCAGGTTACTGATGGCAGAATCAGACGCACTCTGGAAATGCAGGTTACTGATGGCAGAATCAGACGCACTCTGGAAATGCAGGTTACTGATGGCAGAATCAGACGCACTCTGGAAATGCAGGTTACTGATGGCAGAATCAGACGCACTCTGGAAATGTAGGTTACTGAATGTAGAATCAGACGCACTATGGAAATGCAGGTTACTGATGGCAGAATCAGACGCACTATGGAAATGCAGGTTACTGATGGTAGAATCAGACGCTCTATGGAAATGCAGGTTACTGATGGCAGAATCAGACGCACTCTGGAAATGCAGTTTACTGATGGCAGAATCAGACGCACTCTGGAAATGCAGGTTACTGATGGCAGAATCAGACGCACTATGGAAATGCAGGTTACTGATGGCAGATTCAGACGCGCTCTGGAAATGCAGGTTACTGATGGCAGAATCAGACGCGCTCTGTAAATGCAGGTTACTGATGGCAGAATCAGATGCGCTATGGAAATGCAGGTTACTGATGGCAGAATCAGACGCGCTATGGAAATGCAGGTTACTGATGGCAGAAGCAGTTGCACTCTGGAAAAGCAGGTTACTGAAGGCAGAATCAGACACACTATGGAAATGCAGGTTACTGATGGCAGAATCAGTTGCACTCTGGAAATGCAGGTTACTGATGGCAGAATCAGACGCACTATGGAAATGCAGGTTACTGATGGCAGAATCAGTTGCACTCTGGAAATGCAGGTTACTGATGGCAGAATCAGACGTACTCTGGAAATGCAGGTTACTGATGGCAGAATCAGATGCACTCTGGAAATGCAGGTTACTGATGGCAGAATCAGACGTACTCTGGAAAGGCAGGTTACTGATGGCAGAATCAGATGTACTCTGGAAATGCAGGTTACTGATGGCAGAATCAGTCGCACTCTGGAAATGCAGGTTACAGATGGCAGAATCAGACGCACTATGGAAATGCAGGTTACTGATGGCAGAATCAGACGCACTATGGAAATGCAGGTTACTGATGGCAGAATCAGATGTACTCTGAAAATGCAGGTTACTGATGGCAGAATCAGATGCACTCTGGAAATGCAGGTTACTGATGGCAGAATCAGATGCACTCTGGAAATGCAGGTTACTGATGGCAGAATCAGACGCATTCTGGAAATGCAGGTTACTGATGGCAGAATCAGACGCAGTCTGGAAATGCAGGTTACTGATGGCAGAATCAGACGTACTATGGAAATGCAGGTTACTGATGGCAGAATCAGATGTACTCTGAAAATGCAGGTTACTGATGGCAGAATCAAAAGCACTCTGGAAATGCAGGTTACTGATGGCAGAATCAGATGCACTCTGGAAATGCAGGATACTGATGGCAGAATCAGACGTACTATGGAAATGCAGGTTACTGATGGCAGAATCAGATGTACTCTGAAAATGCAGGTTACTGATGGCAGAATCAGATGCACTCTGGAAATGCAGGTTACTGATGGCAGAATCAGATGCACTCTTCAAATGCAGGTTACTGATGGCAGAATCAGACGCATTCTGGAAATGCAGGTTACTGATGGCAGAATCAGATGAACTCTGAAAATGCAGGTTACTGATGGCAGAATCAGATGCACTCTGGAAATGCAGGTTACTGATGGCAGAATCAGATGCACTCTTCAAATGCAGGTTACTGATGGCAGAATCAGACGCATTCTGGAAATGCAGGTTACTGATGGCAGAATCAGATGTACTATGGAAATGCAGGTTACTGATGGCAGAATCAGACGTACTCTGGAAATGCAGGTTACTGATGGCAGAATCAGATGCACTATGGAAATGCAGGATACTGATGGCAGAATTATATGCACTATGGAAATGCAGGTTACTGATGGCAGAATCAGATGTAGTCTGGAAATGCAGCTTATTGATGGCAGAATCAGAAGCAGTCTGGAAATGCAGGTTCCTGATGGCAGAATCAGACGCAGTCTGGAAATGCAGGTTACTGATGGCAGAATCAGATGCACTATGGAAATGCAGGTTACTGAGCAGAAACAGACGCACTCTGGAAATGCAGGTTACTGATGGCAGAATCAGACACACTCTGGAAATGCTGGTTACTGATGGCAGAAACAGATGTACTCGGGAAAGGCAGGTTACTGATGGCAGAATCAGACGTACTCTGGAAAGGCAGGATACTGATGGCAGAATCAGACGCACTCTGGAAATGCAGGTTACTGATGGCAGAATCAGACGCACTCTGGAAATGCAGGTTACTGATGGCAGAATCAGACGCACTATGGAAATGCAGGTTACTGATGGCAGAATCAGACGCACTATGGAAATGCAGGTTACTGATGGCAGAATCAGACGCACTATGGAAATGCAGGTTACTGATGGCAGAATCAGATGTACTCTGAAAATGCAGGTTACTGATGGCAGAATCAGACGCACTCTGGAAATGCAGGTTACTGATGGCAGAATCAGATGCACTCTGGAAATGCAGGTTACTGATGGCAGAATCAGACGCATTCTGGAAATGCAGGTTACTGATGGCAGAATCAGACGCACTATGGAAATGCAGGTTACTGATGGCAGAATCAGACGCACTCTGGAAATGCAGGTTACTGATGGCAGAATCAGACGCACTCTGGAAATGCAGGTTACTGATGGCAGAATCAGACGCACTCTGGAAATGCAGGTTACTGATGGCAGAATCAGACGCACTCTGGAAATGTAGGTTACTGAATGTAGAATCAGACGCACTATGGAAATGCAGGTTACTGATGGCAGAATCAGACGCACTATGGAAATGCAGGTTACTGATGGTAGAATCAGACGCTCTATGGAAATGCAGGTTACTGATGGCAGAATCAGACGCACTATGGAAATGCAGGTTACTGATGGCAGAATCAGACGCACTATGGAAATGCAGGTTACTGATGGCAGAATCAGACGCACTATGGAAATGCAGGTTACTGATGGCAGAATCAGACGCACTATGGAAATGCAGGTTACTGATGGCAGAATCAGACGCACTATGGAAATGCAGGTTACTGAAGGCAGAATCAGACACACTCTGGAAATGTAGGTTACTGATGGCAGAATCAGACACACTCTGGAAATGCAGGTTACTGATGGCAGAATCAGACGCACTATGGAAATGCAGGTTACTGATGGCAGAATCAGACGCACTATGGAAATGCAGGTTACTGATGGCAGAATCAGACGCACTCTGGAAATGCAGGTTACTGATGGCAGAATCAGACTCACTATGGAAATGCAGGTTACTGATGGCAGAATCAGACTCACTATGGAAATGCAGGTTACTGATGGCAGAATCAGACGCACTCTGGAAATGCAGGTTACTGATGGCAGAATCAGACGCACTCTGGAAATGCAGGTTACTGATGGCAGAATCAGACACACTATGGAAATGCAGGTTACTGATGGCAGAATCAGACGCACTATGGAAATGCAGGTTACTGATGGCAGAATCAGACGCACTCTGGAAATGCAGGTTACTGATGGCAGAATCAGACGCACTATGGAAATGCAGGTTACTGATGGCAGAATCAGACGCACTCTGGAAATGCAGGTTACTGATGGCAGAATCAGACGCACTCTGGAAATGCAGGTTACTGATGGCAGAATCAGACGCACTCTGGAAATGCAGGTTACTGATGGCAGAATCAGACGCACTCTGGAAATGTAGGTTACTGAATGTAGAATCAGACGCACTATGGAAATGCAGGTTACTGATGGCAGAATCAGACGCACTATGGAAATGCAGGTTACTGATGGTGGAATCAGACGCTCTATGGAAATGCAGGTTACTGATGGCAGAATCAGACGCACTCTGGAAATGCAGTTTACTGATGGCAGAATCAGACGCACTCTGGAAATGCAGGTTACTGATGGCAGAATCAGACGCACTATGGAAATGCAGGTTACTGATGGCAGATTCAGACGCGCTCTGGAAATGCAGGTTACTGATGGCAGAATCAGACGCGCTCTGTAAATGCAGGTTACTGATGGCAGAATCAGATGCGCTATGGAAATGCAGGTTACTGATGGCAGAATCAGACGCGCTATGGAAATGCAGGTTACTGATGGCAGAAGCAGTTGCACTCTGGAAAAGCAGGTTACTGAAGGCAGAATCAGACACACTATGGAAATGCAGGTTACTGATGGCAGAATCAGTTGCACTCTGGAAATGCAGGTTACTGATGGCAGAATCAGACGCACTATGGAAATGCAGGTTACTGATGGCAGAATCAGTTGCACTCTGGAAATGCAGGTTACTGATGGCAGAATCAGACGTACTCTGGAAATGCAGGTTACTGATGGCAGAATCAGATGCACTCTGGAAATGCAGGTTACTGATGGCAGAATCAGACGTACTCTGGAAAGGCAGGTTACTGATGGCAGAATCAGATGTACTCTGGAAATGCAGGTTACTGATGGCAGAATCAGTCGCACTCTGGAAATGCAGGTTACAGATGGCAGAATCAGACGCACTATGGAAATGCAGGTTACTGATGGCAGAATCAGACGCACTATGGAAATGCAGGTTACTGATGGCAGAATCAGATGTACTCTGAAAATGCAGGTTACTGATGGCAGAATCAGATGCACTCTGGAAATGCAGGTTACTGATGGCAGAATCAGATGCACTCTGGAAATGCAGGTTACTGATGGCAGAATCAGACGCATTCTGGAAATGCAGGTTACTGATGGCAGAATCAGACGCAGTCTGGAAATGCAGGTTACTGATGGCAGAATCAGACGTGCTATGGAAATGCAGGTTACTGATGGCAGAATCAGATGTACTCTGAAAATGCAGGTTACTGATGGCAGAATCAAAAGCACTCTGGAAATGCAGGTTACTGATGGCAGAATCAGATGCACTCTGGAAATGCAGGATACTGATGGCAGAATCAAACGTACTATGGAAATGCAGGTTACTGATGGCAGAATCAGATGTACTCTGAAAATGCAGGTTACTGATGGCAGAATCAGATGCACTCTGGAAATGCAGGTTACTGATGGCAGAATCAGATGCACTCTTCAAATGCAGGTTACTGATGGCAGAATCAGACGCATTCTGGAAATGCAGGTTACTGATGGCAGAATCAGATGAACTCTGAAAATGCAGGTTACTGATGGCAGAATCAGATGCACTCTGGAAATGCAGGTTACTGATGGCAGAATCAGATGCACTCTTCAAATGCAGGTTACTGATGGCAGAATCAGACGCATTCTGGAAATGCAGGTTACTGATGGCAGAATCAGATGTACTATGGAAATGCAGGTTACTGATGGCAGAATCAGACGTACTCTGGAAATGCAGGTTACTGATGGCAGAATCAGATGCACTATGGAAATGCAGGATACTGATGGCAGAATTATATGCACTATGGAAATGCAGGTTACTGATGGCAGAATCAGATGTAGTCTGGAAATGCAGCTTATTGATGGCAGAATCAGAAGCAGTCTGGAAATGCAGGTTCCTGATGGCAGAATCAGACGCAGTCTGGAAATGCAGGTTACTGATGGCAGAATCAGATGCACTATGGAAATGCAGGTTACTGAGCAGAAACAGACGCACTCTGGAAATGCAGGTTACTGATGGCAGAATCAGACACACTCTGGAAATGCTGGTTACTGATGGCAGAAACAGATGTACTCGGGAAAGGCAGGTTACTGATGGCAGAATCAGACGTACTCTGGAAAGGCAGGATACTGATGGCAGAATCAGACGCACTCTGGAAATGCAGGTTACTGATGGCAGAATCAGACGCACTCTGGAAATGCAGGTTACTGATGGCAGAATCAGACGCACTATGGAAATGCAGGTTACTGATGGCAGAATCAGACGCACTATGGAAATGCAGGTTACTGATGGCAGAATCAGACGCACTATGGAAATGCAGGTTACTGATGGCAGAATCAGATGTACTCTGAAAATGCAGGTTACTGATGGCAGAATCAGATGCACTCTGGAAATGCAGGTTACTGATGGCAGAATCAGATGCACTCTGGAAATGCAGGTTACTGATGGCAGAATCAGACGCATTCTGGAAATGCAGGTTACTGATGGCAGAATCAGATGTACTATGGAAATGCAGGTTACTGATGGCAGAATCAGACGCACTCTGGAAATGCAGGTTACTGATGGCAGAATCAGACGCACTATGGAAATGCAGGTTACTGATGGCAGAATCAGATGTACTCTGAAAATGCAGGTTACTGATGGCAGAATCAAAAGCACTCTGGAAATGCAGGTTACTGATGGCAGAATCAGATGCACTCTGGAAATGCAGGTTACTGATGGCAGAATCAGACGTACTATGGAAATGCAGGTTACTGATTGCAGAATCAGATGTACTCTGAAAATGCATGTTACTGATGGCAGAATCAGATGCACTCTGGAAATGCAGGTTACTGATGGCAGAATCAGATGCACTCTTCAAATGCAGGTTACTGATGGCAGAATCAGACGCATTCTGGAATTGCAGGTTACTGACGGCAGAATCAGATGTACTATGGAAATGCTGGTTACTGATGGCAGAATCAGACGTACTCTGGAAATGCAGGTTACTGATGCCAGAATCAGATGCACTATGGAAATGCAGGTTACTGATGGCAGAATTAGATGCACTATGGAAATGCAGGTTACTGATGGCAGAATCAGATGTAGTCTGGAAATGCAGCTTATTCATGGCAGAATCGGACGCAGTCTGGAAATGCAGGTTCCTGATGGCAGAATCAGACGCAGTCTGGAAATGCAGGTTACTGATGGCAGAATCAGATGCACTAGGGAAATGCAGGTTACTGATGGCAGAAACAGATGTACTCGGGAAAGGCAGGTTACTGATGGCAGAATCAGACGCACTCTGGAAAGGCAGGATACTGATGGCAGAATCAGACGCACTCTGGAAATGCAGGTTACTGATGGCAGAATCATACGCACTCTGGAAATTCAGGTTACTGATGGCAGAATCAGACGCACTATGGAAATGCAGGTTACTGATGGCAGAATCAGACGCACTAAGGAAATGCAGGTTACTGATGGCAGAATCAGACGCACTATGGAAATGCAGGTTACTGATGGCAGAATCAGATGTACTCTGAAAATGCAGGTTACTGATGGCAGAATCAGATGCACTCTGGAAATGCAGGTTACTGATGGCAGAATCAGACGCACTCTGGAAATGCAGGTTACTGATGGCAGAATCAGACGCATTCTGGAAATGCAGGTTACTGATGGCAGAATCAGATGTACTATGGAAATGCAGGTTACTGATGGCAGAATCAGACGCACTCTGGAAATGCAGGTTACTGATGGCAGAATCAGACGCACTATGGAAATGCAGGTTACTGATGGCAGAATCAGATGTACTCTGAAAATGCAGGTTACTGAGGGCAGAATCAGATGCACTCTGAAAATGCAGGTTACTGATGGCAGAATCAGACGCACTATGGAAATGCAGGTTACTGATGGCAGAATCAGACGCACTATGGAAATGCAGGTTACTGATGGCAAAATCAGACGCACTATGGAAATGCAGGTTACTGATGGCAGAATCAGACGCACTATGGAAATGCAGGTTACTGATGGCAGAATCAGACGCACTATGGAAATGCAGGTTACTGATGGCAGAATCAGACGCACTATGGAAATGCAGGTTACTGATGGCAGAATCATATGCACTATGGAAATGCAGGTTACTGAAGGCAGAATCAGACACACTCTGGAAATGTAGGTTACTGATGGCAGAATCAGACACACTATGGAAATGCAGGTTACTGATGGCAGAATCAGACACACTCTGGAAATGCAGGTTACTGATGGCAGAATCAGACACACTATGGAAATGCAGGTTACTGATGGCAGAATCAGACGTACTCTGGAAATGGAGGTTACTGATGGCAGAATCAGATGTACTATGGAAATGCAGGTTACTGATGGCAGAATCAGACGCACTATGGAAATGCAGGTTACTGATGGCAGAATCAGACGTACTCTGGAAATTCAGGTTACTGATGGCAGAATCAGACGCTCTATGGAAATGCAGGTTACTGATGGCAGAATCAGACGCACTATGGAAATGCAGGTTACTGATGGCAGAATCAGATGCACTATGGAAATGCAGGTTACTGATGGCAGGGCAGACACACTATGGAAATGCAGGTTACTGATGGCAGAATCAGACGCAGTCTGGAAATGCAGGTTACTGATGGCAGAATCAGACGCACTCTGGAAATGCAGGTTACTGATGGCAGAATCAGATGCACTATGGAAATGCAGGTTACTGAAGGCAGAATCAGACGCACTCTGGAAATGCAGGTTACTGATGGCTGAATCAGACGTACTATGGAAATGCAGGTTACTGATGGCAGAATCAGACGCACTATGGAAATGCAGGTTACTGATGGCAGAATCAGACGCACTATGGAAATGCAGGTTACTGATGGCAGAATCAGATGCACTATGGAAATGCAGGTTACTGATGGCAGAATCAGATGCACTATGGAAATGCAGGTTACTGATGGCAGAAAAGATGCACTATGGAAATGCAGGTTACTGATGGCAGAATCAGACGCACTCTGGAAATGCAGGTTACTGATGGCAGAATCAGATGCACTATGGAAATGCAGGTTACTGATGGCAGAATCAGATGCACTATGGAAATGCAGGTTACTGATGGCAGAATCAGATGCTCTATGGAAATGCAGGTTACTGATGGCAGAATCATACGCACTGTGGAAATGCAGGTTACTGATGGCAGAATCAGATGCACTCTGGAAATACAGGTTACTGATGGCAGAATCAGACGCACTGTGGAAATGCAGGTTACTGATGGCAGAATCAGATGCACTCTGGAAATGCAGGTTACTGATGGCAGAATCAGACGTACTGTGGAAATGCAGGTTACTGATGGCAGAATCAGATGCACTATGGAAATGCAGGTTACTGATGGCAGAATCAGACGCACTATGGAAATGCAGGTTACTGATGGCAGAATCAGATGCACTATGGAAATGCAGGTTACAGATGGCAGAATCAGATGTACTCTGGAAATGCAGCTTACTGATGGCAGAATCAGATGCAGTCTGGAAATGCAGGTTACTGATGGCAGAATCAGACGCAGTCTGGAAATGCAGGTTACTGATGGCAGAATCAGACGCAGTCTGGAAATGCAGGTTACTGATGGCAGAATCAGACGCAGTCTGGAAATGCAGGTTACAGATGGCAGAATCAGACGCAGTCTGGAATGCAGGTTACTGATGGCAGAATCAGACGTACTATGGAAATGCAGGTTACTGATGGCAGAATCAGATGCACTATGGAAATGCAGGTTACTGAGGCAGAATCAGATGCACTATGGAAATGCAGGTTACTGATGGCAGAATCAGATGCACTCTGGAAATGCAGGTTACTGATAGCAGAATCAGACACACTCTGGAAATGCAGGTTACTGATGGCAGAATCAGACACACTCTGGAAATGCAGGTTACTGTTTGCAGAATCAGACAAACTATGGAAATGCAGGTTACTGATGGCAGAATCAGATGCACTCTGGAAATGCAGGTTACTGATGGCAGAATCAGGCGCACTCTGGAAATGCAGCTTACTGATGGCAGAATCAGACGCACTATGTAAATGCAGGTTACTGATGGCAGAATCAGACGCACTATGGAAATGCATGTTACTGATGGCAGAATCAGATGCACTATGGAAATGCAGGTTACTGATGGCAGAATCAGATGTAGTCTGGAAATGCAGCTTATTGATGGCAGAATCAGAGACACAGTCTGGAAATGCAGGTTACTGATGGCAGAATCAGACGCAGTCTGGAAATGCAGGTTACTGATGGCAGAATCAGACGCAGTCTGGAAATGCAGGTTGCTGATGGCAGAATCAGACGCACTATGGAAATGCAGGTTACTGATGGCAGAATCAGACGCACTCTGGAAATGCAGGTTACTGATGGCAGAATCAGACGCACTATGGAAATGCAGGTTACTGATGGCAGAATCAGACGCACTCTGGAAATGCAGGTTACTGATGGCAGAATCAGATGCACTATGGAAATGCAGGTTACTGATGGCAGAATCAGACGCACTATGGAAATGCAGGTTACTGATGGCAGAATCAGACGCACTATGGAAATGCAGGTTACTGCTGGCAGAATCAGACGCACTATGGAAATGCAGGTTACTGATGGCAGAATCAGACGCACTATGGAAATGCAGGTTACTGATGGCAGAATCAGACGCTCTCTGGAAATGCAGGTTACTCATGGCAGAATCAGACGCACTATGGAAATGCAGTTTACTGAGGGCAGAATCAGACGCACTATGGAAATGCAGGTTACTGATGGCAGAATCAGACGCACTCTGGAAATGCAGGTTACTGATGGCAGAATCAGACGCACTATGGAAATGCAGGTTACTGATGGCAGAATCAGACGCACTCTGGAAATGCAGGTTACTGATGGCAGAATCAGACGCACTATGGAAATGCAGGTTACTGATGGCAGAATCAGACGCACTATGGAAATGCAGGTTACTGATGGCAGAATCAGACGCACTATGGAAATGCAGGTTACTGATGGCAGAATCAGACGCACTATGGAAATGCAGGTTACTGATGGCAGAATCAGACGCACTATGGAAATGCAGGTTACTGATGGCAGAATCAGACGCACTATGGAAATACAGGTTACTGATGGCAGAATCAGACGCACTATAGAAATGCAGGTTACTGATGGCAGAATCAGACGCACTCTGCAAATGCAGGTTACTGATGGCAGAATCAGACGCACTATGGAAATGCAGGTTACTGAAGGCAGAATCAGACGCACTCTGGAAATGCAGGTTACTGATGGCAGAATCAGACGCACTCTGGAAATGCAGGTTACTGATGGCAGAATCAGACGCACTATGGAAATGCAGGTTACTGATGGCAGAATCAGACGCACTCTGAAAAAGCAGGTTACTGAAGGCAGAATCAGACGTACTCTGGAAATGCAGGTTACTGATGGCAGAATCAGACGCACTCTGGAAATGCAGGTTACTGATGGCAGAATCAGACGCACTCTGGAAATGCAGGTTACTGATGGCAGAATCAGATGTAGTCTAGAAATGCAGGTTACTGATGGCAGAATCAGACGCACTTTGGAAATGCAGGTTACTGATGGCAGAATCAGACGCACTCTGGAAAAGCAGGTTACTGATGGCAGAATAAGACGCACTCTGGAAATGCAGGTTACAGATGGCAGAATCAGACGCACTATGGAAATGCAGGTTACTGATGGCAGAATCAGACGCACTCTGGAAATGCAGGTTACTGATGGCAGAATCAGACGCAGTCTGGAAATGCAGGTTACTGATGGCAGAATCAGACGCTCTCTGGAAATGCAGGTTACTGATGGCAGAATCAGATGCACTATGGAAATGCAGGTTACTGATGGCAGAATCAGACGCACTCTGGAAATGCAGGTTACTGATGGCAGAATCAGATGCACTCTGGAAATGCAGGTTACTGATGGCAGAATCAGATGCACTATGGAAATGCAGGTTACTGATGGCAGAATCAGACGCACTCTGGAAATGCAGGTTACTGATGGCAGAATCAGATGCACTATGGAAATGCAGGTTACTGATGGCAGAATCAGACGCACTCTGGAAATGCAGGTTACTGATGGCAGAATCAGACGCACTCTGGAAATGAAGGTTACTGATGGCAGAATCAGATTTAGTCTGGAAATACAGGTTACTGATGGCAGAATCAGATGTAGTCTGGAACTGCAGGTTACTGATGGCAGAATCAGACGCACTCTGGAAATGCAGGTTACTGATGGCAGAATCAGATGTAGTCTGGAAATACAGGTTACTGATGGCAGAATCAGACACACTATGGAAATGCAGGCTACTGATGGCAGAATCAGATGTAGTCTGGAAATACAGGTTACTGATGGCAGAATCAGATGTAATCTGGAAATGCAGGTTACTGATGGCAGAATCAGACGCACTCTGGAAATGCAGGTTACTGATGGCAGAATCAGACGTCCTCTGGAAATGCAGGTTACTGATGGCAGAATCAGGTGCACTATGGAAATGCAGGTTACTGATGGCAGAATAAGAGGTACTCTGGAAATGCAGGTTACTGATGGCAGAATCAGATGTAGTCTGGAAATACTGGTTACTGATGGCAGAATCAGATGTAGTCTGGAAATGCAGGTTACTGATGGCAGAATCAGACACACTCTGGAAATGCAGGTTACTGATGGCAGAAACAGACACACTCTGGAAATGCAGGTTACTGATGGCAGAATCAGACACACTATGGAAATGCAGGTTACTGATGGCAGAATCAGACACATTCTGGAAATGCAGGTTACTGATGGCAGAAACAGACACACTCTGGAAATGCAGGTTACTGATGGCAGAATCAAACGCACTCTGGAAATGCAGGTTACTGATGGCAGAATCAAAAGCACTCTGGAAATGCAGGTTACTGATGGCAGAATCAGACGCACTCTGGAAATGCAGGTTACTGATGGCAGAATCAGACACACTATGGAAATGCAGGTTACTGATGGCAGAATCAGACGCACTCTGGAAATGCAGGTTACTGAAGGCAGAATCAGACGCACTCTGGAAATGCAGGTTACTGATGGCAGAATCAGACGCACTCTGGAAATGCAGGTTACTGATGGCAGAATCAGACGCAGTCTGGAAATGCAGGTTACAGATGGCAGAATCAGACGCAGTCTGGAAATGCTGGTTACTGATGGCAGAATCAGACGTACTGTGGAAATGCAGGTTACTGATGGCAGAATCAGATGCACTATGGAAATGCAGGTTACTGATGGCAGAATCAGATGCACTATGGAAATGCAGGTTACTGATGGCAGAATCAGACGCACTCTGGAAATGCAGGTTACTGATGGCAGAATCAGACGCACTGTGGAAATGCAGCTTACTGATGGCAGAATCAGACGCACTGTGTAAATGCAGGTTACTGATGGCAGAATCAGATGCACTCTGGAAATGCAGGTTACTGATGGCAGAATCAGACGCACTCTGGAAATGCAGGTTACTGATGGCAGAATCAGATGCACTATGGAAATGCAGGTTACTGATGGCAGAATCAGATGCACTATGGAAATGCAGGTTACTGATGGCAGAATCAGATGCAGTCTGGAAATGCAGGTTACTGATGGCAGAATCAGATGCACTATGGAAATGCAGGTTACTGATGGCAGAATCAGATGCACTATGGAAATGCAGGTTACTGATGGCAGAATCAGACGCAGTCTGGAAATGCAGGTTACTGATGGCAGAATCAGACGCAGTCTGGAAATGCAGGTTACTGATGGCAGAATCAGACGCACTCTGGAAATGCAGGTTACGGATGGCAGAATCAGACGCACTCTGGAAATGCAGGTTACTGAGGGCAGAATCAGACGCACTATGGAAATGCAGGTTACTGATGGCAGAATCAGACGCACTCTGGAAATGCAGGTTACTGATGGCAGAATCAGATGCACTATGGAAATGCAGGTTACTGATGGCAGAATCAGATGCACTATGGAAATGCAGGTTACTGATGGCAGAATCAGACGCACTATGGAAATGCAGATTATTGATGGCAGAATCAGACGTACTGTGGGAATGCAGGTTACTGATGGCAGAATCAGAAACACTATGGAAATGCAGGTTACTGATGGCAGAATCAGACACACTATGGAAATGCAGGTTACTGATGGCAGAATCAGACGCACTATGGAAATGCAGGTTACTGAAGGCAGAATCAGACGCACTCTGGAAATGCAGGTTACTGATGGCAGAATCAGACGCACTCTGGAAATGCAGGTTACTGATGGCAGAATCAGACGCAGTCTGGAAATGCAGGTTACAGATGGCAGAATCAGACGCAGTCTGGAAATGCTGGTTACTGATGGCAGAATCAGACGTACTGTGGAAATGCAGGTTACTGATGGCAGAATCAGATGCACTATGGAAATGCAGGTTACTGATGGCAGAATCAGATGCACTATGGAAATGCAGGTTACTGATGGCAGAATCAGACGCACTCTGGAAATGCAGGTTACTGATGGCAGAATCAGACGCACTGTGGAAATGCAGCTTACTGATGGCAGAATCAGACGCACTGTGTAAATGCAGGTTACTGATGGCAGAATCAGATGCACTCTGGAAATGCAGGTTACTGATGGCAGAATCAGACGCACTCTGGAAATGCAGGTTACTGATGGCAGAATCAGATGCACTATGGAAATGCAGGTTACTGATGGCAGAATCAGATGCACTATGGAAATGCAGGTTACTGATGGCAGAATCAGATGCAGTCTGGAAATGCAGGTTACTGATGGCAGAATCAGATGCACTATGGAAATGCAGGTTACTGATGGCAGAATCAGATGCACTATGGAAATGCAGGTTACTGATGGCAGAATCAGACGCAGTCTGGAAATGCAGGTTACTGATGGCAGAATCAGACGCAGTCTGGAAATGCAGGTTACTGATGGCAGAATCAGACGCACTCTGGAAATGCAGGTTACGGATGGCAGAATCAGACGCACTCTGGAAATGCAGGTTACTGATGGCAGAATCAGATGCACTATGGAAATGCAGGTTACTGATGGCAGAATCAGATGCACTATGGAAATGCAGGTTACTGATGGCAGAATCAGATGCAGTCTGGAAATGCAGGTTACTGATGGCAGAATCAGATGCACTATGGAAATGCAGGTTACTGATGGCAGAATCAGATGCACTATGGAAATGCAGGTTACTGATGGCAGAATCAGATGCACTATGGAAATGCAGGTTACTGATGGCAGAATCAGATGCAGTCTGGAAATGCAGGTTACTGATGGCAGAATCAAAAGCACTCTGGAAATGCAGGTTACTGATGGCAGAATCAGACGCACTCTGGAAATGCAGGTTACTGATGGCAGAATCAGACACACTATGGAAATGCAGGTTACTGATGGCAGAATCAGACGCACTCTGGAAATGCAGGTTACTGAAGGCAGAATCAGACGCACTCTGGAAATGCAGGTTACTGATGGCAGAATCAGACGCACTCTGGAAATGCAGGTTACTGATGGCAGAATCAGACGCAGTCTGGAAATGCAGGTTACAGATGGCAGAATCAGACGCAGTCTGGAAATGCTGGTTACTGATGGCAGAATCAGACGTACTGTGGAAATGCAGGTTACTGATGGCAGAATCAGATGCACTATGGAAATGCAGGTTACTGATGGCAGAATCAGATGCACTATGGAAATGCAGGTTACTGATGGCAGAATCAGACGCACTCTGGAAATGCAGGTTACTGATGGCAGAATCAGACGCACTGTGGAAATGCAGCTTACTGATGGCAGAATCAGACGCACTGTGTAAATGCAGGTTACTGATGGCAGAATCAGATGCACTCTGGAAATGCAGGTTACTGATGGCAGAATCAGACGCACTCTGGAAATGCAGGTTACTGATGGCAGAATCAGATGCACTATGGAAATGCAGGTTACTGATGGCAGAATCAGATGCACTATGGAAATGCAGGTTACTGATGGCAGAATCAGATGCAGTCTGGAAATGCAGGTTACTGATGGCAGAATCAGATGCACTATGGAAATGCAGGTTACTGATGGCAGAATCAGATGCACTATGGAAATGCAGGTTACTGATGGCAGAATCAGACGCAGTCTGGAAATGCAGGTTACTGATGGCAGAATCAGACGCACTCTGGAAATGCAGGTTACTGATGGCAGAATCAGACGCACTCTGGAAATGCAGGTTACGGATGGCAGAATCAGACGCACTCTGGAAATGCAGGTTACTGAGGGCAGAATCAGACGCACTATGGAAATGCAGGTTACTGATGGCAGAATCAGACGCACTCTGGAAATGCAGGTTACTGATGGCAGAATCAGATGCACTATGGAAATGCAGGTTACTGATGGCAGAATCAGATGCACTATGGAAATGCAGGTTACTGATGGCAGAATCAGACGCACTATGGAAATGCAGATTACTGATGGCAGAATCAGACGTACTGTGGGAATGCAGGTTACTGATGGCAGAATCAGAAACACTATGGAAATGCAGGTTACTGATGGCAGAATCAGATGCAGTCTGGAAATGCAGGTTACTGATGGCAGAATCAGATGCACTATGGAAATGCAGGTTACTGATGGCAGAATCAGATGCACTATGGAAATGCAGGTTACTGATGGCAGAATCAGACGCAGTCTGGAAATGCAGGTTACTGATGGCAGAATCAGACGCAGTCTGGAAATGCAGGTTACTGATGGCAGAATCAGACGCACTCTGGAAATGCAGGTTACGGATGGCAGATTCAGACGCACTCTGGAAATGCAGGTTACTGAGGGCAGAATCAGACGCACTATGGAAATGCAGGTTACTGATGGCAGAATCAGACGCACTCTGGAAATGCAGGTTACTGATGGCAGAATCAGATGCACTATGGAAATGCAGGTTACTGATGGCAGAATCAGATGCACTATGGAAATGCAGGTTACTGATGGCAGAATCAGACGCACTATGGAAATGCAGATTACTGATGGCAGAATCAGACGTACTGTGGGAATGCAGGTTACTGATGGCAGAATCAGAAACACTATGGAAATGCAGGTTACTGATGGCAGAATCAGACACACTATGGAAATGCAGGTTACTGATGGCAGAATCAGACGCACTATGGAAATGCAGGTTACTGAAGGCAGAATCAGACGCACTCTGGAAATGCAGGTTACTGATGGCAGAATCAGACGCACTCTGGAAATGCAGGTTACTGATGGCAGAATCAGACGCAGTCTGGAAATGCAGGTTACAGATGGCAGAATCAGACGCAGTCTGGAAATGCTGGTTACTGATGGCAGAATCAGACGTACTGTGGAAATGCAGGTTACTGATGGCAGAATCAGATGCACTATGGAAATGCAGGTTACTGATGGCAGAATCAGATGCACTATGGAAATGCAGGTTACTGATGGCAGAATCAGACGCACTCTGGAAATGCAGGTTACTGATGGCAGAATCAGACGCACTGTGGAAATGCAGCTTACTGATGGCAGAATCAGACGCACTGTGTAAATGCAGGTTACTGATGGCAGAATCAGATGCACTCTGGAAATGCAGGTTACTGATGGCAGAATCAGACGCACTCTGGAAATGCAGGTTACTGATGGCAGAATCAGATGCACTATGGAAATGCAGGTTACTGATGGCAGAATCAGATGCACTATGGAAATGCAGGTTACTGATGGCAGAATCAGATGCAGTCTGGAAATGCAGGTTACTGATGGCAGAATCAGATGCACTATGGAAATGCAGGTTACTGATGGCAGAATCAGATGCACTATGGAAATGCAGGTTACTGATGGCAGAATCAGACGCAGTCTGGAAATGCAGGTTACTGATGGCAGAATCAGACGCAGTCTGGAAATGCAGGTTACTGATGGCAGAATCAGACGCACTCTGGAAATGCAGGTTACGGATGGCAGAATCAGACGCACTCTGGAAATGCAGGTTACTGATGGCAGAATCAGATGCACTATGGAAATGCAGGTTACTGATGGCAGAATCAGATGCACTATGGAAATGCAGGTTACTGATGGCAGAATCAGATGCAGTCTGGAAATGCAGGTTACTGATGGCAGAATCAGATGCACTATGGAAATGCAGGTTACTGATGGCAGAATCAGATGCACTATGGAAATGCAGGTTACTGATGGCAGAATCAGATGCACTATGGAAATGCAGGTTACTGATGGCAGAATCAGATGCAGTCTGGAAATGCAGGTTACTGATGGCAGAATCAAAAGCACTCTGGAAATGCAGGTTACTGATGGCAGAATCAGACGCACTCTGGAAATGCAGGTTACTGATGGCAGAATCAGACACACTATGGAAATGCAGGTTACTGATGGCAGAATCAGACGCACTCTGGAAATGCAGGTTACTGAAGGCAGAATCAGACGCACTCTGGAAATGCAGGTTACTGATGGCAGAATCAGACGCACTCTGGAAATGCAGGTTACTGATGGCAGAATCAGACGCAGTCTGGAAATGCAGGTTACAGATGGCAGAATCAGACGCAGTCTGGAAATGCTGGTTACTGATGGCAGAATCAGACGTACTGTGGAAATGCAGGTTACTGATGGCAGAATCAGATGCACTATGGAAATGCAGGTTACTGATGGCAGAATCAGATGCACTATGGAAATGCAGGTTACTGATGGCAGAATCAGACGCACTCTGGAAATGCAGGTTACTGATGGCAGAATCAGACGCACTGTGGAAATGCAGCTTACTGATGGCAGAATCAGACGCACTGTGTAAATGCAGGTTACTGATGGCAGAATCAGATGCACTCTGGAAATGCAGGTTACTGATGGCAGAATCAGACGCACTCTGGAAATGCAGGTTACTGATGGCAGAATCAGATGCACTATGGAAATGCAGGTTACTGATGGCAGAATCAGATGCACTATGGAAATGCAGGTTACTGATGGCAGAATCAGATGCAGTCTGGAAATGCAGGTTACTGATGGCAGAATCAGATGCACTATGGAAATGCAGGTTACTGATGGCAGAATCAGATGCACTATGGAAATGCAGGTTACTGATGGCAGAATCAGACGCAGTCTGGAAATGCAGGTTACTGATGGCAGAATCAGACGCACTCTGGAAATGCAGGTTACTGATGGCAGAATCAGACGCACTCTGGAAATGCAGGTTACGGATGGCAGAATCAGACGCACTCTGGAAATGCAGGTTACTGAGGGCAGAATCAGACGCACTATGGAAATGCAGGTTACTGATGGCAGAATCAGACGCACTCTGGAAATGCAGGTTACTGATGGCAGAATCAGATGCACTATGGAAATGCAGGTTACTGATGGCAGAATCAGATGCACTATGGAAATGCAGGTTACTGATGGCAGAATCAGACGCACTATGGAAATGCAGATTACTGATGGCAGAATCAGACGTACTGTGGGAATGCAGGTTACTGATGGCAGAATCAGAAACACTATGGAAATGCAGGTTACTGATGGCAGAATCAGACACACTATGGAAATGCAGGTTACTGATGGCAGAATCAGACACACTATGGAAATGCAGGTTACTGATGGCAGAATCAGACGCACTCTGGAAATGCAGGTTACTGATGGCAGAATCAGATGTAGTCTGGAAATGCAGCCTACTGATGGCAGAATCAGATGCACTATGGAAATGCAGGTTACTGATGGCAGAATCAGATGCACTGTGGAAATGCAGGTTACTGATGGCAGAATTAGATGCACTATGGAAATGCAGGTTACTGATGGCAGAATCAGATGTAGTCTGGAAATGCAGGTAACTGATGGCAGAATCAGACGCACTTTGGAAATGCAGGTTACTGATGGCAGAATCAGACGCACTCTGGAAATGCAGGTTACTGATGGCAGAATAAGACGCACTCTGGAAATGCAGGTTACAGATGGCAGAATCAGACGCACTATGGAAATGCAGGTTACTGATGGCAGAATCAGACGCACTCTGGAAATGCAGGTTACTGATGGCAGAATCAGACGCAGTCTGGAAATGCAGGTTACTGATGGCAGAATCAGACGCTCTCTGGAAATGCAGGTTACTGATGGCAGAATCAGACGCACTATGGAAATGCAGGTTACTGATGGCAGAATCAGACGCACTCTGGAAATGCAGGTTACTGATGGCAGAATCAGATGCACTCTGGAAATGCAGGTTACTGATGGCAGAATCAGACGCACTGTGGAAATGCAGCTTACTGATGGCAGAATCAGATGCACTGTGTAAATGCAGGTTACTGATGGCAGAATCAGATGCACTCTGGAAATGCAGGTTACTGATGACAGAATCAGACGCACTCTGGAAATGCAGGTTACTGATGGCAGAATCAGATGCACTATGGAAATGCAGGTTACTGATGGCAGAATCAGATGCACTATGGAAATGCAGGTTACTGATGGCAGAATCAGATGCAGTCTGGAAATGCAGGTTACTGATGGCAGAATCAGATGCACTATGGAAATGCAGGTTACTGATGGCAGAATCAGATGCACTATGGAAATGCAGGTTACTGATGGCAGAATCAGACGCAGTCTGGAAATGCAGGTTACTGATGGCAGAATCAGACGCAGTCTGGAAATGCAGGTTACTGATGGCAGAATCAGACGCACTCTGGAAATGCAGGTTACTGATGGCAGAATCAGACGCACTCTGGAAATGCAGGTTACTGAGGGCAGAATCAGACGCACTATGGAAATGCAGGTTACTGATGGCAGAATCAGACGCACTCTGGAAATGCAGGTTACTGATGGCAGAATCAGATGCACTATGGAAATGCAGGTTACTGATGGCAGAATCAGATGGACTATGGAAATGCAGGTTACTGATGGCAGAATCAGACGCACTATGGAAATGCAGGTTACTGATGGCAGAATCAGACGTACTCTGGGAATGCAGGATACTGATGGCAGAATCAGAAACACTATGGAAATGCAGGTTACTGATGGCAGAATCAGACACACTATGGAAATGCAGGTTACTGAAGGCAGAATCAGACGCACTATGGAAATGCAGGTTACTGATGGCAGAATCAGACACACTATGGAAATGCAGGTTACTGATGGCAGAATCAGACGCACTCTGGAAATGCAGGTTACTGATGGCAGAATCAGATGTAGTCTGGAAATGCAGCTTACTGATGGCAGAATCAGATGCACTATGGAAATGCAGGTTACTGATGGCAGAATCAGATGCACTATGGAAATGCAGGTTACTGATGGCAGAATTAGATGCACTATGGAAATGCAGGTTACTGATGGCAGAATCAGATGCACTATGGAAATGCAGGTTACTGATGGCAGAATCAGATGCACTATGGAAATGCAGGTTACTGATGGCAGAATCAGATGCAGTCTGGAAATGCAGGTTACTGATGGCAGAATCAAAAGCACTCTGGAAATGCAGGTTACTGATGGCAGAATCAGACGCACTCTGGAAATGCAGGTTACTGATGGCAGAATCAGACACACTATGGAAATGCAGGTTACTGATGGCAGAATCAGACGCACTCTGGAAATGCAGGTTACTGAAGGCAGAATCAGACGCACTCTGGAAATGCAGGTTACTGATGGCAGAATCAGACGCACTCTGGAAATGCAGGTTACTGATGGCAGAATCAGACGCAGTCTGGAAATGCAGGTTACAGATGGCAGAATCAGACGCAGTCTGGAAATGCTGGTTACTGATGGCAGAATCAGACGTACTGTGGAAATGCAGGTTACTGATGGCAGAATCAGATGCACTATGGAAATGCAGGTTACTGATGGCAGAATCAGATGCACTATGGAAATGCAGGTTACTGATGGCAGAATCAGACGCACTCTGGAAATGCAGGTTACTGATGGCAGAATCAGACGCACTGTGGAAATGCAGCTTACTGATGGCAGAATCAGACGCACTGTGTAAATGCAGGTTACTGATGGCAGAATCAGATGCACTCTGGAAATGCAGGTTACTGATGGCAGAATCAGACGCACTCTGGAAATGCAGGTTACTGATGGCAGAATCAGATGCACTATGGAAATGCAGGTTACTGATGGCAGAATCAGATGCACTATGGAAATGCAGGTTACTGATGGCAGAATCAGATGCAGTCTGGAAATGCAGGTTACTGATGGCAGAATCAGATGCACTATGGAAATGCAGGTTACTGATGGCAGAATCAGATGCACTATGGAAATGCAGGTTACTGATGGCAGAATCAGACGCAGTCTGGAAATGCAGGTTACTGATGGCAGAATCAGACGCACTCTGGAAATGCAGGTTACTGATGGCAGAATCAGACGCACTCTGGAAATGCAGGTTACGGATGGCAGAATCAGACGCACTCTGGAAATGCAGGTTACTGAGGGCAGAATCAGACGCACTATGGAAATGCAGGTTACTGATGGCAGAATCAGACGCACTCTGGAAATGCAGGTTACTGATGGCAGAATCAGATGCACTATGGAAATGCAGGTTACTGATGGCAGAATCAGATGCACTATGGAAATGCAGGTTACTGATGGCAGAATCAGACGCACTATGGAAATGCAGATTACTGATGGCAGAATCAGACGTACTGTGGGAATGCAGGTTACTGATGGCAGAATCAGAAACACTATGGAAATGCAGGTTACTGATGGCAGAATCAGACACACTATGGAAATGCAGGTTACTGATGGCAGAATCAGACACACTATGGAAATGCAGGTTACTGATGGCAGAATCAGACGCACTCTGGAAATGCAGGTTACTGATGGCAGAATCAGATGTAGTCTGGAAATGCAGCCTACTGATGGCAGAATCAGATGCACTATGGAAATGCAGGTTACTGATGGCAGAATCAGATGCACTGTGGAAATGCAGGTTACTGATGGCAGAATTAGATGCACTATGGAAATGCAGGTTACTGATGGCAGAATCAGATGTAGTCTGGAAATGCAGGTAACTGATGGCAGAATCAGACGCACTTTGGAAATGCAGGTTACTGATGGCAGAATCAGACGCACTCTGGAAATGCAGGTTACTGATGGCAGAATAAGACGCACTCTGGAAATGCAGGTTACAGATGGCAGAATCAGACGCACTATGGAAATGCAGGTTACTGATGGCAGAATCAGACGCACTCTGGAAATGCAGGTTACTGATGGCAGAATCAGACGCAGTCTGGAAATGCAGGTTACTGATGGCAGAATCAGACGCTCTCTGGAAATGCAGGTTACTGATGGCAGAATCAGACGCACTATGGAAATGCAGGTTACTGATGGCAGAATCAGACGCACTCTGGAAATGCAGGTTACTGATGGCAGAATCAGATGCACTCTGGAAATGCAGGTTACTGATGGCAGAATCAGACGCACTGTGGAAATGCAGCTTACTGATGGCAGAATCAGATGCACTGTGTAAATGCAGGTTACTGATGGCAGAATCAGATGCACTCTGGAAATGCAGGTTACTGATGACAGAATCAGACGCACTCTGGAAATGCAGGTTACTGATGGCAGAATCAGATGCACTATGGAAATGCAGGTTACTGATGGCAGAATCAGATGCACTATGGAAATGCAGGTTACTGATGGCAGAATCAGATGCAGTCTGGAAATGCAGGTTACTGATGGCAGAATCAGATGCACTATGGAAATGCAGGTTACTGATGGCAGAATCAGATGTACTATGGAAATGCAGGTTACTGATGGCAGAATCAGACGCAGTCTGGAAATGCAGGTTACTGATGGCAGAATCAGACGCAGTCTGGAAATGCAGGTTACTGATGGCAGAATCAGACGCACTCTGGAAATGCAGGTTACTGATGGCAGAATCAGACGCACTCTGGAAATGCAGGTTACTGAGGGCAGAATCAGACGCACTATGGAAATGCAGGTTACTGATGGCAGAATCAGACGCACTCTGGAAATGCAGGTTACTGATGGCAGAATCAGATGCACTATGGAAATGCAGGTTACTGATGGCAGAATCAGATGGACTATGGAAATGCAGGTTACTGATGGCAGAATCAGACGCACTATGGAAATGCAGGTTACTGATGGCAGAATCAGACGTACTCTGGGAATGCAGGATACTGATGGCAGAATCAGAAACACTATGGAAATGCAGGTTACTGATGGCAGAATCAGACACACTATGGAAATGCAGGTTACTGAAGGCAGAATCAGACGCACTATGGAAATGCAGGTTACTGATGGCAGAATCAGACACACTATGGAAATGCAGGTTACTGATGGCAGAATCAGACGCACTCTGGAAATGCAGGTTACTGATGGCAGAATCAGATGTAGTCTGGAAATGCAGCTTACTGATGGCAGAATCAGATGCACTATGGAAATGCAGGTTACTGATGGCAGAATCAGATGCACTATGGAAATGCAGGTTACTGATGGCAGAATTAGATGCACTATGGAAATGCAGGTTACTGATGGCAGAATCAGATGTAGTCTGGAAATGCAGGTAACTGATGGCAGAATCAGACGCACTTTGGAAATGCAGGTTACTGATGGCAGAATCAGACGCACTCTGGAAATGCAGGTTACTGATGGCAGAATAAGACGCACTCTGGAAATGCAGGTTACAGATGGCAGAATCAGACGCACTATGGAAATGCAGGTTACTGATGGCAGAATCAGACGCACTCTGGAAATGCAGGTTACTGATGGCAGAATCAGACGCAGTCTGGAAATGCAGGTTACTGATGGCAGAATCAGACGCTCTCTGGAAATGCAGGTTACTGATGGCAGAATCAGACGCACTATGGAAATGCAGGTTACTGATGGCAGAATCAGACGCACTCTGGAAATGCAGGTTACTGATGGCAGAATCAGATGCACTCTGGAAATGCAGGTTACTGATGGCAGAATCAGATGCACTATGGAAATGCAGGTTACTGATGGCAGAATCAGACGCTCTCTGGAAATGCAGGTTACTGATGGCAGAATCAGATGCACTATGGAAATGCAGGTTACTGATGGCAGAATCAGACGCACTCTGGAAATGCAGGTTACTGATGGCAGAATCAGACGCACTCTGGAAATGCAGGTTACTGATGGCAGAATCAGATTTAGTCTGGAAATACAGGTTACTGATGGCAGAATCAGACACACTATGGAAATGCAGGCTACTGATGGCAGAATCAGATGTAGTCTGGAAATACAGGTTACTGATGGCAGAATCAGATGTAGTCTGGAACTGCAGGTTACTGATGGCAGAATCAGACGCACTCTGGAAATGCAGGTTACTGATGGCAGAATCAGATGTAGTCTGGAAATACAGGTTACTGATGGCAGAATCAGACACACTATGGAAATGTAGGCTACTGATGGCAGAATCAGATGTTGTCTGGAAATACAGATTACTGATGGCAGAATCAGATGTAATCTGGAAATGCAGGTTACTGATGGCAGAATCAGACGCACTCTGGAAATGCAGGTTACTGATGGCAGAATCAGATGCACTATGGAAATGCATTTTACTGATGGCAGAATCAGATGCACTATGGAAATGCAGGTTACTGATGGCAGAATCAGATGCGCTATGGAAATGCAGGTTACTGATGGCAGAATCAGATGTAGTCTGGAAATGCAGCTTATTGATGGCAGAATCAGACGCAGTCTGGAAATGCAGGTTACTGATGGCAGAATCAGACGCAGTCTGGAAATGCAGGTTACTGATGGCAGAATCAGACGCACTATGGAAATGCAGGTTACTGATGGCAGAATCAGACGCACTATGGAAATGCAGGTTACTGATGGCAGAATCAGATGCACTATGGAAATGCAGGTTACTGATGGCAGAAGCAGACGCACTATGGAAATACAGGTTACTGATGGCAGAATCAGACGCACTATGGAAATACAGGTTACTGATGGCAGAATCAGACGCACTATGGAAATGCAGGTTACTGATGGCAGAATCAGACGCACTCTGGAAATGCAGGTTACTGATGGCAGAATCAGACGCACTCTGGAAATGCAGTTTACTGATGGCAGAATCAGACGCACTATGGAAATGCAGGTTACTGATGGCAGAATCAGACGCACTCTGGAAATGCAGGTTACTGATGGCAGAATCAGACGCAGTCTGGAAATGCAGGTTACTGATGGCAGAATCAGACGCACTCTGGAAATGCAGGTTACTGATGGCAGAATCAGACGCACTATGGAAATGCAGGTTACTGATGGCAGAATCAGACGCACTCTGGAAATGCAGGTTACTGATGGCAGAATCAGACGCACTCTGGAAATGCAGGTTACTGATGGCAGAATCAGATGCACTCTGGAAATGCAGGTTACTGATGGCAGAATCAGATGCGCTATGGAAATGCAGGTTACTGATGGCAGAATCAGACGCACTCTGGAAATGCAGGTTACTGATGGCAGAATCAGATGCACTATGGAAATGCAGGTTACTGATGGCAGAATCAGACGCACTCTGGAAATGCAGGTTACTGATGGCAGAATCAGACGCACTCTGGAAATGCAGGTTAATGATGGCAGAATCAGACTTAGTCTGTAAATACAGGCTACTGATGGCAGAATCAGACACACTATGGAAATGCAGGCTACTGATGGCAGAATCAGATGTAGTCTGGAAATACAGGTTACTGATGGCAGAATCAGATGTAGTCTGGAACTGCAGGTTACTGATGGCAGAATCAGACGCACTCTGGAAATGCAGGTTACTGATGGCAGAATCAGATGTAGTCTGGAAATACAGGTTACTGATGGCAGAATCTGACACACTATGGAAATGCAGGCTACTGATGGCAGAATCAGATGTAGTCTGGAAATACAGGTTACTGATGGCAGAATCAGATGTAGTCTGGAAATGCAGGTTACTGATGGCAGAATCAGACGCACTCTGGAAATGCAGGTTACTGATGGCAGAATCAGACGTTCTCTGGAAATGCAGGTTACTGATGGCAGAATCAGATGCACTATGGAAATGCAGGTTACTGATGGCAGAATCAGACGTACTCTGGAAATGCAGGTTACTGATGGCAGAATCAGATGTAGTCTGGAAATACAGGTTACTGATGGCAGAATCAGACACACTCTGGAAATGCAGGTTACTGATGGCAGAATCAGATGCACTATGGAAATGCAGGTTACTGATGGCAGAATCAGATGTAGTCTGGAATTACAGGTTACTGATGGCAGAATCAGACACACTATGGAAATGCAGGCTACTGATGGCAGAATCAGATGTAGTCTGGAAATGCAGGTTACTGATGGCAGAATCAGATGCTCTCTGGAAATGCAGGTTACTGATGGCAGAATCAGACGCACTCTGGAAATGCAGGTTACTGATGGCAGAATCAGACGTACTCTGGAAATGCAGGTTACTGATGGCAGAATTAGATGTAGTCTGGAAATGCAGGTTACTGATGGCAGAATCAGACGCACTCTGGAAATGCAGGTTACTGATGGCAGAATCAGACGCACTCTGGAAATACAGGTTACTGATGGCAGAATCAGACTCACTATGGAAATGCAGGTTACTGATGGCAGAATCAGATGCACTCTGGAAATGCAGGTTACTGATGGCAGAATCAGACTCACTATGGAAATGCAGGTTACTGATGGCAGAATCAGACACACTATGGAAATGCAGGTTACTGATGGCAGAATCAGATGTAGCCTGGAAATGCAGGTTACTGATGGCAGAATCAGACGCACTCTGGAAATGCAGGTTACTGATGGCAGAATCAGACGCACTCTGGAAATGCAGGTTACTGATGTCAGAATCAGACGCACTCTGGAAATGCAGGTTACTGATGGCAGATTCAGGCGCACTCTGGAAATGCAGGTTACTGATGGCAGAATCAGACGCACTCTGGAAATGCAGGTTACTGATGGCAGAATCAGACGCACTCTGGAAATGCAGGATACTGATGGCAGAATCAAAAGCACTCTGGAAATGCAGGTTACTGATGGCAGAATCAGACGCACTCTGGAAATGCAGGTTACTGATGGCAGAATCAGACGCACTCTGGAAATGCAGGTTACTGATGGCAGAATCAGACGCACTATGGAAAAGCAGGTTACTGATGGCAGAATCAGACGCACTCTGGAAATGCAGGTTACTGAAGGCAGAATCAGACGTACTCTGGAAATGCAGGTTACTGATGGCAGAATCAGACGCACTCTGGAAATGCAGGTTACTGATGGCAGAATCAGACGCAGTCTGGAAATGCAGGTTACAGATGGCAGAATCAGACGCAGTCTGGAAATGGAGGTTACTGATGGCAGAATCAGACGTACTGTGGAAATGCAGGTTACTGATGGCAGAATCAGATGCACTATGGAAATGCAGGTTACTGATGGCAGAATCAGATGCACTATGGAAATGCAGGTTACTGATGGCAGAATCAGATGCACTCTGGAAATGCAGGTTACTGATGGCAGAATCAGACGCACTGTGGAAATGCAGCTTACTGATGGCAGAATCAGACGCACTATGTAAATGCAGGTTACTGATGGCAGATTCAGATGCACTATGGAAATGCAGGTTACTGATGGCAGAATCAGACGCACTCTGGAAATGCAGGTTACTGATGGCAGAATCAGATGCACTATGGAAATGCAGGTTACTGATGGCAGAATCAGATGCACTATGGAAATGCAGGTTACTGATAGCAGAATCAGATGCAGTCTGGAAATGCAGGTTACTGATGGCAGAATCAGATGCACTATGGAAATGCAGGTTACTGATGGCAGAATCAGATGCAGTCTGGAAATGCAGGTTACTGATGGCAGAATCAGACGCAGTCTGGAAATGCAGGTTACTGATGGCAGAATCAGACGCAGTCTGGAAATGCAGGTTACTGATGGCAGAATCAGACGCACTCTGGAAATGCAGGTTACTGATGGCAGAATCAGACGCACTCTGGAAATGCAGGTTACTGAGGGCAGAATCAGACGCACTCTGGAAATGCAGGTTACTGAGGGCAGAATCAGACGCACTATGGAAATGCAGGTTACTGATGGCAGAATCAGACGCACTATGGAAATGCAGGTTACTGATGGCAGAATCAGACGCACTATGGAAATGCAGGTTACTGATGGCAGAATCAGACGCACTCTGGAAATGCAGGTTACTGATGGGAGAATCAGAAACACTATGGAAATGCAGGTTACTGATGGCAGAATCAGACACACTATGGAAATGCAGGTTACTGATGGCAGAATCAGAGGCACTATGGAAATGCAGGTTACTGATGGCAGAATCAGACACACTATGGAAATGCAGGTTACTGATGGCAGAATCAGACGCACTCTGGAAATGCAGGTTACTGATGGCAGAATCAGATGTAGTCTGGAAATGCAGCTTACTGATGCCAGAATCAGATGCACTATGGAAATGCAGGTTACAGATGGCAGAATCAGACGCACTATGGAAATGCAGGTTACTGATGGCAGAATCAGATGTAGTCCGGAAATGCAGGTTACTGATGGCAGAAGCAGACGCACTTTGGAAATGCAGGTTACTGATGGCAGAATCAGACGCACTCTGGAAATGCAGGTTACTGATGGCAGAATAAGACGCACTCTGGAAATGCAGGTTACAGTTGGCAGAATCAGACGCACTATGGAAATGCAGGTTACTGATGGCAGAATCAGACGCACTCTGGAAATGCAGGTTACTGATGGCAGAATCAGACGCAGTCTGGAAATGCAGGTTACTGATGGCAGAATCAGACGCTCTCTGGAAATGCAGGTTACTGATGGCAGAATCAGATGCACTATGGAAATGCAGGTTACTGATGGCAGAATCAGACGCACTCTGGAAATGCAGGTTACTGATGGCAGAATCAGATGCACTCTGGAAATGCAGGTTACTGATGGCAGAATCAGATGCACTATGGAAATGCAGGTTACTGATGGCAGAATCAGACGGACTCTGGAAATGCAGGTTACTGATGGCAGAATCAGATGCACTATGGAAATGCAGGTTACTGATGGCAGAATCAGACGCACTCTGGAAATGCAGGTTACTGATGGCAGAATCAGACGCACTCTGGAAATGCAGGTTACTGATGGCAGAATCAGATTTAGTCTGGAAATACAGGTTACTGATGGCAGAATCAGACACACTATGGAAATGCAGGCTACTGATAGCAGAATCAGATGTAGTCTGGAAATACAGGTTACTGATGGCAGAATCAGATGTAGTCTGGAACTGCAGGTTACTGATGGCAGAATCAGACGCACTCTGGAAATGCAGGTTACTGATGGCAGAATCAGATGTAGTCTGGAAATACAGGTTACTGATGGCAGAATCAGACACACTATGGAAATGCAGGCTACTGATGGCAGAATCAGATGTAGTCTGGAAATACAGGTTACTGATGGCAGAATCAGATGTAATCTGGAAATGCAGGTTACTGATGGCAGAATCAGATGCACTATGGAAATGCATTTTACTGATGGCAGAATCAGATGCACTATGGAAATGCAGGTTACTGATGGCAGAATCAGATGCACTATGGAAATGCAGGTTACTGATGGCAGAATCAGATGCGCTATGGAAATGCAGGTTACTGATGGCAGAATCAGACACACTATGGAAATGCAGGCTACTGATGGCAGAATCAGATGTAGTCTGGAAATACAGGTTACTGATGGCAGAATCAGATGTAATCTGGAAATGCAGGTTACTGATGGCAGAATCAGATGCACTATGGAAATGCATTTTACTGATGGCAGAATCAGATGCACTATGGAAATGCAGGTTACTGATGGCAGAATCAGATGCGCTATGGAAATGCAGGTTACTGATGGCAGAATCAGATGTAGTCTGGAAATGCAGCTTATTGATGGCAGAATCAGACGCAGTCTGGAAATGCAGGTTACTGATGGCAGAATCAGATGCAGTCTGGAAATGCAGGTTACTGATGGCAGAATCAGACGCACTATGGAAATGCAGGTTACTGATGGCAGAATCAGACGCACTATGGAAATGCAGGTTACTGATGGCAGAATCAGATGCACTATGGAAATGCAGGTTACTGATGGCAGAATCAGATGCACTATGGAAATACAGGTTACTGATGGCAGAATCAGACACACTATGGAAATACAGGTTACTAATGGCAGAATCAGACACACTATGGAAATGCAGGTTACTGATGGCAGAATCAGACGCACTCTGGAAATGCAGTTTACTGATGGCAGAATCAGACGCACTATGGAAATGCAGGTTACTGATGGCAGAATCAGACGCACTCTGGAAATGCAGGTTACTGATGGCAGAATCAGACGCAGTCTGGAAATGCAGGTTACTGATGGCAGAATCAGATGTAGTCTGGAAATGCAGCTTATTGATGGCAGAATCAGACGCAGTCTGGAAATGCAGGTTACTGATGGCAGAATCAGACGCAGTCTGGAAATGCAGGTTACTGATGGCAGAATCAGACGCACTATGGAAATGCAGGTTACTGATGGCAGAATCAGACGCACTATGGAAATGCAGGTTACTGATGGCAGAATCAGATGCACTATGGAAATGCAGGTTACTGATGGCAGAATCAGATGCACTATGGAAATACAGGTTACTGATGGCAGAATCAGACGCACTATGGAAATACAGGTTACTGATGGCAGAATCAGACACACTATGGAAATGCAGGTTACTGATGGCAGAATCAGACGCACTCTGGAAATGCAGGTTACTGATGGCAGAATCAGACGCAGTCTGGAAATGCAGTTTACTGATGGCAGAATCAGACGCACTCTGGAAATGCAGGTTACTGATGGCAGAATCAGATTTAGTCTGGAAATACAGGTTACTGATGGCAGAATCAGACACACTATGGAAATGCAGGCTACTGATGGCAGAATCAGATGTAGTCTGGAAATACAGGTTACTGATGGCAGAATCAGATGTAGTCTGGAACTGCAGGTTACTGATGGCAGAATCAGACGCACTCTGGAAATGCAGGTTACTGATGGCAGAATCAGATGTAGTCTGGAAATACAGGTTACTGATGGCAGAATCAGACACACTATGGAAATGTAGGCTACTGATGGCAGAATCAGATGTAGTCTGGAAATACAGATTACTGATGGCAGAATCAGATGTAATCTGGAAATGCAGGTTACTGATGGCAGAATCAGACGCACTCTGGAAATGCAGGTTACTGATGGCAGAATCAGATGCACTATGGAAATGCATTTTACTGATGGCAGAATCAGATGCACTATGGAAATGCAGGTTACTGATGGCAGAATCAGATGCGCTATGGAAATGCAGGTTACTGATGGCAGAATCAGATGTAGTCTGGAAATGCAGCTTATTGATGGCAGAATCAGACGCAGTCTGGAAATGCAGGTTACTGATGGCAGAATCAGACGCAGTCTGGAAATGCAGGTTACTGATGGCAGAATCAGACGCACTATGGAAATGCAGGTTACTGATGGCAGAATCAGACGCACTATGGAAATGCAGGTTACTGATGGCAGAATCAGATGCACTATGGAAATGCAGGTTACTGATGGCAGAAGCAGACGCACTATGGAAATACAGGTTACTGATGGCAGAATCAGACGCACTATGGAAATACAGGTTACTGATGGCAGAATCAGACGCACTATGGAAATGCAGGTTACTGATGGCAGAATCAGACGCACTCTGGAAATGCAGGTTACTGATGGCAGAATCAGACGCACTCTGGAAATGCAGTTTACTGATGGCAGAATCAGACGCACTATGGAAATGCAGGTTACTGATGGCAGAATCAGACGCACTCTGGAAATGCAGGTTACTGATGGCAGAATCAGACGCAGTCTGGAAATGCAGGTTACTGATGGCAGAATCAGACGCACTCTGGAAATGCAGGTTACTGATGGCAGAATCAGATGCACTATGGAAATGCAGGTTACTGATGGCAGAATCAGACGCACTCTGGAAATGCAGGTTACTGATGGCAGAATCAGACGCACTCTGGAAATGCAGGTTACTGATGGCAGAATCAGATGCACTCTGGAAATGCAGGTTACTGATGGCAGAATCAGATGCGCTATGGAAATGCAGGTTACTGATGGCAGAATCAGACGCACTCTGGAAATGCAGGTTACTGATGGCAGAATCAGATGCACTATGGAAATGCAGGTTACTGATGGCAGAATCAGACGCACTCTGGAAATGCAGGTTACTGATGGCAGAATCAGACGCACTCTGGAAATGCAGGTTAATGATGGCAGAATCAGATTTAGTCTGTAAATACAGGTTACTGATGGCAGAATCAGACACACTATGGAAATGCAGGCTACTGATGGCAGAATCAGATGTAGTCTGGAAATACAGGTTACTGATGGCAGAATCAGATGTAGTCTGGAACTGCAGGTTACTGATGGCAGAATCAGACGCACTCTGGAAATGCAGGTTACTGATGGCAGAATCAGATGTAGTCTGGAAATACAGGTTACTGATGGCAGAATCTGACACACTATGGAAATGCAGGCTACTGATGGCAGAATCAGATGTAGTCTGGAAATACAGGTTACTGATGGCAGAATCAGATGTAGTCTGGAAATGCAGGTTACTGATGGCAGAATCAGACGCACTCTGGAAATGCAGGTTACTGATGGCAGAATCAGACGCACTCTGGAAATGCAGGTTACTGATGGCAGAATCAGATGCACTATGGAAATGCAGGTTACTGATGGCAGAATCAGACGTACTCTGGAAATGCAGGTTACTGATGGCAGAATCAGATGTAGTCTGGAAATACAGGTTACTGATGGCAGAATCAGACACACTCTGGAAATGCAGGTTACTGATGGCAGAATCAGATGCACTATGGAAATGCAGGTTACTGATGGCAGAATCAGATGTAGTCTAGAATTACAGGTTACTGATGGCAGAATCAGACACACTATGGAAATGCAGGCTACTGATGGCAGAATCAGATGTAGTCTGGAAATGCAGGTTACTGATGGCAGAATCAGATGCTCTCTGGAAATGCAGGTTACTGATGGCAGAATCAGACGCACTCTGGAAATGCAGGTTACTGATGGCAGAATCAGACGTACTCTGGAAATGCAGGTTACTGATGGCAGAATTAGATGTAGTCTGGAAATGCAGGTTACTGATGGCAGAATCAGACGCACTCTGGAAATGCAGGTTACTGATGGCAGAATCAGACGCACTCTGGAAATACAGGTTACTGATGGCAGAATCAGACTCACTATGGAAATGCAGGTTACTGATGGCAGAATCAGATGCACTCTGGAAATGCAGGTTACTGATGGCAGAATCAGACTCACTATGGAAATGCAGGTTACTGATGGCAGAATCAGACACACTATGGAAATGCAGGTTACTGATGGCAGAATCAGATGTAGCCTGGAAATGCAGGTTACTGATGGCAGAATCAGACGCACTCTGGAAATGCAGGTTACTGATGGCAGAATCAGACGCACTCTGGAAATGCAGGTTACTGATGTCAGAATCAGACGCACTCTGGAAATGCAGGTTACTGATGGCAGATTCAGGCGCACTCTGGAAATGCAGGTTACTGATGGCAGAATCAGACGCACTCTGGAAATGCAGGTTACTGATGGCAGAATCAGACGCACTCTGGAAATGCAGGATACTGATGGCAGAATCAAAAGCACTCTGGAAATGCAGGTTACTGATGGCAGAATCAGACGCACTCTGGAAATGCAGGTTACTGATGGCAGAATCAGACGCACTCTGGAAATGCAGGTTACTGATGGCAGAATCAGACGCACTATGGAAAAGCAGGTTACTGATGGCAGAATCAGACGCACTCTGGAAATGCAGGTTACTGAAGGCAGAATCAGACGTACTCTGGAAATGCAGGTTACTGATGGCAGAATCAGACGCACTCTGGAAATGCAGGTTACTGATGGCAGAATCAGACGCAGTCTGGAAATGCAGGTTACAGATGGCAGAATCAGACGCAGTCTGGAAATGGAGGTTACTGATGGCAGAATCAGACGTACTGTGGAAATGCAGGTTACTGATGGCAGAATCAGATGCACTATGGAAATGCAGGTTACTGATGGCAGAATCAGATGCACTATGGAAATGCAGGTTACTGATGGCAGAATCAGATGCACTCTGGAAATGCAGGTTACTGATGGCAGAATCAGACGCACTGTGGAAATGCAGCTTACTGATGGCAGAATCAGACGCACTATGTAAATGCAGGTTACTGATGGCAGATTCAGATGCACTATGGAAATGCAGGTTACTGATGGCAGAATCAGACGCACTCTGGAAATGCAGGTTACTGATGGCAGAATCAGATGCACTATGGAAATGCAGGTTACTGATGGCAGAATCAGATGCACTATGGAAATGCAGGTTACTGATAGCAGAATCAGATGCAGTCTGGAAATGCAGGTTACTGATGGCAGAATCAGATGCACTATGGAAATGCAGGTTACTGATGGCAGAATCAGATGCACTATGGAAATGCAGGTTACTGATGGCAGAATCAGATGCAGTCTGGAAATGCAGGTTACTGATGGCAGAATCAGACGCAGTCTGGAAATGCAGGTTACTGATGGCAGAATCAGACGCAGTCTGGAAATGCAGGTTACTGATGGCAGAATCAGACTCACTCTGGAAATGCAGGTTACTGATGGCAGAATCAGACGCACTCTGGAAATGCAGGTTACTGAGGGCAGAATCAGACGCACTCTGGAAATGCAGGTTACTGAGGGCAGAATCAGACGCACTATGGAAATGCAGGTTACTGATGGCAGAATCAGACGCACTATGGAAATGCAGGTTACTGATGGCAGAATCAGACGCACTATGGAAATGCAGGTTACTGATGGCAGAATCAGACGCACTCTGGAAATGCAGGTTACTGATGGGAGAATCAGAAACACTATGGAAATGCAGGTTACTGATGGCAGAATCAGACACACTATGGAAATGCAGGTTACTGATGGCAGAATCAGAGGCACTATGGAAATGCAGGTTACTGATGGCAGAATCAGACACACTATGGAAATGCAGGTTACTGATGGCAGAATCAGACGCACTCTGGAAATGCAGGTTACTGATGGCAGAATCAGATGTAGTCTGGAAATGCAGCTTACTGATGGCAGAATCAGATGCACTATGGAAATGCAGGTTACAGATGGCAGAATCAGACGCACTATGGAAATGCAGGTTACTGATGGCAGAATCAGATGTAGTCTGGAAATGCAGGTTACTGATGGCAGAATCAGACGCACTTTGGAAATGCAGGTTACTGATGGCAGAATCAGACGCACTCTGGAAATGCAGGTTACTGATGGCAGAATAAGACGCACTCTGGAAATGCAGGTTACAGTTGGCAGAATCAGACGCACTATGGAAATGCAGGTTACTGATGGCAGAATCAGACGCACTCTGGAAATGCAGGTTACTGATGGCAGAATCAGACGCAGTCTGGAAATGCAGGTTACTGATGGCAGAATCAGACGCTCTCTGGAAATGCAGGTTACTGATGGCAGAATCAGATGCACTATGGAAATGCAGGTTACTGATGGCAGAATCAGACGCACTCTGGAAATGCAGGTTACTGATGGCAGAATCAGATGCACTCTGGAAATGCAGGTTACTGATGGCAGAATCAGATGCACTATGGAAATGCAGGTTACTGATGGCAGAATCAGACGGACTCTGGAAATGCAGGTTACTGATGGCAGAATCAGATGCACTATGGAAATGCAGGTTACTGATGGCAGAATCAGACGCACTCTGGAAATGCAGGTTACTGATGGCAGAATCAGACGCACTCTGGAAATGCAGGTTACTGATGGCAGAATCAGATTTAGTCTGGAAATACAGGTTACTGATGGCAGAATCAGACACACTATGGAAATGCAGGCTACTGATGGCAGAATCAGATGTAGTCTGGAAATACAGGTTACTGATGGCAGAATCAGATGTAGTCTGGAACTGCAGGTTACTGATGGCAGAATCAGACGCACTCTGGAAATGCAGGTTACTGATGGCAGAATCAGATGTAGTCTGGAAATACAGGTTACTGATGGCAGAATCAGACACACTATGGAAATGCAGGCTACTGATGGCAGAATCAGATGTAGTCTGGAAATACAGGTTACTGATGGCAGAATCAGATGTAATCTGGAAATGCAGGTTACTGATGGCAGAATCAGATGCACTATGGAAATGCATTTTACTGATGGCAGAATCAGATGCACTATGGAAATGCAGGTTACTGATGGCAGAATCAGATGCACTATGGAAATGCAGGTTACTGATGGCAGAATCAGTTGCGCTATGGAAATGCAGGTTACTGATGGCAGAATCAGACACACTATGGAAATGCAGGCTACTGATGGCAGAATCAGATGTAGTCTGGAAATACAGGTTACTGATGGCAGAATCAGATGTAATCTGGAAATGCAGGTTACTGATGGCAGAATCAGATGCACTATGGAAATGCATTTTACTGATGGCAGAATCAGATGCACTATGGAAATGCAGGTTACTGATGGCAGAATCAGATGCGCTATGGAAATGCAGGTTACTGATGGCAGAATCAGATGTAGTCTGGAAATGCAGCTTATTGATGGCAGAATCAGACGCAGTCTGGAAATGCAGGTTACTGATGGCAGAATCAGATGCAGTCTGGAAATGCAGGTTACTGATGGCAGAATCAGACGCACTATGGAAATGCAGGTTACTGATGGCAGAATCAGACGCACTATGGAAATGCAGGTTACTGATGGCAGAATCAGATGCACTATGGAAATGCAGGTTACTGATGGCAGAATCAGATGCACTATGGAAATACAGGTTACTGATGGCAGAATCAGACACACTATGGAAATACAGGTTACTGATGGCAGAATCAGACACACTATGGAAATGCAGGTTACTGATGGCAGAATCAGACGCACTCTGGAAATGCAGTTTACTGATGGCAGAATCAGACGCACTATGGAAATGCAGGTTACTGATGGCAGAATCAGACGCACTCTGGAAATGCAGGTTACTGATGGCAGAATCAGACGCAGTCTGGAAATGCAGGTTACTGATGGCAGAATCAGATGTAGTCTGGAAATGCAGCTTATTGATGGCAGAATCAGACGCAGTCTGGAAATGCAGGTTACTGATGGCAGAATCAGACGCAGTCTGGAAATGCAGGTTACTGATGGCAGAATCAGACGCACTATGGAAATGCAGGTTACTGATGGCAGAATCAGACGCACTATGGAAATGCAGGTTACTGATGGCAGAATCAGATGCACTATGGAAATGCAGGTTACTGATGGCAGAATCAGATGCACTATGGAAATACAGGTTACTGATGGCAGAATCAGACGCACTATGGAAATACAGGTTACTGATGGCAGAATCAAACACACTATGGAAATGCAGGTTACTGATGGCAGAATCAGACGCACTCTGGAAATGCAGGTTACTGATGGCAGAATCAGACGCAGTCTGGAAATGCAGTTTACTGATGGCAGAATCAGACGCACTCTGGAAATGCAGGTTACTGATGGCAGAATCAGATGCACTATGGAAATGCAGGTTACTGATGGCAGAATCAGACGCACTCTGGAAATGCATGTTACTGATGGCAGAATCAGATGCACTCTGGAAATGCAGGCTACTGATGGCAGAATCAGATGCACTATGGAAATGCAGGTTACTGATGGCAGAATCAGACGCACTCTGGAAATGCAGGTTACTGATGGCAGAATCAGACGCACTCTGGAAATGCAGGTTACTGATGGCAGAATCAGATTTAGTCTGGAAATACAGGTTACGGATGGCAGAATCTGACACACTATGGAAATGCAGGCTACTGATGGCAGAATCAGATGTAGTCTGATAATACAGGTTACTGATGGCAGAATCAGATGTAGTCTGGAAATGCAGGTTACTGATGGCAGAATCAGACGCACTCTGGAAATGCAGGTTACTGTTGGCAGAATCAGACGTTCTCTGGAAATGCAGGTTACTGATGGCAGAATCAGATGCACTATGGAAATGCAGGTTACTGATGGCAGAATCAGACGTACTCTGGAAATGCAGGTTACTGATGGCAGAATCAGATGTAGTCTGGAAATACAGGTTACTGATGGCAGAATCAGATGTAGTCTGGAAATGCAGGTTACTGATGGCAGAATCAGACACACTCTGGAAATGCAGGTTACTGATGGCAGAATCAGATGCACTATGGAAATGCAGGTTACTGATGGCAGAATCAGATGTAGTCTGGAATTACAGGTTACTGATGGCAGAATCAGACACACTATGGAAATGCAGGCTACTGATGGCAGAATCAGATGTAGTCTGGAAATGCAGGTTACTGATGGCAGAATCAGATGCTCTCTGGAAATGCAGGTTACTGATGGCAGAATCAGACGCACTCTGGAAATGCAGGTTACTGATGGCAGAATCAGACGTACTCTGGAAATGCAGGTTACTGATGGCAGAATCAGATGTAGTCTGGAAATGCAGGTTACTGATGGCAGAATCAGACGCACTCTGGAAATGCAGGTTACTGATGGCAGAATCAGACGCACTCTGGAAATGCAGGTTACTGATGGCAGAATCAGACTCACTATGGAAATGCAGGTTACTGATGGCAGAATCAGATGCACTCTGGAAATGCAGGTTACTGATGGCAGAATCAGACTCACTATGGAAATGCAGGTTACTGATGGCAGAATCAGACACACTATGGAAATGCAGGTTACTGATGGCAGAATCAGATGTAGTCTGGAAATACAGGTTACGGATGGCAGAATCTGACACACTATGGAAATGCAGGCTACTGATGGCAGAATCAGATGTAGTCTGGAAATACAGGTTACTGATGGCAGAATCAGATGTAGTCTGGAAATGCAGGTTACTGATGGCAGAATCAGACGCACTCTGGAAATGCAGGTTACTGTTGGCAGAATCAGACGTTCTCTGGAAATGCAGGTTACTGATGGCAGAATCAGATGCACTATGGAAATGCAGGTTACTGATGGCAGAATCAGACGTACTCTGGAAATGCAGGTTACTGATGGCAGAATCAGATGTAGTCTGGAAATACAGGTTACTGATGGCAGAATCAGATGTAGTCTGGAAATGCAGGTTACTGATGGCAGAATCAGACACACTCTGGAAATGCAGGTTACTGATGGCAGAATCAGATGCACTATGGAAATGCAGGTTACTGATGGCAGAATCAGATGTAGTCTGGAATTACAGGTTACTGATGGCAGAATCAGACACACTATGGAAATGCAGGCTACTGATGGCAGAATCAGATGTAGTCTGGAAATGCAGGTTACTGATGGCAGAATCAGATGCTCTCTGGAAATGCAGGTTACTGATGGCAGAATCAGACGCACTCTGGAAATGCAGGTTACTGATGGCAGAATCAGACGTTCTCTGGAAATGCAGGTTACTGATGGCAGAATCAGATGTAGTCTGGAAATGCAGGTTACTGATGGCAGAATCAGACGCACTCTGGAAATGCAGGTTACTGATGGCAGAATCAAACGCACTCTGGAAATGCAGGTTACTGATGGCAGAATCAGACTCACTATGGAAATGCAGGTTACTGATGGCAGAATCAGATGCACTCTGGAAATGCAGGTTACTGATGGCAGAATCAGACTCACTATGGAAATGCAGGTTACTGATGGCAGAATCAGACACACTATGGAAATGCAGGTTACTGATGGCAGAATCAGATGTAGCCTGGAAATGCAGGTTACTGATGGCAGAATTAGACGCACTCTGGAAATGCAGGTTACTTATGGCAGAATCAGACGCACTCTGGAAATGCAGCTTACTGATGGCAGAATCAGACGCACTCTGGAAATGCAGGTTACTGATGGCAGAATCAGACGCACTCTGGAAATGCAGGTTACTGATGGCAGAATCAGACACACTCTGGAAATGCAGGTTACTGATGGCAGAATCAGACGCACTCTGGAAATGCAGGTTACTGATGGCAGAATCAGACGCACTCTGGAAATGCAGGTTACTGATGGCAGAATCAGACGTACTATGGAAATGCAGGTTACTGATGGCAGAATCAGACGCACTCTGGAAATGCAGGTTACTGATGGCAGAATCAGACACACTCTGGAAATGCAGGTTACTGATGGCAGAATCAGACGCGCTCTGGAAATGCAGGTTACTGATGGCAGAATCAGACGCACTCTGGAAATGCAGGTTACTGATGGCAGAATCAGACGCACTCTGGAAATGCAGGTTACTGATGGCAGAATCAGACGCACTCTGGAAATGCAGGTTACTGATGGCAGAATCAGACGCACTCTGGAAATGCAGGTTACTGGTGGCAGAATCAGACGCACTCTGGAAATGCAGGTTACTGATGGCAGAATCAGACGCACTCTGGAAATGCAGGTTACTGATGGCAGAATCAGACGCACTCTGGAAATGCAGGTTACTGATGGCAGAATCAGACGCACTCTGGAAATGCAGGTTACTGATGGCAGAATCAGACGCACTCTGGAAATGCAGGTTACTGATGGCAGAATCAGACGCACTCTGGAAATGCAGGTTACTGATGGCAGAATCAGACGCACTCTGGAAATGCAGGTTACTGATGGCAGAATCAGACGCACTCTGGAAATGCAGGTTACTGATGGCAGAATCAGACGCAATATGGAAATGCAGGTTACTGATGGCAGAATCAGACGTACTCTGGAAATGCAGGTTACTGATGGCAGAATCAGACGCACTCTGGAAATGCAGGTTACTGATGGCAGAATCAGACGCACTCTGGAAATGCAGGTTACTGATGGCAGAATCAGACGTACTGTGGAAATGCAGGTTACTGATGGCAGAATCAGTTGCACTCTGGAAATGCAGGTTACTGATGGCAGAATCAGACGCACTATGGAAATGCAGGTTACTGATGGCAGAATCAGACGCACTCTGGAAATGCAGGTTACTGATGGCAGAATCAGACGCACTCTGGAAATGCAGGTTACTGATGGCAGAATCAGACGCAATATGGAAATGCAGGTTACTGATGGCAGAATCAGACGTACTGTGGAAATGCAGGTTACTGATGGCAGAATCAGTTGCACTCTGGAAATGCAGGTTACTGATGGCAGAATCAGACGCACTATGGAAATGCAGGTTACTGATGGCAGAATCAGACGCACTCTGGAAATGCAGGTTACTGATGGCAGAATCAGACGCACTCTGGAAATGCAGGTTACTGATGGCAGAATCAGACGCACTCTGGAAATGCAGGTTACTGATGGCAGAATCAGACGCACTCTGGAAATGCAGGTTACTGATGGCAGAATCAGACGCAATATGGAAATGCAGGTTACTGATGGCAGAATCAGACGTACTCTGGAAATGCAGGTTACTGATGGCAGAATCAGACGCACTATGGAAATGCAGGCTACTGATGGCAGAATCAGACGCAATATGGAAATGCAGGTTACTGATGGCAGAATCAGACGCACTCTGGAAATGCAGGTTACTGATGGCAGAATCAGACGTACTGTGGAAATGCAGGTTACTGATGGCAGAATCAGACGTACTGTGGAAATGCAGGTTACTGATGGCAGAATCAGACTCACTATGGAAATGCAGGTTACTGATGGCAGAATCAGTTGCACTCTGGAAATGCAGGTTACTGATGGCAGAATCAGACGCACTATGGAAATGCAGGTTACTGATGGCAGAATCAGACGCACTCTGGAAATGCAGGTTACTGATGGCAGAATCAGACGCACTCTGGAAATGCAGGTTACTGATGGCAGAATCAGACGCAATATGGAAATGCATGCAGGTTACTGATGGCAGAATCAGACGCAATATGGAAATGCAGGTTACTGATGGCAAAATCAGACGTACTCTGGAAATGCAGGTTACTGATGGCAGAATCAGACGCACTATGGAAATGCAGGCTACTGATGGCAGAATCAGACGCAATATGGAAATGCAGGTTACTGATGGCAGAATCAGACGCACTCTGGAAATGCAGGTTACTGATGGCAGAATCAGACGTACTGTGGAAATGCAGGTTACTGATGGCAGAATCAGACGTACTGTGGAAATGCAGGTTACTGATGGCAGAATCAGACTCACTATGGAAATGCAGGTTACTGATGGCAGAATCAGTTGCACTCTGGAAATGCAGGTTACTGATGGCAGAATCAGACGCACTATGGAAATGCAGGTTACTGATGGCAGAATCAGACGCACTCTGGAAATGCAGGTTACTGATGGCAGAATCAGACGCACTCTGGAAATGCAGGTTACTGATGGCAGAATCAGACGCAATATGGAAATGCATGCAGGTTACTGATGGCAGAATCAGACGCAATATGGAAATGCAGGTTACTGATGGCAGAATCAGACGTACTCTGGAAATGCAGGTTACTGATGGCAGAATCAGACGCACTATGGAAATGCAGGCTACTGATGGCAGAATCAGACGCAATATGGAAATGCAGGTTACTGATGGCAGAATCAGACGCACTCTGGAAATGCAGGTTACTGATGGCAGAATCAGACGTACTGTGGAAATGCAGGTTACTGATGGCAGAATCAGACGTACTGTGGAAATGCAGGTTACTGATGGCAGAATCAGACTCACTATGGAAATGCAGGTTACTGATGGCAGAATCAGTTGCACTCTGGAAATGCAGGTTACTGATGGCAGAATCAGACGCACTATGGAAATGCAGGTTACTGATGGCAGAATCAGACGCACTCTGGAAATGCAGGTTACTGATGGCAGAATCAGACGCACTCTGGAAATGCAGGTTACTGATGGCAGAATCAGACGCAATATGGAAATGCTGGTTACTGATGGCAGAATCAGACGTACTGTGGAAATGCAGGTTACTGATGGCAGAATCAGACGCAATATGGAAATGCATGCAGGTTACTGATGGCAGAATCAGACGCAATATGGAAATGCAGGTTACTGATGGCAGAATCAGACGTACTCTGGAAATGCAGGTTACTGATGGCAGAATCAGACGCACTATGGAAATGCAGGCTACTGATGGCAGAATCAGACGCAATATGGAAATGCTGGTTACTGATGGCAGAATCAGACGTACTGTGGAAATGCAGGTTACTGATGGCAGAATCAGACGTACTGTGGAAATGCAGGTTACTGATGGCAGAATCAGACGCACTCTGGAAATGCAGGTTACTGATGGCAGAATCAGACGCACTCTGGAAATGCAGGTTACTGATGGCAGAATCAGACGCACTCTGGAAATGCAGGTTACTGATGGCAGAATCAGACGCAATATGGAAATGCAGGTTACTGATGGCAGAATCAGACGCACTCTGGAAATGCAGGTTACTGATGGCAGAATCAGACGCACTCTGGAAATGCAGGTTACTGATGGCAGAATCAGACGCACTCTGGAAATGCAGGTTACTGATGGCAGAATCAGATGCACTATGTAAATGCAGGTTACTGATGGCAGAATCAGACTCACTATGGAAATGCAGGTTACTGATGGCAGAATCAGACGTACTGTGGAAATGCAGGTTACTGATGGCAGAATCAGACGTACTGTGGAAATGCAGGTTACTGATGGCAGAATCAGACTCACTATGGAAATGCAGGTTACTGATGGCAGAATCAGTTGCACTCTGGAAATGCAGGTTACTGATGGCAGAATCAGACGCACTATGGAAATGCAGGTTACTGATGGCAGAATCAGACGCACTCTGGAAATGCAGGTTACTGATGGCAGAATCAGACGCACTCTGGAAATGCAGGTTACTGATGGCAGAATCAGACGCAATATGGAAATGCATGCAGGTTACTGATGGCAGAATCAGACGCAATATGGAAATGCAGGTTACTGATGGCAGAATCAGACGTACTCTGGAAATGCAGGTTACTGATGGCAGAATCAGACGCACTATGGAAATGCAGGCTACTGATGGCAGAATCAGACGCAATATGGAAATGCAGGTTACTGATGGCAGAATCAGACGCACTCTGGAAATGCAGGTTACTGATGGCAGAATCAGACATACTGTGGAAATGCAGGTTACTGATGGCAGAATCAGACGTACTGTGGAAATGCAGGTTACTGATGGCAGAATCAGACTCACTATGGAAATGCAGGTTACTGATGGCAGAATCAGTTGCACTCTGGAAATGCAGGTTACTGATGGCAGAATCAGACGCACTATGGAAATGCAGGTTACTGATGGCAGAATCAGACGCACTCTGGAAATGCAGGTTACTGATGGCAGAATCAGACGCACTCTGGAAATGCAGGTTACTGATGGCAGAATCAGACGCAATATGGAAATGCTGGTTACTGATGGCAGAATCAGACGTACTGTGGAAATGCAGGTTACTGATGGCAGAATCAGACGTACTGTGGAAATGCAGGTTACTGATGGCAGAATCAGACGCACTCTGGAAATGCAGGTTACTGATGGCAGAATCAGACGCACTCTGGAAATGCAGGTTACTGATGGCAGAATCAGACGCACTCTGGAAATGCAGGTTACTGATGGCAGAATCAGACGCAATATGGAAATGCTGGTTACTGAGGGCAGAATCAGACGTACTGTGGAAATGCAGGTTACTGATGGCAGAATCAGTTGCACTCTGGAAATGCAGGTTACTGATGGCAGAATCAGACGCACTATGGAAATGCAGGTTACTGATGGCAGAATCAGACGCACTCTGGAAATGCAGGTTTCTGATGGCAGAATCAGACGCACTCTGGAAATGCAGGTTACTGATGGCAGAATCAGACGCAATATGGAAATGCATGCAGGTTACTGATGGCAGAATCAGACGCAATATGGAAATGCAGGTTACTGATGGCAGAATCAGACGTACTCTGGAAATGCAGGTTACTGATGGCAGAATCAGAAGCACTATGGAAATGCAGGCTACTGATGGCAGAATCAGACGCAATATGGAAATGCAGGTTACTGATGGCAGAATCAGACGCACTCTGGAAATGCAGGTTACTGATGGCAGAATCAGACGTACTGTGGAAATGCAGGTTACTGATGGCAGAATCAGACGTACTGTGGAAATGCAGGTTACTGATGGCAGAATCAGACTCACTATGGAAATGCAGGTTACTGATGGCAGAATCAGTTGCACTCTGGAAATGCAGGTTACTGATGGCAGAATCAGACGCACTATGGAAATGCAGGTTACTGATGGCAGAATCAGACGCACTCTGGAAATGCAGGTTACTGATGGCAGAATCAGACGCACTCTGGAAATGCAGGTTACTGATGGCAGAATCAGACGCAATATGGAAATGCTGGTTACTGATGGCAGAATCAGACGTACTGTGGAAATGCAGGTTACTGATGGCAGAATCAGACGTACTGTGGAAATGCAGGTTACTGATGGCAGAATCAGACGTACTGTGGAAATGCAGGTTACTGATGGCAGAATCAGACTCACTATGGAAATGCAGGTTACTGATGGCAGAATCAGTTGCACTCTGGAAATGCAGGTTACTGATGGCAGAATCAGACGCACTATGGAAATGCAGGTTACTGATGGCAGAATCAGACGCACTCTGGAAATGCAGGTTACTGATGGCAGAATCAGACGCACTCTGGAAATGCAGGTTACTGATGGCAGAATCAGACGCAATATGGAAATGCTGGTTACTGATGGCAGAATCAGACGTACTGTGGAAATGCAGGTTACTGATGGCAGAATCAGACGCACTATAGAAATGCAGGTTACTGATGGCAGAATCAGACACACTATAGAAATGCAGGTTACTGATGGCAGAATCAGACGCACTCTGGAAATGCTGGTTACTGATGGCAGAATCAGACGCACTCTGGAAATGCAGGTTACTGATGGCAGAATCAGACGTACTGTGGAAATGCAGGTTACTGATGGCAGAATCAGACGTACTGTGGAAATGCAGGTTACTGATGGCAGAATCAGACTCACTATGGAAATGCAGGTTACTGATGGCAGAATCAGTTGCACTCTGGAAATGCAGGTTACTGATGGCAGAATCAGACGCACTATGGAAATGCAGGTTACTGATGGCAGAATCAGACGCACTCTGGAAATGCAGGTTACTGATGGCAGAATCAGACGCACTCTGGAAATGCAGGTTACTGATGGCAGAATCAGACGCAATATGGAAATGCTGGTTACTGATGGCAGAATCAGACGTACTTTGGAAATGCAGGTTACTGATGGCAGAATCAGACGTACTGTGGAAATGCAGGTTACTGATGGCAGAATCAGACGCACTCTGGAAATGCAGGTTACTGATGGCAGAATCAGACGCACTCTGGAAATGCAGGTTACTGATGGCAGAATCAGACGCACTCTGGAAATGCAGGTTACTGATGGCAGAATCAGACGCAATATGGAAATGCTGGTTACTGATGGCAGAATCAGACGTACTGTGGAAATGCAGGTTACTGATGGCAGAATCAGTTGCACTCTGGAAATGCAGGTTACTGATGGCAGAATCAGACGCACTATGGAAATGCAGGTTACTGATGGCAGAATCAGACGCACTCTGGAAATGCAGGTTACTGATGGCAGAATCAGACGCACTCTGGAAATGCAGGTTACTGATGGCAGAATCAGACGCAATATGGAAATGCATGCAGGTTACTGATGGCAGAATCAGACGCAATATGGAAATGCAGGTTACTGATGGCAGAATCAGACGTACTCTGGAAATGCAGGTTACTGATGGCAGAATCAGACGCACTATGGAAATGCAGGCTACTGATGGCAGAATCAGACGCAATATGGAAATGCAGGTTACTGATGGCAGAATCAGACGTACTGTGGAAATGCAGGTTACTGATGGCAGAATCAGACGTACTGTGGAAATGCAGGTTACTGATGGCAGAATCAGACGTACTGTGGAAATGCAGGTTACTGATGGCAGAATCAGACTCACTATGGAAATGCAGGTTACTGATGGCAGAATCAGTTGCACTCTGGAAATGCAGGTTACTGATGGCAGAATCAGACGCACTATGGAAATGCAGGTTACTGATGGCAGAATCAGACGCACTCTGGAAATGCAGGTTACTGATGGCAGAATCAGACGCACTCTGGAAATGCAGGTTACTGATGGCAGAATCAGACGCAATATGGAAATGCTGGTTACTGATGGCAGAATCAGACGTACTGTGGAAATGCAGGTTACTGATGGCAGAATCAGACGCACTATAGAAATGCAGGTTACTGATGGCAGAATCAGACGCACTATAGAAATGCAGGTTACTGATGGCAGAATCAGACGCACTCTGGAAATGCTGGTTACTGATGGCAGAATCAGACGCACTCTGGAAATGCAGGTTACTGATGGCAGAATCAGACGCAATATGGAAATGCTGGTTACTGATGGCAGAATCAGACGCACTCTGGAAATGCAGGTTACTGATGGCAGAATCAGATGTAGTCTTACTTAATGTACTTACACTTCCTTATGATTGGAGAAGCGCAGTACAGAGTTGTAGGGGTGGCTCAGTGCTGTTTGGGGGCATTCACACAAATTGGTGTCATACAGCCCACAACAAAGACTCATCTGTGCCATTTAGGTGTTTGGTGCAAAATACACAGTGGTGGTGGTGGTGATGATGATGATGGAGCAACGGCTTCTGATTGGCTGAGTTGTTTTGATCCCTCCCACTGGTACTATTGCTATCGTTCATGTTGCTGCTGCAATCTGTTCACCTTATTTACATTATATTGCAGCGAAGCACAGAAGCAAATTCCAAATAGATTTTTTAAACAGGGAGACAATAGATGTTTGTGTTTAACTGAACTTAATTAGAACTTTTATTTGTTATTTTGATTATATTTTATAATTGTCTTTTACATGATAAATGCAACTTTGTTATTTTTCAAAAACACATAAAAATAAAGACTTGTCTATATAATAAGCGAGAAAGCATCTGTCTGGCCTTTATGCACGGCCAGAGTTTTGGACCTAGCTCCACCAAATTTGTCATGGTGGTGTAGTTTGACCACGATTAGTTTTTTGCCCATGTTTTAACTTTGTCAGGGCCATACACTGTCACACAATCCCTAGCAATGGGGACACTCTTACATAACAGAGGTAATTGGCAGTCTGTCAAAAACTAGTGTGAAAGCTACCAAAGGTTCCTTTTACTCTCACAGTCTGAGTAAAGGTGCCCATACACGGTGCGATAAAGCAGCCGATCCGACGGATTGGTACGATATCGCTGCTATATCGTCAGGGGTGGATTGGGCCACCAAGACTGCAGGAAGGTTCCCGCTGGGCTTGTCCCCTCTCCCCACCTGCTGGGCCGCTTTAATCAGACTGAGCAGATGGCAGCTCTAGCGGCCGCTACCAAGATTGGAGCGAAGGTCTGAACGGGCAGCGGTAATAAATGAGCTTCTGCACATGCGCAGAAGCTCATTCAGCAGTGAATTGGCTGTGGGAGGGCTGCTTTGCATGCCGAGCAGCTCCCCACAGCCATCTGCCCCCCGGGCTGTTACAATTGAAGCACTGGGGTGCCGCACGCTGCATGAACATGCAGGGCTGGCCCTGGGCATAAGTGACCTCTGAAATTGGCCAGCATCAGTGTACCTTAGCATTGCTCCGGGGACTGGAGAGGCTGTGCAGTGGGGTGGGGGCGGGGCTGCTGCCTGAAGAGCACAGACTCCTTGGATCACTGTCTGAGAGTTCCGAGGAGTCATCAGACAGCAGCCCCGCCCCCACCCCAGTGCACTGCTCACTGCTGCTCATCAACTCATCGACACCTGAAAAAGGTGGTCCTGGGCTTTCCCTTTCCATTTGTGTGTGGGTGATGGGGTAGAGGGCTACATATGTGGAATAAAGTTGTGGTTAGGGAGCACAGGGTGGGATTGGGTTGGGGTTAGGAAGCACAGTATTATATATATAAATATATACACAAAAGAAGTAATACCAGCCCCTTGCTTTGGCTTTTCAGGTTAAGTCCTTTGTGAATCATGTAGCCGATGGAGTCAAGCCAGCATGAGAGGCAAGAGAGGATCCGGCGCTGACCCCTGCGGGGAAGGTCTACAGAGGGTACTCTTCTGTGCCCACCAAGGTCAGCAGAGGAGGTGAGGTTCCAGTGGGATATATCTATCAATCATATTTTTCTTCATAGTGTTTTACTTCGGAGAAAAGCCGCGGCCGCTTGCTTGTGTTTGCCCCCCCAGCCTGAAAGTTGCCAACCAGCCCCGTGGGCCATTGCGGAGCACGCGAGTGACGCCTCGCGGCTCCGCCTCCAGCAGCAATCGCAGGAGCCGGGAACGGCAGAGGGGTCCGGGGCAGCAGGGCTGTTTCAGGACTGGAGCGAACGACCGCAGTGGCTGGCACTGACACTGTGTGAGTCACAAGTTGTGTGTATAAGTGTGTGGCTGTGACTATTCATATATGTGTCTCAACTTATCCACGGTGACATAGGACTCATATATATATATCTATCACATCCCACAAGTTGTGTTATTTAGGTGATGCCTAGGATGTGATGTGATCATATTATATTATGCATCACCTAAATAACTATCACAACATGTGAGGTGTGTGTGTGTATATACATATATATATATATATATATATATATATAGGTATCCTACCTGTATGTGTTGGTGTTACTTCTATAACATGCACACTGACATTTATGTAGGTTGCGCCTGTAGTATTTAGTTATTCAGAGGTGATGATGCTATTTTTAGAAAATGTGCGTCTACAGAGAGATCTGTCTGTCTACATCAAACAAATAGTGCGCTAATTCTGTTCCTTACAAAATGTCAAAATGGAACAGGTCCCAGAAGTGATTGCTTTTGGTGTGAGCAGCTCTCTCCTTCAGTTGAAGCCACCAAAGAATTTTGTGGCTTTCTGAGTAATTTACCCGAATCCACTAGCGTCACAGGAACGTCACTGCTCCAAGCGCGGCTTGGTGTTGTGACGTTGACGTGTTTGCCCTGAGAAGCCTGGTGTATTGTTGGTGGTATCTCTGGTTGTCTAACCCTGACCCCTTATCTTCCCCCTAACCCACGTTTCCCGCAGCCTAACCCTAAACCTTCCCCCCTATAGCCTTACCCTGATCCTTCCGCCCGCATCCTAACCCTCTTCCCCGCAGCCCAAAGCTGGATACACATTAGATGATATGTACCCAGCATGATCTCATAAGCAATGGGACCCAGTGGGGGTGCCAGCATCGGTAAGTGAGTACACACTTGCCGATGCTTACAGCGACGGAGCAACGGCAGGGGGTTGCGGAGGCCATGCTGCATTCGGCATCATGGCATCACAATAATTTCCTCAGATCTTTCTGCATGTACAAAAGATCTGAGGATGCGACGGATGACCAGCGGGAGCACGCATTGGCATTGTGCGTTCACACTGGACAATATGAATGGTTTGTTGTTCCGATGAGGTGGAATCAGCCAAATCACTTTAGATATTGTCTAGTGTGTACCCAACTGAATACCAGCCTCCCCCCCCACAGCCTAACCTTAACCCTCCCCCCTGCAGCCTAACGCTAACTTTCCACAGTGCCTAACCTTAAAACTATCCCTCCCACTAAACCTAATACCGTCGGGATTGTGGCGGTATTATGAGCGCCGGCATCATGACCCCCGGGATGTCAACTACATCCCCTCTGTGTGAATTTACTATACTAGTTGTGTTTTCAACTGCCAATATTGGTACGCATGCCGTTTTTCAGTGTTTTATGATTGCAATAAATTATTTGACTCTTTGATGCACAATGTGGAGCCCCAGTCTTGTGCTTTGATTTTAGAATATATAAAGTTGCGTTCAACTCAGAATCAGGCTGTATGAGGAGTCCCGCCCCCCCTTGATAGTACCCACCCCTTCATCAGACCCCGCGCCAATTAGGGCTGCTTCCAGAAATTCCCCGGGCTGGTTTTTCATCCCAATCCGCCCCTGTATATCGTACTGTGGGTCTCATTCAGACCCGCTCGTGAGCGCAGGACGCTCGCAAGCGGGTCAATGGTACCCAAATGCGCATGCGCACGACGGAGGCTGCTCCATCGTGCGCATGCGCGAGACCCGGCGAGCGTCGGGGAAGCCGTCGCTCAGGGTCTCGCACCAAAGGGGGCGTGCTGTCGATGGTGAGTGACAGCACGCCCCCTTTGGTGGGCGTGCCGGTGCGTGGCTGCCCAGACGGAGGCGTTCCCATGGGAACGCCTACCGTCTGGGTCTGGCCCCACTAACATCACTAGTGATGTCAGTGGGAGTGATTTTGGCTCTGATAGACCCAAAATCACTCCAGGGCTTGCGGCGGCGAGACCCTACCGCAGGGTCTCGTCGCAAGCCCGATGGTCGTGATGGTCTTGACCATCGAGACCATCATTATGGACGCTCGCATAAGCTGTGGGTGGTAACCCACAGCTATGCGAGCGTCCAAGAGGACGCACCAAAAAAAAAAACAAAACGCCATGATTCAGAGCGGGCACTCGTTCAGAGCGTCCGGCTCTGAATCAGGCCCTATGTATGGGCATGATATCAGATAGTGTGTGTATAACCATGGGGTCATACATCGCACCTCCAGATCTTACTGCAGGTTCAGTTGATCTGGTGTTGCGATGTGGGATCCCATGCAGCGCTATGCGGGTGGGGGAGGAGGGTGCTGGCACATCGGGTGGTCGGCCACCCTATCGCTCCGTGTGTGTGGACCACCCAATATGTCGGCCGTCGGATCCCACGTCGCTTCGCAAGGTGCAAATCGCACCATGTGTGGCCGGCTTAAGCCTCACATTGGATGACTCATGCAAGTTCATATTAAATGCAGAGTTTTTAAAGTGACCATATATGTAATTAGTCAGCCCTCTGTGTTTGCATGCAAGGGCATAACTAGAACTTTGTGGGCCACATAGCAATATTTAAAAATGCCCCCCCCCGCACACAGAGCCCATTCATGTTATGCAATTAAATAGTGCCCCTTATTCATTATGCCACACAGTAATGCCCCTTATAACATTATGCCACATAGTAATGCCCCTTATAACATTATGCCCCCGTAGCAACTTACCTCCTCATGTCCCACCAGCAGCCTCTCGTCTGCCCCTTTGTGCCATCAGCAGCCAGCATCGGTGGATTTGGTGCTGGTCCACCAGCTAATTGCAGCTGGTGCATTGGCAGGCAGTGGCAGACATGGACAGGCAGTGCTGGTGCAATTTGTATCTGGCGCTGGTGGCAAGCCAATCGGAGCTCACGGACCGGCAGCCAATCAGGAGCTGCCACTGCTGATTGGCTGTCGGTCTGTGAGCTTTGATTGCCTTGTGACCGGCGGCTGTGTCTCTCCACGTCTGCCTGTACTTCAGGGTACATTCTTCAACCCAGGCAATGCCGGGTATCCCAGCTAGTAATAAATATTATAACACTGTCCAGACTGTATATAATACTTAATTTAAGTACCATTGAGCACAAATTGTGGAATGTAATCTTATCATTTCCTAGTAACACTGTCAGTCCACGTCTCCTGGCATCGTTAAGGTGCAGGTGCCACTGTTTTCTCCTGGATTCAACCTGGCACTTATGCTGCTATATTATACTAGGGTAAACCAGGTGCATATAGTACTGCTGTCTCCTGGCATATAACCGGCACACATATTGGCCTTGCAGAGCTGGTGCGTAATGCGATTTGTCCAGCTCTCCATGCTGCGCAAAATCCATCTTTATTTTCGTGTGCCTGTTACCCCTGTGTTCTCGCCTCAAATCTTTCCAACACCATATTAGCCTCCTCTGTAAGCGAGCTGAGAGCACAGATAGATCTTTAAAGAACATATAATGTATTTATTTTTGGTGTGATGACTCCTCTGCTCTACCCTGTAATTTTCAGCCACCTTCAAGTAACTATTTTATGTTTGTGGGAAGATCGCTGTGTGTGAGCTACGGCACAGAGCTCATATAAAGCGCGGCCATCACTAACGATATAATATTAATGTACTCAGGAGAGTCCAGGCTTTTAAAATGTATATTAGTTTTAGCTACATAACTACAGGATTTGTAATCCTTTGTTTTTGTACTAACGACTCTTGTAGCTTTAGAAAAAAGGTACAAAATGAAGACTGAATTTGTCCTAACAAAAATAAACATAAACACTTACTGTAGGCCCAAATGTTATAGCCTCTAAATTGTGGGCACCGGCAAATTTTTGGTGAAGTACAGAAGTCTTGAGATTTAAAGCAGCAATTTTTTCTAGGTAAAACTGGGCTGGTTTTGCCTTTGAAAAAAAAATTGCCAAACTGAATGCCGAGTCTACAGTACATCGCCGGAATCTCACCGCTGGCCGCAATTCGCAGGCTATTACATTTGGGTCTCACAGTGTATATAGAATAGGGGTGAGCGGGTTCGGTTTTACTCGGTTTTACCCGGATCTTTTTATTGGTTGTCGCCGAACATGTGTTTTGGATAGCGAATAAAATCGAGCCAAATTTGCGGTAAAGTGGCGATAAGAACCGAGTAAAACCGAGTAAAACCGAACCCGCTCACCCCTAATATAGAATCGTGTTTGCAGTAGAAATAAATACATTTTTGTGAAGAATTACTTTTGTGAATTTTGCATACTGTAGGTGCACGGCTCTGGACGTTTCTTGCCATTATGCTGAGTTCCATTACGCACTTTGGGAAAATTGATCAAAGCTTCTAACATGGAAAGGTGCTTTCTGGAAAATGATAGCTACAGTAGAATGTGATTGGCTGCCTTGGGGAAACATCCACTTTTAGAGACGACAAAGATCGGTCCACTTGTCGCAGTGCTGTCGTTTGCAGCCGTATTGAGGCGAATATTATGAGTTATCTGTCTTTTCAATCTGAAATTTTGCTTGTTTTGGAATGCATTGTTTACATCATTTTTATGCCATACAAACAATAGTCATTTTAGAATAACTCAAAATATTAAAAACAGTATTTTTTTTTTTACCTAAAGGCATAAACATGGTGCCAGTTGTCACCTAAAGTTACCAGGTGATGGAAGAGATTTACAGCAGCAACCAAGCTTCAAATGATTATTTCATTAATTTCTGATTCTTTTTCACTGTTTTCCTACCTGGTTTTGGAACTATTTAAAAGAAAAAATATTATGAAGCATTTATTGGCTAAGAGCTGGACACTCTCAGCCAATCAGTGGATGCTGCCATAATGACTGTCCGCTGATTGGTTAAGAGTCGGACACTCTCAGCCAATCAACACTTCAACATTGCGTTATTGCAGTGTCCCACGTGGGAACTGTCATATCGGAGTTAGCACTGTACAGCGTGTCCGTTATGGCTCGGGTCACTGCATGTTTTTTGTTTTACCAAGACCCTGGACTACTACATAGACAAGAGGACCTAGCACAGCCAAGGAGTAGGTAAGTGTTGAAGTGTGAGAGTGTTTACTAAAGAGTTAAAACAATCCGTTTGTAATATTTTCTTTACTGTGGGACCATAGGTGCCAGTGGGCCCAGAATGTCCGGGCATACTGGCACTTGTGGTTCTCCAAGTGCTGGTATGCCAGGGCAGGCTTGCTGCGATCAAAATCGACCTTTTTTAAATTTACCCCCTAGAACTCTTAAGGGTCGATTCAGACCCAGACGCAAAGCCGCGGATGCATGCTATGGGCGATTGAGTGACAGAATGTGCCGTTTGTGGGTGGTAACAGGGGAAGGTGCTTGAGAACGGGGGAGTGGTGCTGTGAACGCAGCCGTGTCTGTGCGCCAAAACTGAGTTTTATGGGTGTGCATAATTAGCATGGAAGCGTCATTGTACACGTCACTTGATTGTATTTCAGCCTGCAGTGGTAGCAGTGTTTGAGGCGGGGTAGGGTCTACCTCAAGCGCTGTGTGCTGCCCCAATGGCTCTCGATGGTTCTGATTAAACATACACTTCCTGGAGATCACATGTGTTAAGAAAGAAAAGTGGGCGTATTTATTCCGGCGTGCGCTCACTCTGCCGTTGCTCTCTAAAACATAGAGGGCGTCCTTACACAAGACAGTGCGATCGAGGAATTTACATACCTGGCCCCTTTTGGCATCAAGAGAGCGCAGCTTAGTGTCCGAGTCTGAATCGACCCCTTAAGTGCACTACGTTGTTGATCTCCCATCAGGACATTTTTCAGGATTTGCATAGGTGAGATAATCTGTTTAACTAATCAGTAATTAACTCACCCGTTTCCCCAGAAATAAATCCTGAATAAGTGATGCATTGGCAGGGTTGGACTGCGACTAATTATCAGTGCTATCATTTAAAGCACACAGGCACACCTCCACGAGTCCTGACACGGTTCCCCAAAAATTAAATTAGAATTTTTCATCTCTAATTATTTCACCAGAACTATAAACATAAGTTTCATTTTGTTGTACAGTTTTTGGTCAGTGTTAAAAATCTAAGACCATTGATATAAAATGATAGACAGTTACAGTGGCATTGTAGTGCAGTATGTGATTGGGCAGGGTTCCCGGGTGGTAGCTACATGGAGATTTCGTGTTCTCTCCAAATTTATATTTATGTGCTAAGAAAGCTCTAATTCCCTTACATGTTCCATAGACTAAATGATCACATTGTTCCTGGTATATGTGCCTGTGGTAGGGAAATTTGGATAATATTCCAACTGTGCAAAGAATGATGTGCAGGGGGTTCCCAGATTACACAACACTTCTAAAGAGCTAGTAATGATTAATTGAGAAAACAAAATTGACAAATATATATTTAAATATACAAATATATGTGACCCGTCATTCGCTGGGTTGCTATCTAGTGTGGCAGCCATTAGCCTCATCCCCCCTGTGTCTCTCCAGCCCTATCATCCAATGTTCTCTACAGGCTCAAGCCCCAATGCATCTTTCCACCGTCATCCCTCCTGTGTCTCTCCAGCCTTATGCCCCCCCCGTGGTACTGTTACATATCTCTCCAGCCTTATACCCCCCTGTATCACAGTTACATCTCTCCAGTCTTATGACCCTCCTCCTCCGTGGCACTGTTACATATCTCTCCAACCTTATACCCCCCTGTATCACTATTACATCTCTCCAGCCTTATGCCCCGTGCCTCTCCATCCATATGCCCACCCTGTTACTGTAACATATCGCTCCAGCCTTAAGGCCCTCGTGTCTCTCCAGCCTTAGGCCTATCCTGTTACTGTTACATATCTCCAGCCTTAATGCCCCATGTTTCTCCATTCTTATTATGCTTGTGTCTGTATTACCTCATGCCCCCTGTATGTCTCAAGCCTCATGCCACCCCCAAGTGCTGACAAGTATCGTCCCTCACCTTCCCCTATGTTTCGCCCCCACATCGTCTTCAGTTTCTGTTAATCTGCCTGTCTTCCTTTCATCTCTGTCTCGTTGCCCTCCTTTTCCCTCTTTCATCACTGTCCCCCTCCTCCTCATTTTCTCTCTTGTATCTCTGCCCCCCTCCTCCCTCCACTTCTGTTTCATCTTTGTTCCCGTCCCCCATCTCTGTCTGAACTAAGGCTGTGTCTGTCAGGCAGCCAGTGAGAGCTGTGAGGGGTGGGAGCAGACAGGACCTACAATACATGAAGCTCTCTAATACATTGCTGCAAGACAGACATGAGGCTGCTTATATAATAGATTTGGAGGCAAATTTATCAAATGTTGGAGGGAGATAATGTGGAGAATTTGCTCATAGCAACCGGTCAGCGTCTGTCATTTTTCTAGAAGAGCCTGTAACATGACAGTTAGGAGCTGATTGGTTGGTACTTTATCTCCACTTTATCTCTCTCCAAGATTTCATAAATCTCCCACTTGGTTTTTTTTTGAGCCGATTTTTCATGTACTTTCCATTTACATAAACTCAGACTTTTATGCTGAAAAACAATCTGGTTTATCAAAACTCTCTGTCTTTTATAGAAAAAAATCTGTGACATCCATTGACTACGGCCCTTGGATACTGCACAAGTCAAAGATAATTGTTTCAAATTTCTGAACAAATAGGCTTAAATGTATCTTACTAAACAGCGTTACCTTGTACAAAGAAAAGCATGCATTAGTTAAAGGGTAGAACGCTGAAAAAAGCTTTCTGCTGCCTGTTTTGTAAAGAAGGGAATATTTATGTTACATTCTAATGTGTACTATAATAATAGACCTTTTCTTACATTAAGTTATTTCATTTATAAATATAATTTGAAAGTGTTGTGAGTTTATTTCTTGCAGAAATTTCAGAGTGTATAAATATAAAAAAAAGAAACTGGTCTACACCTAACATCTGTGGCAGAGTCTTTGTTCATATAGTTTAGTAATGTTTAGTGGAGTAATAAAATCTATGGGTCCAAAACAGCGATGTACAGTACAGTAGATTTGATATAAATGTGATAATGTTAGACTATCTCAGGTTTTTCATACAAAACACATAAGCTGCCATCTAGTGGCTGCAAATAAAATGACAACAAAACATTCTCAATGTAATACAAATCTATCAATACATTTGGATTTTAAAATATTAAAATACAAATTTAACTGCAAAAATGAAGATCTGTGCAATTAATTTTCATCTTATATTCTTACCATCATATAATATAAGTCATTATAAACATGTAAACCCATCTCTGGATGAAGTGCTTTGTAATTTATAATACTTATGTACAGTAACATCTGCTTGCCTGGATTTCTTCCCCTGCTGGGCTAGAGATATGCTTGCACTAATATAAACTGTTACCTTTTAGGGATGATTCTTCTTGGCAGTGCATTCAGGGGCTGGCAGTCAACTTTTAGCCTGGGGGGCAAATGCATGCAGGTGGCCCTGGCAGAGGAGTAGCGTGTAGCCAGGGTACCCGGAGCATGTGTGTGCTTAGGTGCCCCCCTCCCCCTCAAGTGTTCCAGGGAGGAGGCAGGTCCATATGGAATTAATGTAAAGTAAAAATAAAGATATGGGGCAGCCCCCTGTAGTGGTGCCCATATGCAGTGCCCCCTGTGCCGCAGGAGAGGACCCCCTTATACAGGCCACCAGTAGTGATACTCCTATACAGTGCCCCTTATACAGTGCCCCCAGTAGTGGTCCCCCCTGTGCAGTGCCCCTTGTGCCCCCAGTAGTAAGCTTCTTATATAGGTCCCCCAGTAGTGGTCCCCCCTGTGCAGTGCCCCTTGTGCCCTCAGTAGTAAGCCCCTTATATAGTGCCCCCAGTAGTGGTACCCCTTATGCAGTGCCCCCAGTAGTAGTCCCCCCCTTGTAGTGCCCCCAGAAGTAGTCCCTCCTTGTAGTGCCCCCAGTAGTGCTCTCCCCCCTGTAGTGCCCCCAGTAGTGCTCTATCCCCCTTGTAGTGCCTCCAGGAGTAGTCCCCCCCTTTGTCATGCCCCCAGTAATAATCCCCCCCTTGTAATGCCCCAGTAGTAGCCCCCTTGTTGTGCGCCCAGTAGTAATCCCCCTTGTAGATCCCCCAGTAGTGCTCTCCCCCCTGTAGTGCCCCCAGTAGAAATCCCACTTGTAGTGCACCCAGTAGTAGTCTCCCCCCTTGTAGTGCCACCAGTAGTAGTCTCCCCCACTTGTAGTGCCCCCAGTAGCGCTCTCCCCCTTGTAGTGCCCCCAGTAGTAGTCTCCCCCCTTGTAGTGCCCCCAGTAGTGCTCTCTCCCTTGTAGTGCCCCCAGTAGTAGTACTCCCCCTCCCACAGTACACACACACACACGTAATAAATAAAAAAAAAAAAACACTTACCTGAATCCCCGCTCCCGCCGCCACCATCCTCTCCTCCGTCTGTCCTCCCGGGCCGCTCTGCATTATGGGAGAGACGTCATATGACATCATGACGTCTCTCCCATTACCCACTGCAGGAGCCGGAAGATGTAGCTGCTCCTGGTGTGACCGCAGCAGCAGTCAGTGAGAGTCTGACAGACTCTCATTGGCTGCCACTCAAAACAAACACACAGCTGCCGGAGCCGTCCGTTCAGCGCTACATGTGCGGTGCAACTGTGTCACGGAGACAGACTGCCCGCAGCCCGCATGACGCTGCGGCCCGGGGGCACATTGCACCCTGCCCCCTGGCCCAGCCCGCCACTGAGTGCATTCACCAGAGCGGTCTTCGGCATTCCAAAGAATGGCTCCAGCCAATCAGCTCCTAACGGTCATCAGATTGAAAAATTACAGTTAGGAGATTTATCATACGTAACTAGTTTTAAAACTTGCTGCGTATGATGAAACACGCTGATAAATGAGCCCCTATGACAGTCTTGCGGTTGATGTTTGCGATGCCGAAGTGCAAGGACTCGAGCACGGGGTACATATTGTTGTGCCTTAATAGGTAAAGGAGTTATGTATTGGTCATGCCAGTCTGTGGGGTTCCTGGGGCGACCAACTCATCCGACCCACCAGAAGGTGTGGTAAACCTGGTTCCCCTCAACTTGCACAAAATGGATAATACAAAATGGTACAGATTAAAAGAAAAAAAAATATGGGTGGGGAGTTTTTAAAAAAAAATAATATGAAAACAGAATGAAAAATGGTCTTTTAAAATATTAGAGTAATATTAGAGAGAGAGAGAGATTTCTTGAGCGTGGGAGTGACTGGGGGCTATTACATTTGGCTTAATGTCTTTAACTAAATGGCAATTCTTTCTTTGGTGCAGTTGCTACAGTATATTAGTGGCAACCAGGTCTTTAAGGAACACGTCTATATACAAATACTTTCCTACAATTGTTTTGCTGATATTCCCCTCCTGTCCTATATACTCTCTCTTAGATCCCTTGTCTGCTATTGAATATAACATCACTGTAGGTGGGCTATGCCACTCAATGTATACTGCACACTGCTACTGTTGTGTATCTGCCTCAGTGTATTCATTTAGATCAGCAGGTGGTACAATTATGAAGCAATTATGCTGGAGCAACATCTACGCAGCCTTGGGACCCCAGCCGGTTGCTCCCGATCTGTCAGTGGCAGTAAACTTTTACATTACATGGCTTACTCTGCACAAAGCTGGTGAGCACGCAGTATTTGGCCTCATGTATTTTTAAATGCATGAGGCAAATTCGACAGCACAGTTTCAGCGGATCGTTGAGCGATCAAAGGAGACCTGTCAGACAGTCCCTCCTCAGTGCTCAGACAGTAAGTGAACTTGAGTTTGCATCCTTCTCTAAGCTGGATAGGAATAAGGGCAGAGCAAGCAGCAGCATGTGGGCACAGAATTAAGGTAAGTGCAGAGCAGAAATAGTTCTGTAGAGATGGCAGAGAGACGCCTGGGGAGGGGCAGTGAGAGGTCTGGGGAGGGGCAGTGAGAGGTCTGGGGAGGGGGCAGTGAGAGGCCTGTGTAGGGAGCAGTGAGAAGTCTGGGGAGGGGGCAGTGAGAGGCCTGAGGAAGGAGCAGTGAGAGGTCTGGGGAGGGAGCAGTGAGAGGTCTGGGGAGGGGGCAGTGAGAGGTCTGGGGAGGGGGCAGTGAGAGTTCTGGGGAGGCGCAGTGAGAGGTCTGGGGAAGGGGCAGTGAGAGGTCTGGGGAGGGGGCAGTGAGAGGTCTGGGGAGGGGGCAGTGAGAGGTCTGGGGAGGGGCAGTGAGAGGCCTGTGTAGGGAGCAGTGAGAGGTCTGGGGAGGGAGCAGTGAGAGGTCTGGGGTGGGGGCAGTGAGAGGCCTGTGGGGGGAGCAGTGAGAGGTCTGGGGAGGGAGCAGTGAGAGGTCTGGGGAGGGTGCAGACAGTGGAGGGAGCAGTGAGAGGCCTGGAGAGGGTGCAGACAGTGGAGGGAGCAGTGAGAGGTCTGGGGAGGTGGCAGTGAGAGGTCTGGGGAGGGAGCAGTGAGAGGTCTGGGGAGGGAGCAGTGAGAGGTCTGGGGAGGGAGCAGTGAGAGACCTGGGGAGGGAGCAGTGAGAGACCTGGGGAGGGAGCAGTGAGAGACCTGGGGAGGGACCAGTGAGAGACCTGGGGAGGGACCAGTGAGAGGTCTGTGGAGGGGGCAGTGAGAGGTCTGGGGAGGGGGCAGTGAGAGGTCTGGGGAGGGAGCAGTAAGAGGTCTGGGGAGGGAGCAGTGAGAGGTCTGGGGAGGGGGCAGTGAGAGGTCTGTGGAGGGGGCAGTGAGAGGTCTGGGCAGGGGGCAGTGAGAGGTCTGGGGAGGGGGCAGTGAGAGGCCTGTGGAGGGGGCAGTGAGAGGCCTGTGGAGGGGGCAGTGAGAGGTCTGGGGAGGGGGCAAGGAGAGGTCTGGGGAGGGGGCAGTGAGAGGTCTGGGGAGGGGACAGTGAGAGGTCTGGGGAGGGGGCAGTGAGAGGTCTGTGGAGGGGGCATTGAGAGTTCTGTGGAGGGGGCAGTGAGAGGTCTGGGGAGGGAGCAGTGAGAGGTCTGGGGAGGGGGCAGTGAGAGGTCTGGGGAGGGGGCAGTGAGAGGTCTGTGGAGGGGGCAGTGAGAGGTCTGGGGAGGGGGCAGTGAGAGGTCTGGAGAGGGTGCAGACAGTGGAGGGAGTAGTGAGAGGTCTGGGGAGGGGGCAGTGAGAGGTCTGGGGAGGGGGCAGTGAGAGGTCTGGGGAGGGAGCAGTGAGAGGTCTGGGGAGGGAGCAGTGAGAGGTCTAGGGAGGGAGCAGTGAGAGGCCTGGGGAGGGAGCAGTGAGAGGTCTGGGGAGGGGGCAGTGAGAGGTCTGGGGTGGGGGCAGTGAGAGGTCTGGGGTGGGGGCAGTGAGAGGTCTGGGGTGGGGGCAGTGAGAGGTCTGGGGAGGGAGCACTGAGAGGTCTGGGGAGGGAGCACTGAGAGGTCTGGGGAGGGAGCAGTGATGGACCTGGAGAGGGTGGAGACAGTGGAGGGAGCAGTGAGGTCTGTAGGGGGGATCGAGAGAGGTCTGTGGAGGGGCAGCATGCATACCCATTTGCGAGTGTGCACCTCGCGCCATACGTGGCACGATTTGCCATACAAGAGGCAAAGATGCAACTGGATATATCTGTATGTGGAGTGTGCACTGAGAACTATGTGGAGGGGGCAGTGAGAGCTACAGAGGGGGGCAATGTGCTATGTGGAAAAAATTTAAGAAATGTTTACAAACTTCTGCAAATTTGTACTTGCTACAGCCACTATATGGTACATGCTACAGCCACTATATGGTACATGCTACAGCCACTATATGGTACATGCTACAGCCACTATATGGTACATGCTACAGCCACTGTATGATATAGCTACAGCCACTGTATGGTACATGCTACAGCCACTATATGGTTCATGCTGCAGCCGCTATATGGTTCATGCTGCAGCCGCTATATGGTACATGCTACAGCCGCTATATGGTACATGCTACAGCCACTGTATGGTATAGCTACAGCCACTATATGGTACATGCTACAGCCACTATATGGTACATGCTACAGCCACTATATGGTATAGCTACAGCCACTATATGGTAGTGGTGAGCGTGTTCGGATTTCTGAAATCTGAACCCCCCCGAGCCCCCCCGATCCGAGTCCGATCCGAGTCAGGCTCGACTTTTCCCGCCTGACTCGGATCTGAAATCGAGGCAAAATGTCATCATCCCGCCTTCCGAGTCTCGCGGGTTTTGGATCCTATATAAGGTACCCGCGTCGGCGCCATTTTCTCACTCGGCTGTGGACAGTGAAGAGGGAGGGTGGGAGTTAGGGCTGTGTAGTGTAGTGTAGTGTAGTGCTGCTGTTGTCCACTACTTCAAAGTCCATAGGGGCTGGCTGTGTTGTGCTGTGCTGCTGTTGTTAATAGGGGCTGTGTCCACTACTTCAAAGTCCATAGGGGCTGGCTGGACTGTGTTGTGCAGTCAGTTCTCCATAGGGGCTGTGTCCACTCCAAAGTCCTGTGCAGTGTCCCAGTCCTAAAGGGGTGCTATAGTGTTGTCCAGGGGGTGCTCTGTCCATCAGGGGTGCTCCCCCCAAGTGCTAAAAAAATAATATATTTTCTGTGTTTGTGAATTGTGTGCGCAGTAGCCGCACGTACATCAACAAAGTAGTGCCAAGCGTGCGCCTGTGTCATAAGTAAAGGGCCGGCTGGCTTGACCGTTAAAGGGTGCTGTAACCCCCAAAGAACACTCCAGTCCAAACCAAAAAAAAAAATATTTTCTGTGTTTGTGAATTGTGTGCGCAGTAGCCACACGTGCATCAACAAAGTAGTGCCAAGCGTGCGCCTGTGTCATAAGTAAAGGGCCGGCTGGCTTGACCGTTAAAGGGTGCTGTAACCCCCAAAGTACACTCCAGTCCAAACCAAAAAAAAAATTATTTTCTGTGTTTGTGAATTGTGTGTGCAGTAGCCGCACGTGCATCAACAAAGTAGTGCCAAGCGTGCGCCTGTGTCATAAGTAAAGGGCCGGCTGGCTTGACCGTTAAAGGGTGCTGTAACCCCCAACGTACACTCCAGTCCAAACCAAAAAAATATATATTTTCTGTGTTTGTGAATTGTGTGCGCAGTAGCCGCACGTGCATCAACAAAGTAGTGCCAAGCGTGCGCCTGTGTCATAAGTAAAGGTCCGGCTGGCTTGACCGTTACAGGGTGCTGTAACCCCCAAAGTACACTCCAGTCCAAACCAAAAAAATATATATTTTCTGTGTTTGTGAATTGTGTGCGCAGTAGCCGCACGTGCATCAACAAAGTAGTGCCAAGCATGCGCCTGTGTCATAAGTAAAGGGCCGGCTGGCTTGACCGTTAAAGGGTGCTGTAACCCCCAAAGAACACTCCAGTCCAAACCAAAAAAAAAAATATTTTCTGTGTTTGTGAATTGTGCGCGCAGTAGCCGCACGTGCATCAACAAAGTAGTGCCAAGCGTGCGCCTGTGTCATAAGTAAAGGGACGGCTGGCTTGACCGTTAAAGGGTGCTGTAACCCCCAAAGTACACTCCAGTCCAAACCAAAAAAAAAAATATTTTCTGTGTTTGTGAATTGTGTGCACAGTAGCCGCACGTGCATCAACAAAGTAGTGCCAAGCGTGCGCCTGTGTCATAAGTAAAGGGACGGCTGGCTTGACCGTTAAAGGGTGCTGTAACCCCCAAAGTACACTCCAGTCCAAACCAAAAAAAAAATAATTTTCTGTGTTTGTGAATTGTGTGCACAGTAGCCGCACGTGCATCAAAAAAGGAGCAGCGCCAAGCGTGCGCCTGTGTCCAAAAAGTAAAGAGCCGGCTGGCTCATTTCTTAAAGGCTGGTGTAACCCACAAAGTGCACTACTCTCCAGCAAAAATAAAAAAATATTTTCTGTGTTTAGCCGCACGTATATATCAAATCGATATAACATAAATGGAGGACCAAACTTTCTCCGATAAAAATAAAATAGAGAAAGATCAAGAACCACTTCCTCCTAGTGCTGAAGCTGCTGCCACTAGTCATGACATAGACGATAACATGCCATCAACGTCGTCTGCCAAGGCCGATGCCCAATGTCATAATATAGGGCACATACAATCCCAAATGACAAAGTTCAGGAAAATGACCTTGAAAAAAACATTTAAATCATCTGAAGAGAAACGTAAGCTTGCCAATATGCCATTTACGACACGGAGTGGCAAGGAACGGCTAAGGTCGATCCCTAGTATGTTCATGACTAGTGGTTCAGCTTCACATGACGATGGAAGCCCTCCTCCCACTAAAAAAATCAAAAGAGTTAAGCTGTCAAAAGCACAGCGAAGAACTGTGCTTTCTAAGAAGATATCACAAATCCCCAAGGAGAGTCCAAGTGTGGTGGTGGTTGCGATGCCTGACCTTCCCAGCACTGGACGGGAAGAGGTGGCTCTTTCCACCATTTGTACGCCCCCTGCAAGTGCTGAAAGGAGCACCCACAGTCCACTTGCTGATATGCAAATTGAAGATGTCACTGTTGAAGTACAACAGGATGAGGATACTGGTGTAGCTGGCGCTGAGGAGGAAGTTGGTGAGGAGGATTCTGATGGTGATGTGGTTTGTTTAAATCAGGCTCCGGGGGAGACAGTTGTTGTCCGTGGGATGAAAAAGCCCATCACGGTCATGCCTGGGCAGAAGACCAAACATTCCACCTCTTTGGTCTGGCAATATTTCTATCCAAATCCGGACAACAACTGTCTTGCCATATGTACCTTATGTAAAGGTGGAATAAGTAGGGGTAGGGACGTTAACCACCTAGGAACATCCTCCCTTATACGGCACCTGCAGCGCGTTCATAATAAGTTACTGTCAAGTTCAGAAACTTTGGCTAAAACCGTAAGCAGTCCAGGGACACCTAAATCCCATTGTCTTGTTGTATCCAAGCGCCTGCAAACCACACCGTCAACTCCCTCCTCGTCAATTTCCTCCTTAGTCATGATCGGAAGTAGTCCTGCAGGCCATGTCACTGGCATGACTGACTCTCCTATCCGGGATTCCTCCGGAGGATCCTGCATTGCTATGCCTCCTGCTGCCGCTGCTGCTGTTGCTGCTGCTGGGAGTCGTTCATCATCCCAGAGAGGAAGTAGGAACACCACTACTTTTACTAAACAATTGACCCTCCAACAGTCCTTAGCGAGGAGGATGAAGTACGACAGCAGTCATCCTGAAGCAAAACGTATAACTGAGGCCTTGACTGCTATGTTGGTGTTAGACGTGCGTCCGGTATCCGACATTAGTGCAGTGGGATTTAGACAATTGCTGGAGGTAGTGTGTCCCCGCTTCCAAATCCTGTCTAGATTCCACTTCACTAGGCAGGCGATACCGAGACTGTACAGAATCGTCAGATAAAGTGTCCTCAGTGTCCTGAAAAATGCCGTTGTTCCCAATGTCCACTTAACCATGGACATGTGGACAAGTGGAACAGGGCAGACTAAGGACTATATGACTGTGACAGCCCACTGGGTAGATGTATCACCTTACGCAGCAACAGCAGCAGCGTCACCAGTCGCAGCATCTCAGAAACGCCAGCTCGTTCCAAGGCAGGCTACGCTGTGTATCACCGGTTTCAGTAAGAGGCACACCGCCGACAACCTCTTAGAGAAACTGAGGGAAATCATCACCCAATGGCTTACCCCACTTAGACTCTCCTGGGGATTTGTGATATCTGACAATGCCACCAATATTGTGCGGGCATTACATCTGGGCAAATTCCAGCACGTCCCATGTTTTGCTCACACAATAAACTTGGTGGTGCAGAATTTTCTGAAAAGCGACAGGGGCGTGCAGGAGAAGCTTTGGGTGGCCCGAAAAATTTCAGGCCACTTTCGCTATTCAGCGACTGCGTGCTGAAGACTGGAGCGCCAGCAAACACTCTTGAACCTGCCCCGCCATCACCTGAAGCAAGAGGTTGTGACGCGGTGGAACTCAACCCTCTATATGCTTCAGAGGATGGAGGAGCAGCAAAAGGCTATTCAAGCCTATACATCCACCTATGACATAGGCAAAGGAGGGGGTATGCACCTGACTCAAGCGAAGTGGAGAATGATTTCCGTGTTGTGCAAGGTTCTCCAGCCCTTCGAACTTGCCACACGTGAAGTCAGTTCAGACACTGCCAGCTTGAGTCAGGTCATTCCCCTCATCAGGCTTTTGCAGAAGCAGCTGGAGAAAGTGAAGGAGGAGCTAAGACGGAGCGATTCCGCTCGGCATGTGGGACTTGTGGATGAAGCCCTTCATTCACTTTGCCAGGATTCCAGGGTGGTCAATCTGTTGAAATCAGACCACTACATTTTGGCCACCGTGCTCGATCCTAGGTTTAAAGCCTATGTGGTGTCTCTCTTTCCGGCCGACACAAGCCTGCAGAGGTGCAAAGACCTGCTGGTGAACACACTGTCAGCTGAAGCGGAACGTGACACGTCAACAGCTCCTTCTTCATTTTCTCCCGCAACTGGGGCTGCCAGGAAAAAACGTAGGTATCCTAAGCAACCCGCTGGCGGTGATGCAGGGCAGGCAGGACCAAGTTTGGACATCTGGTCCGGACTGAAGGACCTGGCAACAATTTCTGACATGTCTACTGTCACTGCATATGATACTGTCACCATTGACAGAATGGTGGAGGATTACATCGGTGACAGCATACAAGTAGGCATGTCAGACAGTCCATACCTGTACTGGCAGGAAAAAGAGGCAATTTGGAGGCCCCTGTACAAACTGGCTCTATTTTACCTGAGTTGCCCCCCCTCCAGTGTGTACTCCGAAAGAGTGTTTAGTGCAGCCGGGAACCTTGTCAGCGAAAGGCGTAGGAGGTTGCTTCCACAGAATGTGGAGAAGATGAAGTTCATCAAAATGAATTATCAGCTCTTCCAGGGAGACCAGCCTCCAGAACGTACAGAGGGACCTGTAGTGGTGGATTCAAGTGGGGACGAGTTAATACTTTGTGAGGATGAGGATGTACACACTGAAGAGGGTGAGGAATCGGTGGATGAGGAGGATGAGGATGACATCTTGCCTCCGTAGAGCCAGTTTGTGCAGGGACACATTAATTGCCAGCTTGTTTTGTGGGGGCCCAAACGAACCAATCATTTCAGCCACAGTAGTGTGGCAGACCCTGGCGCTGAAATGATTGGTTTGTTAAAGTGTGCATGTCCTGTTTATACAACATAAGGGTGGGTGGGAGGGCCCAAGGACAATTCCATCTTGCACCTCTTTTTTTTCTTTGCATTATGTACAGTTTGGGGCCTAGTTTTTCAAACTGCCATCCTGTCTGCCACTGCAGTATCACGCCTAGATGGGTCACGTGTTTGTGCCGCCCACTCGTGTCGCTTAGCATAGTCATCCAGCTACCTCGGTGCAACCTTTTGGACATAAAAACACTATTGTGAGGTGTTCAGAATAGACTGGAAATGAGTGGAAATTAAGGTTATTGAGGTTAATAATAGCATAGGAGCAGAAAAACCTACAAATTCTGTGATTTTAGCTGTTTTTATGCTTTTTTTCAAAAAAATACAGATCCAAAACACAAAACCCAGAACCCAAAACACGGAAGGGTGGTTTTGGCAAAACCAATCCAGATCCAGAACACGAAGAAAGATCCAGATCCAAAACCAAAACACAAAACACGAAAAGTGGCCGGTGCACACCCCTACTATATGGTACATGCTACAGCCACTATATGGTACATGCTACAGCCGCTATATGGTACATGCTACAGCCACTATATGGTATAGCTACAGCCACTATATGGTACATGCTACAGCCACTATATGGTACATGCTACAGCCACTATATGGTACATGCTACAGCCACTGTATGGTACATGCTACAGCCACTATATGGTACTTGCTACAGCCGCTATATGGTACATGCTACAGCCGCTATATGGTACATGCTACAGCCGCTATATGGTACATGCTACAGCCGCTATATGGTATAGCTACAGCCACTGTAGGGTACATGCTACAGCCACTGTGTGGTATAGCTACAGCCACTATATGGTACATGCTACAGCCACTATATGGTACATGCTACAGCCACTGTATGGTACATGCTACAGCCACTGTATGGTACATGCTACAGCCACTGTATGGTACTTGCTACAGCCGCTATATGGTACATGCTACAGCCGCTATATGGTACATGCTACAGCCACTGTATTGTACATGCTGCAGCCACTATATGGAACATGCTACAGCCACTATATGGTACATGCTACACCCACTGTATGGTACATGCTACAGCCGCTATATGGTACATGCTACAGCTACTATATGGTACATGCTACAGGCACTATATGGTATAGCTACTGCCACTGTATGGTACATGCTACAGCCACTATATGGTACATGCTACAGCCACTATATGGTACATGCTACAGCCACTATATGGTACATGCTACAGCCACTGTATGGTACATGCTACAGCCGCTATATGGTACATGCTACAGGCACTATATGGTACATGCTACAGCCACTATATGGTATAGCTACAGCCACTATATGGTACATGCTACAGCCACTATATGGTACATGCTACAGCCGCTATATGGTATAGCTACAGCCACTGTATGGTACATGCTACAGCCACTATATGGTATAGCTACAGCCACTGTATGGTACATGCTACAGCCACTATATGGTACATGCTACAGCCGCTATATGGTATAGCTACAGCCACTGTATGGTACATGCTACAGTCACTATGTGGTATAGCTACAGCCACTATATGGTACATGCTACAGCCGCTATATGGTACATGCTACAGCCACTATATGGTACATGCTACAGCCGCTATATGGTACATGCTACAGCCGCTATATGGTTCATGCTACAGTCGCTATATGGTACATGCTACAGCCACTGTATGGTACATGCTACAGCCACTATATGGTACATGCTACAGCCACTATATGGTACATGCTACAGCCGCTATATGGTACATGCTACAGCTGCTATATGGTTCATGCTACAGCCACTATATGGTACATGCTACAGCCACTGTATGGTACATGCTACAGCCACTATATGGTACATGCTACAGCCACTATATGGTACTTGCCATAAAAAGGTTGGGAACCCCTGATTTAGACAATGCCCATGAACTGCTTTGTTGTATCACACTTACCCATACTTTCCTACTTTTGAAAAAGCATTTCAGGTAGATTGTGAAAGCGACACCTATGAGCGCATCGGTAAAGTGGGCGTGTACTGTTACATCTAAGAGGCGTGTCATAATATCATTGTTTTACATCCAAATGTAAATGAGCCCCAAAGCAGTTAGTAAGATCTATATGTTGATGAAAACACACTGATACTTCTCAGAAAATACATGTAGCCATAGGGATCATTGGGCCTGATTCAGACCCACTCGCGAGCGGCTGTCCGCTCGCAAGTGGGTCGATGTCCTGGACTGAGCATGCGCACGACGGAGGGAGCTCCGTCGTGCGCATGCGCCAGACGCGACGAGCGAAGGAAAGTCCTTCGCTCGTTGTGTCTGATCAAAGGGGGCGTGCTGTCGATGTTGATTGACAGCACGCCCCCTTTGGTAGGCGTGCCGGGGGCGTGCCTCCCTGACGGGGGCGTTCCCACGGGAACGCCTCCCATCAGAAGCCGGCCCACTGACATCACTAGTGATGTCAGTGGGAGTGATTTTGGCTCTGATAGAGCCAAAATCACTCCGGAGCTTGCGGTTGAAAACCTCAACCGCAGGCTCCGGCTCGCAGTTTCGATGGTCGCGATGGTCAAGACCATCGCGGCCATCAAACTGCACTCTCGTATAGCCTGTGGGTGGTCACCCATAGCTATACGAGCGTCCAGGAGGACGCTCCATTTTCATGGAGGCCGGCCCTCATTCAGAGCGTGCGCTCTGCTCAGAGCGTACGGCTCTGAATGAGGGCCATTGTCCCTTATACCCAATGCAGGGAAATTATACTAATGATCCCATTTGAATGTACAAATCTCTTGTTTGTTTGTTTTTTAATATATATAACAGCTTCATAATGGGGGTAAAGGTGCAATCAGAGAGATTCTTACTACAGTATTTCAGGGAGTCTCCCTGACAATCAGGGAACATTGGCAAGTATGTACTTACTTTAGACTGGCACGTTTCATTTGATTTAATCAAATGCTATGATCTCAGATTCCCCCACCGAGGAGTCAGTCCGCTGTATAGCGAGGATTACACAGACACCTAGCAAAGCTTTATTTATACACTGCACAGCTGACCTCATCAGGTACTTGGTGAATGTTCTTTTCAACCTTCATTTCTAGCACCACTCTTCTCATTATAGCTCACACTACAGCTCTATTCTTATCTCCTTGGAAATCATTAAAAGACCTTTCTCAGACTGGCAAATGCAGCTCTCTCAGGGGTCTATTCATCATCACTTCATTTCTACAAAAGCAGCTGAAAATTTTCACCTGCTTTTGTAGAAATTAAGTGTTGGGCCATTCATCAAGAAGGAAAAGCAGGAGATATCACAGATATCTTCTACTTACCTTTCTCTCCCGGAATGGCCCGCTGTCCCCATACACTAGTATCACAGATATCTCCTGCTTACCTTTCTCTCCCGGAATGGCCCGCTGTCCCATACACTAGTATCACAGATATCACCTACTTACCATTCTCTCCTGGAATGGCCGCTGTCCCCATACACTAGTATCACAGATATCTCCAACTTACCTTCCTCTGGCGGAATGGCCCACTGTCCCCATACACTAGTATCACAGATATCTCCTGCTTACCTTTCTCTCCCGGAATGGCCCACTGTCCCATACACTAGTATCACAGATATCACCTACTTACCTTTCTCTCCCGGAATGGCCGCTGTCCCCATACACTAGTATCACAGATATCTCCAACTTACCTTCCTCTGGCGGAATGGCCCGCTGTCCCCATACACTAGTATCACAGATATCTCCTGCTTACCTTTCTCTCCCGGAATGGCCCGCTGTCCCATACACTAGTATCACAGATATCACCTACTTACCTTTCTCTCCCGGAATGGCCCGCTGTCCCCATACACTAGTATCACAGAGATCTCCTGGTTACCTTTCTCTACTGGAATGACCCGCTGTCCCCACACACTAGTATCACAGATATCTCCTGCATACCTTTCTCTCCCTGAATGGCCCGCTGTCCCCATACATTCGTATCACAGATATCTCCTGCTTTCATTTCTCTCCCAGAATGGCCCGCTGTCCCCATACACTAGTATCACAGAGATCTCCTGGTTACCTTTCTCTCCTGGAATGACCCGCTGTCCCCATACACTAATATCACAGATATCTCCTACTTACCGTCCTCTGGTGGAATGGCCCGCTGGCCCCATACACTAGTATCACAGATATCTCCTACTTACCTTCCTCTGGTGGAATGACCCGCTGGCCCCATACACTAGTATCACAGATATCTCCAACTTACCTTCCTCTGGCAAAATGGCCCGCTGTCCCCATACACTAGTATCACAGATATCTCCTTCTTACCTTTCTCTCCTGGAATGGCCCGCTGTCCACATACACTAGTATCAGATATCTCCTGCTTACCTTTCTCTGGCGGAATGGCCGGCTGTCTGTTATGGATTGGATGGTTAATCAGGTAAGAGGACTGCTGCCAGTTGACTAGTTGGGGCGAAGTATAGAATATGAGATACCGTCTGTGGGCAGTAGGAGCAGACTTGAGGGCTGGTTGTGGCCTTTATAGTCTTGGTGGCTGCTACCAGTGTCGCCGGGATGACGCTGCCGACAGTGTGGTAGGTTGCGCACCTAGAACGCAGAGCTGCTACCAGCGCTGCCGGGATGACACTGGCGACAGGGTGCTAGGTTGTGCACCTGGAACGCAGAGTAGTTACCAGTGCCGCCAGGATGACACTGGCGACGGTGTGCTGGATTGCGCACATGGAAGGCTAACTGCGTCTGGTGCTGCTGAGCTGACACAATTCACCGGATGATGACAGATGCTTCTGGGGTAGGAAGCGCTCCGTGCTGCCCAGATGGTACAAGCAGCACGTATGGACGAAATGCAGGTGGAGCCACCTGGATGGAATAAACGGCACACATGAAACACAGCAAGACTGACACAGGTACTCGACTGACATGCAGGAGACAGGAACCGGAAGTACGAACAACTTCTATCACCGGCATGGAGTGCACTGCTGGGTGGAATTTAACAGAGACAATGGGCCTGATTCAGAGCCGGACACTCTGACCAGAGCGCTCGCTCTGAATCAGGGCCCTCCTAACTAAAAATTGAGCGTCCATGATGATGGTCGCGATGATCAAGACCATCGCGACCATCGGGCTTGCGACGAGACCCTGCGGTAGGGTCTCGCTGCCGCAAGCCCAGGAGTGGTTTTGGCTCTATCAGAGCCAAAATCACTCCCACTGACATCACTACTGATGTCAGTGGGGCCGGACCCAGATAGTAGGCGTTCCCATGGGAACGCCTCCGTCTGGAAGCCACGCCCCCGGCACGCCCACCAAAGTGGGAGTGCTGTCAGTCACCATCGACAGCACGCCCCCTTTGGTGCAAGACCCCGAGCGGCGGCTACCCCATCGCTCGCCGGGTCTAGCGCACGCGCACGACGGAGCTCCCTCCGTCGTGCGCATGCGCATTAGGGCACCGTCAACCCGCTTGCGAGCGTCCTGCGCTCGCGAGCGGGTCTGGAATAGGCCCAGAATCCAATCCAAGCAACTTTCCCTTAATGACAGATTACTCTGCACCTGGGCTGTGTCAAGTGGGCCTGATTCAGAGCCACTTGTAAGCGGCCGCTTGTTCGTTCCGAGCGATGTTTGCCCAACTGCGCATGCGTACGGATCGTAATACGCATGCGCGAACCAGTCAGTGCGGCCGAAAATCGTTTGTTCGCTAAATAGCGAATGCCTGCTATTTTGAGTGACAGGAGGAGGCGTATGTGGGTGGTAACAGGGGAAGGTGCTTGAAAACGGGGAGTGGAGGTCAAAACGGGCGTTTTATGGGTGTGCATAATTAATACAGCAGCGTCATTGACCAAGTCACTGGGTTAATTTATAGTCAGAACTGCTCGCAAGATTGCGGTAGGAAAAACCAACCACAAGAATAGCGAACAGTTCATACGCTTGTCGATGTACTCAATTAATCTAATAAATAGCGGACATGACGTAGGATGCGAGCGGCCAGAGGGCGTAGTTTTCAAAAAAACGACCGCATGTTTGGTTCACTCGTTCAGACATAGAGGCATGAACAGACCGCAAAGAGCGAACGGTTCATTTGAATAGCCACCCCTTTTCTCTGAACGAGCGAGCGCAAATAGTGTCCGGCTCTGAATCAGGCCCAGAGAGGAGAATCAATTAGTGCACCTGACACTGCACAGGGGAAGCAATTAGTGCAGTGCTTCAGTAGAAACAAAGGCCCTCATTCAGAGCCGTACGCTCTGAGCAGAGCGCACGCTCTGAATGAGGGCCGGGCTCCATTTTCATGGAGCGTCCTCCTGGACGCTCGTATAGCTGTGGGTCACCACCCACAGGCTATACGAGCGTGCATTGTGATGGTCGCGATGGTCGAGACCATCGCGACCATCGAATTTGCGAGCCGGAGCCTGCGGTTGAGGTTTTCAACCGCAAGCTCCGGAGTGATTTTGGCTCTATCAGAGCCAAAATCACTCCCACTGACATCACTAGTGATGTCAGTGGGCCGGCTTCTGACGGGAGGTGTTCCCGTGGGAACGTCCCCGTCAGGGAGGCACGCCCCCGGCACGCCCACCAAAGGGGGCGTGCTGTCAATCAACATTGACAGCACGCCCCCTTTGATCGGACACAACGAGCGAAGGACTTTCCTTCGCTCGTCGCGTCTGGCGCATGCGCACGACGGAGCTCCCTCCGTCGTGCGCATGCTCAGTCCATAACATCGACCCACTTGCGAGCGGACAGCCGCTCGCGAATGGGTCTGAATCAGGCCCAAAGGCTGGAAGTTCAAGCAATAGGATCTGCTAACTGCAGATCCTAACACTGTCCCCATACACTAGTATCACAGATAGCTCCTGCTTACCTTCCTCTTGTGGTATGGCCCGCTGTCCCCATACACTAGTATCACAGATATCTCCTGCTTACCTTTCTCTGGCGGAATGGCCCGCTGTCCCCATACACTAGTATCACAGATATCTCCTGCTTATCTTTCTCTGGCGGAATGGCCGCTGTCCCCACACACTAGTATCACAGATATCTCCTGCTTACCTTCCTCTTGTGGTATGGCCCGCTGTCCCCATACACTAGTATCACAGATATCTCCTGCTTACCTTTCTCTGGCGGAATGGCCCGCTGTCCCCATACACTAGTATCACAGATATCTCCTGCTTATCTTTCTCTGGCGGAATGGCCCGCTGTCCCCATACACTAGTATCACAGATATCTCCTGCTTACCTTCCTCTGGCGGAATGGCCCGCTGTCCCCATACACTAGTATCACAGATATCTCCGGCTTACCTTTCTCTCCCAGAATAGCCCGCTGTCCACATAGTATCACAGATATCACCTGCTTACCTTTTTTTAGCGGAATGGCCGCTGTCCCCATACACTAGTATCACAGATATCTCCTGCTTACCTTTCTCTCCCGGAATGGCCCACTGTCCCATACACTAGTATCACAGATATCACCTACTTACCTTTCTCTCCCGGAATGGCCGCTGTCCCCATACACTAGTATCACAGATATCTCCAACTTACCTTCCTCTGGCGGAATGGCCCGCTGTCCCCATACACTAGTATCACAGATATCTCCTGCTTACCTTTCTCTCCCGGAATGGCCCGCTGTCCCATACACTAGTATCACAGATATCACCTACTTACCTTTCTCTCCCGGAATGGCCGCTGTCCCCATACACTAGTATCACAGATATCTCCAACTTACCTTCCTCTGGCGGAATGGCCCACTGTCCCCATACACTAGTATCACAGATATCACCTACTTACCTTTCTCTCCCGGAATGGCCGCTGTCCCCATACACTAGTATCACAGATATCTTCTACTTACCTTCCTCTGGCGGAATGGCCCACTGTCCCCATACACTAGTATCATAGATATCTCCTGCTTACCTTTCTCTCCCGGAATGGCCCGCTGTCCCCATACACTAGTATCACAGAGATCTCCTGGTTACCTTTCTCTACTGGAATGACCCGCTGTCCCCACACACTAGTATCACAGATATCTCCTGCATACCTTTCTCTCCCTGAATGGCCCGCTGTCCCCATACATTCGTATCACAGATATCTCCTGCTTTCATTTCTCTCCCAGAATGGCCCGCTGTCCCCATACACTAGTATCACAGAGATCTCCTGGTTACCTTTCTCTCCTGGAATGACCCGCTGTCCCCATACACTAATATCACAGATATCTCCTACTTACCGTCCTCTGGTGGAATGGCCCGCTGGCCCCATACACTAGTATCACAGATATCTCCTACTTACCTTCCTCTGGTGGAATGACCCGCTGGCCCCATACACTAGTATCACAGATATCTCCAACTTACCTTCCTCTGGCAAAATGGCCCGCTGTCCCCATACACTAGTATCACAGATATCTCCTTCTTACCTTTCTCTCCTGGAATGGCCCGCTGTCCACATACACTAGTATCAGATATCTCCTGCTTACCTTTCTCTGGCGGAATGGCCGGCTGTCTGTTATGGATTGGATGGTTAATCAGGTAAGAGGACTGCTGCCAGTTGACTAGTTGGGGCGAAGTATAGAATATGAGATACCGTCTGTGGGCAGTAGGAGCAGACTTGAGGGCTGGTTGTGGCCTCTATAGTCTTGGTGGCTGCTACCAGTGTCGCCGGGATGACGCTGCCGACAGTGTGGTAGGTTGCGCACCTAGAACGCAGAGCTGCTACCAGCGCTGCCGGGATGACACTGGCGACAGGGTGCTAGGTTGTGCACCTGGAACGCAGAGTAGTTACCAGTGCCGCCAGGATGACACTGGCGACGGTGTGCTGGATTGCGCACATGGAAGGCTAACTGCGTCTGGTGCTGCTGAGCTGACACAATTCACCGGATGATGACAGATGCTTCTGGGGTAGGAAGCGCTCCGTGCTGCCCAGATGGTACAAGCAGCACGTATGGACGAAATGCAGGTGGAGCCACCTGGATGGAATAAACGGCACACATGAAACACAGCAAGACTGACACAGGTACTCGACTGACATGCAGGAGACAGGAACCGGAAGTACGAACAACTTCTATCACCGGCATGGAGTGCACTGCTGGGTGGAATTTAACAGAGACAATGGGCCTGATTCAGAGCCGGACACTCTGACCAGAGCGCTCGCTCTGAATCAGGGCCCTCCTAACTAAAAATGGAGCGTCCATGATGATGGTCGCGATGATCAAGACCATCGCGACCATCGGGCTTGCGACGAGACCCTGCGGTAGGGTCTCGCTGCCGCAAGCCCAGGAGTGGTTTTGGCTCTATCAGAGCCAAAATCACTCCCACTGACATCACTACTGATGTCAGTGGGGCCGGACCCAGATAGTAGGCGTTCCCATGGGAACGCCTCCGTCTGGAAGCCACGCCCCCGGCACGCCCACCAAAGTGGGAGTGCTGTCAGTCACCATCGACAGCACGCCCCCTTTGGTGCAAGACCCCGAGCGGCGGCTACCCCATCGCTCGCCGGGTCTAGCGCACGCGCACGACGGAGCTCCCTCCGTCGTGCGCATGCGCATTAGGGCACCGTCAACCCGCTTGCGAGCGTCCTGCGCTCGCGAGCGGGTCTGGAATAGGCCCAGAATCCAATCCAAGCAACTTTCCCTTAATGACAGATTACTCTGCACCTGGGCTGTGTCAAGTGGGCCTGATTCAGAGCCACTTGTAAGCGGCCGCTTGTTCGTTCCGAGCGATGTTTGCCCAACTGCGCATGCGTACGGATCGTAATACGCATGCGCGAACCAGTCAGTGCGGCCGAAAATCGTTTGTTCGCTAAATAGCGAATGCCTGCTATTTTGAGTGACAGGAGGAGGCGTATGTGGGTGGTAACAGGGGAAGGTGCTTGAAAACGGGGAGTGGAGGTCAAAACGGGCGTTTTATGGGTGTGCATAATTAATACAGCAGCGTCATTGACCAAGTCACTGGGTTAATTTATAGTCAGAACTGCTCGCAAGATTGCGGTAGGAAAAACCAACCACAAGAATAGCGAACAGTTCATACGCTTGTCGATGTACTCAATTAATCTAATAAATAGCGGACATGACGTAGGATGCGAGCGGCCAGAGGGCGTAGTTTTCAAAAAAACGACCGCATGTTTGGTTCACTCGTTCAGACATAGAGGCATGAACAGACCGCAAAGAGCGAACGGTTCATTTGAATAGCCACCCCTTTTCTCTGAACGAGCGAGCGCAAATAGTGTCCGGCTCTGAATCAGGCCCAGAGAGGAGAATCAATTAGTGCACCTGACACTGCACAGGGGAAGCAATTAGTGCAGTGCTTCAGTAGAAACAAAGGCCCTCATTCAGAGCCGTACGCTCTGAGCAGAGCGCACGCTCTGAATGAGGGCCGGGCTCCATTTTCATGGAGCGTCCTCCTGGACGCTCGTATAGCTGTGGGTCACCACCCACAGGCTATACGAGCGTGCATTGTGATGGTCGCGATGGTCGAGACCATCGCGACCATCGAATTTGCGAGCCGGAGCCTGCGGTTGAGGTTTTCAACCGCAAGCTCCGGAGTGATTTTGGCTCTATCAGAGCCAAAATCACTCCCACTGACATCACTAGTGATGTCAGTGGGCCGGCTTCTGACGGGAGGTGTTCCCGTGGGAACGTCCCCGTCAGGGAGGCACGCCCCCGGCACGCCCACCAAAGGGGGCGTGCTGTCAATCAACATTGACAGCACGCCCCCTTTGATCGGACACAACGAGCGAAGGACTTTCCTTCGCTCGTCGCGTCTGGCGCATGCGCACGACGGAGCTCCCTCCGTCGTGCGCATGCTCAGTCCATAACATCGACCCACTTGCGAGCGGACAGCCGCTCGCGAATGGGTCTGAATCAGGCCCAAAGGCTGGAAGTTCAAGCAATAGGATCTGCTAACTGCAGATCCTAACACTGTCCCCATACACTAGTATCACAGATAGCTCCTGCTTACCTTCCTCTTGTGGTATGGCCCGCTGTCCCCATACACTAGTATCACAGATATCTCCTGCTTACCTTTCTCTGGCGGAATGGCCCGCTGTCCCCATACACTAGTATCACAGATATCTCCTGCTTATCTTTCTCTGGCGGAATGGCCGCTGTCCCCACACACTAGTATCACAGATATCTCCTGCTTACCTTCCTCTTGTGGTATGGCCCGCTGTCCCCATACACTAGTATCACAGATATCTCCTGCTTACCTTTCTCTGGCGGAATGGCCCGCTGTCCCCATACACTAGTATCACAGATATCTCCTGCTTATCTTTCTCTGGCGGAATGGCCCGCTGTCCCCATACACTAGTATCACAGATATCTCCTGCTTACCTTCCTCTGGCGGAATGGCCCGCTGTCCCCATACACTAGTATCACAGATATCTCCGGCTTACCTTTCTCTCCCAGAATAGCCCGCTGTCCACATAGTATCACAGATATCACCTGCTTACCTTTTTTTAGCGGAATGGCCGCTGTCCCCATACACTAGTATCACAGATATCTCCTGCTTACCTTTCTCTGGCGGAATGGCCCGCTGTCCCCATACACTAGTATCACAGATATCTCCTGTTTATCTTTCTTTGGCGGAATGGCCCGTTGTCCCCATACACTAGTATCACAGATATCTCCTGCTTACCTTTCTCTCCCGGAATGGCCCGCTGTCCCCATACACTAGTATCACAGATATCTCCTGCTTACCTTTCTCTCCCGGAATGGCCCGCTGTCCCCATACACTAGTATCACAGATATCTCCTACTTACCTTCCTCTGGTGGAATGGCCCGCTGGCCCCATACACTAGTATCACAGATATCTCCTGTTTATCTTTCTTTAGCGGAATGGCCGCTGTCCCCATACACTAGTATCACAGATATCTCCTGCTTACCTTTCTCTCCCGGAATGGCCTGCTGTCCCCATACACTAGTATCACAGATATCTCCTGCTTACCTTTCTCTCCCGGAATGGCCCGCTGTCCCCATACACTAGTATCACAGATATCTCCTACTTACCTTCCTCTGGTGGAATGGCCCGCTGGCCCCATACACTAGTATCACAGATATCTCCTCCTTACCTTCCTCTGGTGGAATGGCCCGCTGGCCCCATACACTAGTATCACAGATATCTCCTGTTTATCTTTCTTTAGCGGAATGGCCGCTGTCCCCATACACTAGTATCACAGATATCTCCTGCTTACCTTTCTCTCCCGGAATGGCCCACTGTCCCCATAAACTAGTATCACAGATATCTCCTGCTTACCTTTCTCTCCCGGAATGGCCCGCTGTCCCCATACACTAGTATCACAGATATCTCCTACTTACCTTCCTCTGGTGGAATGGCCCGCTGGCCCCATACACTAGTATCACAGATATCTCCAACTTACCTTCCTCTGGCGAAATGGCCCGCTGTCCCCATACACTAGTATCACAGATATCTCCAACTTACCTTTCTCTCCTGGAATGGCCGCTGTCCTCATACACTAGTATCACAGATATCTCCAGCTTACCTTTCTCTACTGGAGTGGCCCACTGTCCCCATACACTAGTATCAGATATCTCCTGCTTACCTTTCTGTGGCGGAATGGCCCGCTGTCTGTTATGGGTTGGACGGTTAATCAGGTAAGAGGACTGCTGTCAGTTGACTAGTTGGGGCGAAGTATAGAATATGAGATACCGCCTGTGGGCAGTAGGAGCAGCATTGAGGGCTGGTTGTGGCCTTTATAGTCGTGGCCAAGGGACTGGTGATGAGTAGCAGCCTTGGGGCTGTTGGAGCAGGCTTGGTGGCTGCTACCAGTGTCGCCGGGATGACACTGGCGACGGTGTGCTAGGTTGCGCACGTGGAAGGCTAAACTGCGACTGGTGCTGCTGAGCTGACACAATTCACCGGATGATGACAGACGCTTCTGGGGTAGGAATCGCTCCGTGCTGCCCAGATGGAACAAGCAGCACGTATGGACGAGATGCAGGTGGAGCTGCCTGGATGGAATAAACGGCACACATGAAACACAGCAAGACTGACACAGGTACTCGACTGACATGCAGGAGACAGGAACCGGAAGTACGAACAAACTTCTATCACCGGCATGGATTGCTGGGCTGGGTGGAATGTAACAGAGACAGTGGGCCTGATTCAGAGCCGGACGCTCTGACCAGAGCGCTCGCTCTGAATCAGGGCCCTCCTACCTAAAAATGGAGCGGCCTCCTGGCCGCTCGCATAGCTGTGGGTGACCACCCACAGCTTATGTGAGCGTCCATGATTATGGTCGCGATGGTCAAGACCATTGCGACCATCGGGCTTGCGACGAGACCCTGCGGTAGGGTCTCGCTGCCGCAAGCCCAGGAGTGATTTTGGCTCTATCAGAGCCAAAATCACTCCCACTGACATCACTAGTGATGTCAGTGGGGCCGGACCCAGACGGTAGGCGTTCCCATAGGAACGCCTCCATCTGGAAGCCACGACCCCGGCACGCCCACCAAAGGGGGAGTGCAGTCAGTCACCATCGACAGCACGTCCCCTTTGGTGCAAGACCCCGAGCGACGGCTACCTCGTCGCTCGCCGGGTCTAGCGTATGCGCACGACGGAGCTCCCTCTGTCGTGCGCATGCGCATTGGGGCACCATCGACCCGCTTGCGAGCGTCCTGCGCTCGCTAGCCGGTCTGGATTAGGCCCAGAATCCAATCCAAGCAACTTTCCCTTAATGACAGATTACTCTGCACCTTGGCTGTGTCCAGAGAAGAGAATCAATTAGTACACCTGACACTGCACAGGGGCAGCAATTAGTGCAGTGCTTCAGTAGCAACAAAGGCTGGAAGTCCAAGCAATAGGATCTGCTAACTGCAGATCCTAACACTGTCCCCATACACTAGTATCACAGATATCTCCTGCTTACCTTCCTCTTGTGGTATGGCCCGCTATCCCCATACACTAGTATCACAGATATCTCCTGCTTACCTTCCTCTGGCAGAATGGCCCACTGTCCCCATACACTAGTATCACAGATATGTCCTGCTTACCTTTCTCTCCCGGAATGGCCCGTTGTCCCCATACACTAGTATCACAGATATCTCCTACTTACCTTCCTCTGGCGGAATGGCCGGTGTCCCCATACACTAGTATCACAGATATCTCCTGCTTACCTTCCTCTGGCGGAATGGCCCGCTGTCCCCATACACTAGTATCACAGATATCTCCTGCTTACCTTTCTCTTGCGGAATGGCCCACTGTCCTCATACACTAGTATCACAGATATCTCCTGCTTAACTTTCTCTGGCGGAATGGCCCGCTGTCCCCATACACTAGTATCACAGATTCACAGATATCTCCTGCTTACCTTTCTCTGGCGGAATGGCCCGCTGTCCCCATACACTAGTATCACAGATATCTCCTGCTTATCTTTCTCTGGCGGAATGGCCCGCTGTCCCCATACACTAGTATGGGGACAAAATTCATCAAGCTCCGAAAATGCAATATTTTCAAAGATTGACTGCGGGAGTATTCCCCATTTTCAGATGGCGTTTTCTCCCGCTCGCAGCTTGCAACCCCCTCCTTTCTTATGGGAAGGAGTCCTGGGTTGCAAAGAGAGATCCTTTCGGATCCCTCTGCCCCTGTCTGGCTCCTTCCGCTGGACGCCAGAGCTTTTTAGTGTCACTGCTCTGAAAGGAGCAGTGAAGCGCTTCGGGGAGACAGCTGATTTTTGGATCAGCTGTCTCCACGCCAGAGCAATGATGAATTACTCTGGCGCTCTCGTCGAGTTAATATGCTAATTATCGGGGTCCGTTCGGACCCCAATAATTAACATAATGAATAGACCCCTTTACCTCTGGCCCCTCATACAGCAGGTCACCTCGGGATCTCTCTTCCTCTCTGGTTCACATGACGGAGGGGGTTGGTTGTACTTTTTGCTTGAAAAGGGCCTCTGGTCGTTACCTCCCAGTGGTCGGCAGCTGGTCTACTTTTCCACCCACTGTTCTGTCCCTGTGTGACACATAAGGTATGGCAGTGATATCAGTGACTTGCTCAATTAAAAAACACACTAAAAACTTAAAAAAATACCCCCCCCCCAAAAAAAAACAAAAGTCTGGTGGCTTTCCTGTTGATTGTGAGCTGTTAGCTGTGTTTCTCTCCTCCACTTCGCAAAATGAAGCTGCATTTTCAGTGACCTTATTATAGCCTCAATTCTGGTGCATGCAAAGCCAGGAAGATGGGAACTCATTAATAGTGAACATGTGTCATTAGGCAATCATTCATTCCTGGCAATCCCAGACTGGTAACAGCAATTTATCATCCCTTTGTGAAGTTATCAATTTAGTTTGCATGTGAAGTATCATGTAACTTATAGCACAATGAAATATGTTGTACATGTCCCAGCACTACACCCCGGGAGAAGGGATTGTCTGGGATCAGTCAGGTCCTCTCTCTCTCTCTCTCTCTCCCTGCTTAGAAGGGAGACAATACAGATGAGCTAATTACAGGCTGATTTCGATGCTGACTAGGGGCCTGATTCAGAGCCGCTCGTAAGCGTCCGCTCGTTCGTTCCGAGCGATGTTTGCCCAACTGCGCATGCGTACGGATTTTAATACGCATGCGCGAACCAGTCAGTGCGGCCGAAAATCGTTTGTTCGCTAAATAGCGAATGCCTGCTATTTTGAGTGACAGGAGGAGGCGTATGTGGGTGGTAACAGGGGAAGGTGCTTGAAAACGGGGAGTGGAGATCCGAACGCAGGCGTGCTTAAAGGTCAAAATGGGCATTTTATGGGTGTGCATAATTAATACAGCAGCGTCATTGACCACGTCACTGGGTTATTTTATAATCAGAACTGCTCGCAAGATTGTGCTAGGAAAAACCAACCACAAGAATAGCGAGCAGTTCATACGCTGGTCGATGTACTCGATTAATCTAATAAATAGCGGACATGACGTAGGATGCGAGCGGCCAGGGGGCGTAGTTATCCAAAAAACGACCGCAAGTTTTGTTCGCTTGTTCAGACATGGAGGCGTCAACAGACCGCAAAGAGCGAACGGTTCATTTGAATAGCCACCCCCTTTTCCTGAACGACCGTCCGCAAATAGCGTCCGGCTCTGAATAAGGCCCTGGGACCCATGTGTTGGAACCACTTTCCCGTCTGATCTGAGAATTGGTTTTGTGTTCCTGAGGAAATTTCAGAGACCCGTCTCTGATTTTCTAACTTGACCCCAAAATGCTCTGCTTTGAAATTCCCGCTTCATCTGCCATTGCAGTCACCTGCGCCGTGTTCGTTAAAGATTAAAGACACCATTCTTGTCAGATAATGAATTTGGCCCAGGTACCGTAACTGCAGTAGCTGTAGTGTAATGGGAGCGGAGCAGTTTATACTGTACCTGGTGGAAAGCTGCTCATCTGAGGTAACCTTTAGGGATAGTAAAAGGGAAGTTATACAAAAAAAAAGGATCTGATACAAAAGTTTAAGTTGGAATTATTTACTGTACATTATAGGGTATTCATGATTTTTAAAAATTATATGTGTCTATAAAAAAAACTTACACACATGTGTATATATATATATATATATATATATATATATATATAAATATATTCATATAGTTAAAGTTTGCAGGTCCACACTCACGTCATTAATATCCAGTGTGCCGGGGTAGCAACCTTAGGACCTGATTCAGAGCAGCTCGCAAGCGGCCCGATGGTATGCGTATGCTTTTGTTCTCCGCGTGCGTGAACTACTCTGTGCGATCACAGCCCGCTTGCTCGCCCAGCAAAGACAGCCCAGTGAAATGAGTGACAGGAGAGGGTGGTAACAGGGGCAGGACACTAATAACAGGGGAGTGGAGGTGCGAACCTAGGTGTGCCTGGGTGTTTCCACGCCGTGCATAATTAACAGGCAGCGTCACAGTACACGTCACATGCCTGTTTTTTTTACTGAAGTCCACGCAGTGCTTGCGGTAGGGTAAGGCAACCACAAGCGCTGCGTTAGCTTCCGATGGTGCTCGATGTACCAATGTTTTAATACACTTACTGGAGATGACGTGCTCTAGTGGGTGTCTCTACATACCCTAATGGGTGTCTGCATACACAGAGCGATCACTCACACCGCCAAAGTGGGTGTGCTTATGCCTTGGCGAGCGATCGCTTCCCATGGCGTCACTTTAACAAATTTGCATACGCTGGATGCAAGTGGCTCTGAATCAGGTCCTTAGTGAGCATGGTGGCTTCAGATGCATAGATTGAAATGAGGTGCAGTCACCAGACTTTAAGCATCTCATTATTCACATGGGAACCACCACAGCACCAACGTTTCAGTCCTCTCTTATCAAGATACCATGCTGTGATGGTTCTCATGTGAATAGAGAGATTTCGTTTTACTATGCTCCATGTCTGGTGAGCGCACCTCATTTCTATATATATATTATAATTAGGGGTGAGCGGGTTCGGATTTCTGAAATCCGAACCCCCCCGAGTCCCCCCGATCCGAGTCCGATCCGAGTCAGGCTCGACTTTTCCCGCCTGACTCGGATTCTGAAATCGAGGCAAAACGTCATCTTCCCGCCTTCCGAGTCTCGCGGGTTTTGGATCCTATATAAGGTACCCGCGTCGGCGCCATTTTCTCACTCGGCTGTGGACAGTGAAGAGGGAGGGTGGGAGTTAGGGCTGGCTGGGCTGTGTAGTGTAGTGCAGAATAGTGTTGTGCTGTGCTGCGCTGTGCTGCTGTTGTCCACTACTTCAAAGTCCATAGGGGCTGGCTGTGTTGTGCTGTGCTGCTGTTGTTAATAGGGGCTGTGTCCACTACTTCAAAGTCCATAGGGGCTGGCTGGACTGTGTTGTGCAGTCAGTTGTCCATAGGGGCTGTGTCCACTCCAAAGTCCTGTGCAGTGTCCCAGTCCTAAAGGGGTGCTGTAGTGTTGTCCAGGGGGTGCTCTGTCCATCAGGGGTGCTCCCCCCAAGTGCTAAAAAAATAATATTTTTTTTGTGTTTGTGAATTGTGTGCGCAGTAGCCGCACGTGCATCAACAAAGTAGTGCCAAGCGTGCGCCTGTGTCATAAGTAAAGGGCCAGCTGGCTTGACCGTTAAAGGGTGCTGTAACCCCCAAAGTACACTCCAGTCCAAACCAAAAAAATATATATTTTCTGTGTTTGTGAATTGTGTGCGCAGTAGCCGCACGTGCATCAACAAAGTAGTGCCAAGCGTGCGCCTGTGTCATAAGTAAAGGGCCGGCTGGCTTGACCGTTAAAGGGTGCTGTAACCCCCAAAGTACACTCCAGTCCAAACCAAAAAAAAAATTATTTTCTGTGTTTGTGAATTGTGTGCGCAGTAGCCGCACGTGCATCAACAAAGTAGTGCCAAGCGTGCGCCTGTGTCATAAGTAAAGGGCCGGCTGGCTTGACCATTAAAGGGTGCTGTAGCCCCCAAAGTACACTCCAGTCCAAACCAAAAAAAAAAATATTTTCTGTGTTTGTGAACTGTGTGCGCAGTAGCCGCACGTGCATCAACAAAGTAGTGCCAAGCGTGCGCCTGTGTCATAAGTAAAGGGCCGGCTGGCTTGACCATTAAAGGGTGCTGTGACCCCCAAAGTACACTCCAAACCAAAAAAATATATATTTTCTGTGTTTGTGACTTGTGTGCACTGTGGCTGCACGTGCATCAACAAAGGAGCAGCGCCAAGCGTGCGCCTGTGTCCCATAAGTAAAGAGCCGGCTGGCTCATTTCTTAAAGGGTGGTGTAACCCACAAAGTGCACTACTCTCCAGCAAAAATAAAAAAATATTTTCTGTGTTTGTGTGCGCTTTAGCCGCACGTATATATCAATATAACATAAATGGAGGACCAAACTTTCTCCGATAAAAATAAAATAGGGAAAGATCAAGAACCACTCCTCCTAGTGCTGTTGCTGCTGCTGGTTGTTGTTCATCATCCCAGAGAGGAAGTAGGAACATCACTACTTTTACTAAACAATTGACCCTCCAACAGTCCCTAGCGATGAGGATGAAGTACGACAGCAGTCATCCTGAAGCAAAACGTATAACTGAGGCCTTGACTGCTATGTTGGTGTTAGACGTGCGTCCGGTATCCGACATTAGTGCAGTGGGATTTAGACAATTGATGGAGGTAGTGTGTCCCCGGTTCCAAATCCCGTCTAGATTCCACCTGCATCCTCAAAGCAGCAGCGACATGCGTGCGTCTGTCTGTTAAAGGGTGGTGACACCCTCAAAGTGTGCTACACAAACAATAAAAATATTGTTCTTTTTTTTTCGGTCTTTGTGAAATGTGTGGGCTGTAGCCGCACCTGCATCCTTAAAGCAGCAGCGACAAGCGTGCGTCTGTCTGTTAAAGGGTGGTGACACCCTCAAAGTGTGCTACACAAACAATAAAAATATATATATATTTTTTCTGTCTTTGTGAATTGTGTGGGCTGTAGCCGCACTTGCATCCTCAAAGCAGCAGCGACAAGCGTGCGTCTGTCTGTTAAAGGGTGGTGTAACTCTCAAAGTGCTCCAAAAAATAAAAAACTATTTTTTTAATGTGTTTGTGATTTGTGTGCGATGTAGCCGCACTTGCATCCTCAAAGCAGCAGCGACAAGTGTGCTTCTGTCTGTTAAAGGGTGGTGACACCCTCAAAGTGTGCTACACAAACAATAAAAATATTCTTCTTCTTTTTCCTGTCTTTGTGAATTGTGTGGGCTGTAGCCGCACCTGCATCCTTAAAGCAGCAGCGACAAGCGTGCGTCTGTCTGTTAAAGGGTGGTGACACCCTCAAAGTGTGCTACACAAACAATTAAAATATTATTCTTTTTTTTTCTGTCTTTGTGAAATGTGTGGGCTGTAGCCGCACCTGCATCCTTAAAGCAGCAGCGACAAGCGTGCGTCTGTCTGTTAAAGGGTGGTGACACCCTCAAAGTGTGCTACACAAACAATAAAAATATTCTTCTTCTTTTTTCTGTCTTTGTGAATTGTGTGGGCTGTAGCCGCACTTGCATCCTCAAAGCAGCAGCGACAAGCATGCATCTGTCTGTTAAAGGGTGGTGTAACCCTCAAAGTGCGCTCCACAAACAATAAAAATATTCTTCTTTTTTTTCTGTCTTTGTGAATTGTGTGGGCTGTAGCCGCACTTGCATCCTCAAAGCAGCAGCGACAAGCGTGCGTCTGTCTGTTAAAGGATTACATCGGTGACAGCATCCAAGTAGGCATGTCAGACAGTCCGTACCTGTACGGGCAGGAAAAAGAAGCAATTTGGAGGTCCCTGTACAAACTGGCTCTATTTTACCTGAGTTGCCCCCCCTCCAGTGTGTACTCCGAAAGAGTGTTTAGTGCAGCCGGGAACCTTGTCAGCGAAAGGCGTAGGAGGTTGCTTCCACAAAATGTGGAGAAGATGATGTTCATAAAATGAATTATCAACTCTTCCAGGGAGACCAGCCTCCAGAACGTACAGAGGGACCTGTGGTTCCAGCGGGGATGAATTAATACTCTGTGAGGATGAGGATGTACACACTGAAGAGGGTGAGGAATCGGTGGATGAGGAGGATGAGGATGACATCTTGCCTCCGTAGAGCCAGTTTGTGCAGGGACACATTAATTGCCAGCTTGTTTTGTGGGGGCCCAAACGAACCAATCATTTCAGCCACAGTTGTGTGGCAGACCCTGGCGCTGAAATTATTGGTTTGTTAAAGTGTGCATGTCCTGTTTATACAACATAAGGGTGGGAGGGCCCAAGGACAATTCCATCTTGCACCTCTTTTTTTTCTTTGCATTATGTACAGTTTGGGGCCTTGTTTTTCAAACTGCCATCCTGTCTGCCACTGCAGTTTCACGCCTAGATGGGTCACGTGTTTGTGCCGCCCACTCGTGTCGCTTAGCATAGTCATCCAGCTACCTCGGTGCAACCTTTTGGACATAAAAACACTATTGTGAGGTGTGAGGTGTTCAGAATAGACTGGAAATGAGTGGAAATTAAGGTTATTGAGGTTATTAATAGCATAGGAGCAGAAAAACCTACAAATTCTGTGATTTTAGCTGTTTTTATGCTTTTTTTAAAAAAAATACAGATCCAAAACACAAAACCCAGAACCCAAAACACGGAAGGGTGGTTTTGGCAAAACCAATCCAGATCCAAAACACGAAGAAAGATCCAGATCCAAAACCAAAACACAAAACACGAAAAGTGGCCGGTGCACACCCCTAATTATAATATATATATATATATATATATATATAGCTGCAGTGGGCAGGACATACTTCTAAACCTTCCATCATATGAGACAAAAGTCTTGACCGATGGATCATTCCTTTATAACTGGCACTACCAGCCTACACTTCAAGTTGTATGGAACAAGTTTATTTCAAACAAATATCCCATTATGGTGTTAGCTGTATACGAGGAGTCTACTTCTAGCCATGCCACTAAAATATACAGGGGCCTATTCATCAATGAAGGTCGTATTTGCCTCCGATGATGAAGTATCCAACTCGCAGCGGGGGATAGATTACACCGAAAAGCTGAAAAGCAGCTGTACCCTCAGTTAGTATCACAGCTATAGATGTAGCTGCGTTACTTACTTTCCTCCCGGTCGGTCCGAGGTCACACATGTGCCCAGTCGCCGGGGAGGTAGTGAGGAGGCCGTGGAGGGATCCGCTCGGATCCCTCTTCCCATCCCCGGAACTCCTTCCCATAGGAAGGAGCGGGGCTACGAGAGAAAACACCATCTGAAGATGGCGCTTGTTCTCGGCAGCATTAAAGACAGCATTCTCATCTTTCAGTTTTCGGAGTTTGCTGAATACCAAGGGGGTCGTATCGGACCCCTGATGATGAATGGCCCGGTAACTAAAACATGCGGACTCTAGTGTTTCCACATGGTTACCGGGCCATTTATCGTTTGATGAATAGGCCCCACAGTCTTTATTAAGTGAATGGATCCAATAACACATGAGAGAGCATTGTACTGTCTGCTGCACCATGTGATTTGTCCATTATATACCTTCATCATGAGGCAGTATATTTCCAATAACATTTATAATTGGCATTAATGCATACTTGCCGACATTCAGCTCCCTCCTTCCGGGAGGGAGCTGAATGCCTGCATTCTGTAGGGGGCGTGGCCGGGCTATGATGCCGTTTTGGGGGCGGGGCCGGGGCGTGACCGCACGATCGCGTCATCATGGCCCCCCTCTTCACAATGCCGGAAAAAAGGCATTATGAAGCAGGGGGTGGAGCCACGATGACGCGATTCAGTGCGAATCGCGTCATCGGGCCCCCCAGCAGCGGGGGTTTTTACTAGTAGTCTGGGGGGGGTAGCGGCAGCCGGGAGGCTTGCCTGCCTTTCCGGGGGGTCGGGAGCGGCACCCGATATTTAGGAGGCTCCCGACCAAATCGGTAGGGTAGGCAAGCCTGCATTAATGCTATTTATTTATTGACCAATGACTTGAAATTAAGAATCTTTTGCCACATCAAATCAAATATTTCATTGGTTAATAGATAATGGGCTAGCTGCTTCAGTACAGAGGGTCTCATTCAGACCCGCACGCAAGCGCCTGAGCACTCGCAAGCGGGTCGATGTTTGCCTGTGCGCACGTGCAGCGGCCGAACTGCGCGTGTGCAAGCCCCGGAGCGAGAGAGAAATTCTCTTGCTCCGGGGCTCACTACAAAAGGGGCGGCTGTCGATCGACAGCTCGCCCCGTTTTGTAGGTGTGGCGGGGGGGTGGCTTCACAAACGCAGGCGTTCCCAAGCAAACACCTGCTGTTTGTGGGCGGCCCCACTGACATCAGCTCTCTGGGGCTTGCGTCAGACGAGCCCCTACTACAAGGGTCTCGTTGCAAGCCCCGATGGTCGCGATGGTCTTGACCATCGCGACCATCATCCTGGCCGCTTGTTAAAGCTGTGGGTGGTAACCCACAGCCTAGCGAGCGGCCAGGGGGCCGGAACATTTTTTAGATGCGGCCGCCTTCATTCAGAATGAGGTCCAGAGTTTTATCCTGAGTACAGACTTGCTCGCTGTGCATCTTTAGTTGCAGAATTTGGTTGGGGTGTATCAAGCATCACATAATGCACGCACAAATGTGTTTACAAACGCAAAGGACAGTTCCTCCGCAAAGAGCTGCCTTTGTGATAAGGGCATTTCCTTACTTATGACCCGGGCGTCCTACTGCGCATGCGCTAGTCGGCGTGAGAGCCGTGGGGGACATCCAATAGGATCCCTCCCGGGAAAGAATGCTGAAAGAAGTCAATAGGTTATAGATGGGGAATGCGGTAAAAACACATAAAACAGCATGTTTCTGAGTTATGGACGCATTTTCACTTTCATACATCCCGCCCTTTCGCTTTCTTCGTTCCCCCTGACTCATCTGTAAACTTTTATATAATCAAACTTGTGTTATAGTATAGTCTGTGACATTTTTTTAAAGTATGAGCTAAGAAAATCACAAGATGTGCGAGAAAGTCTGCTCCATCTGTGGTTAAAGCCCAGATGCAACCAGAGTTAAATTGGTAGTTAAGACCCGGACCAACAAAATGCAAGGATGTAAAATAAGAAGTCCTGGACTACTGACAGGTAATGGCCGAGTCTCTGGTTGCATGGGGTAAATACATCACTACGGGTCAGATTTAGAGTTGCATACCATTGTTAAAACTAGAGATGTGCGCCGACTCTCGTATTTTGGTTTTGGATCTGGATCCCCCTGGTTTTGGATCTGGATTGGTTTTGCCAAAACCTCACCATGTTTTGTTTTCGTGTTTTGGTTTTGGATCTGGATTTTTTCTTAAAAGATCATAGAAACAGCTAAAATCACATGAAATGGGCCTGTTTTTGTTCCTACAGTATAATTAACCTCAATAACATTTATTTCCAGTAATTTCCAATAAATTTTGACCACCTCATAATATTATTTGCATCATCTAGTTAAGGCCAAAAGGTTGCATCCAGCTAGCTGGCTGACTAATCTAAGTGACACAGTGGGCGGCACTAACATGTGGCAGTTCAGTTTCTAACACATTTCCAACATGGATACAGGGCCTTATTCAGACCTGGTCGCAAGCGCTGGGCGATCGCAACCGGGTCGATATTTGCCCACTGGGCATGCGCACGTCGGAGCCGGCTCCGACGTGCGCATGCACGAGACCCGGCTAGCGACGGGCGCTCCGTCGCTGCAGGTCTCGCACCAAAGGGGGCGAGCTGTCCATGGTGATTGGGTGCCAGTGGCGTTGGCAGTGCAGGTTTGCTGTGTCGGCAGTGCAGGGGTGTTCTCAATGCAGGATGCCGGCCGTGTCGGCAGAGCAGGGGTGCCAGCGGTGATCTCAGTGCATGTGTGCTGACAGTGTCGGCAGTGCAGGGGTGCTGGTGGTGTCCTCAATGTGGGAGTGAGGGGGTCGCTGACGGTGTCCTCAGTACATGGGGCAGCAGTACAGGGGTGCCGGCAGCGGTGGTGTCTGCAGCGGGAGATTCTGCCAGTGGGGGTGCCGGCGGTGGGGGGTGCTGGCGGTGTCAGGTGGCAGGGGATGGCAGGCGCCATCTTCTTTTTCTTCTGTGTGCATTTTCATTGGGCTTAACGCTGATTGGCTGAGAGCTGTGACAGACAGCTCTCTCAGCCAATCAGCGTTAAGCCCGCTCAATAAAAAACGTCGCGACCCGACAGCGGGGTGGCAAGGTTTTGCCTCGGGTGAGGGATCCGGGACAGGCAGGGAGATCCGAGCTTGGCTCGGATCGCCCCGGGTCCCCGAAATTCAGGTGGGTTCGGATCTCTGAGATCCGAACCCGCTCATCTCTAGTTAAAACACGTCTTGTATACGGTGCGTGTACTGTCTTTATTGAACTATTTATTTTACAGTGGAGTTACGGATGCCGGCCGCCTGCTGGCACTTGTAGTTCCACAAGTGCCAAAGGGCAGGCATGCTGGCACCTGTAGATCCACTGTAAAATACAATAGTTTACTTTGATTTTACAGTTTATTACCCCTGTACCCACGGCCCAGGGGTGCGGGGAAGAGCCCTGGGCTGCAGACCAAGCCTGGGGTTTCAGGAGAGGGGGGCATCCCTTTTTTCAGAGATCCCCACCTTCCCTGAGATCCCTGGTTTGGCCTGACCGGCTTGGGGTGAGAATGCTTTGACCCTGGAGACCTGGTAATAGGGTCTCCTGGCTGTGGCATTACACCCCGGACTGTTTGGGTCCGGTGCTGGTTTTAAATATAGGGGTACCCCTATGCAATTTTTGCCCCTATATTTAAAACCAGGACTGGCCCTGCAATCTGGTGCTGGTTCCTAAATTACGGTGGAACCCTACTCGTTTTGTTACCGGTAATTTTAGGAACCAGGACTGGCTGACAAGTCCGGGGCTGGTTATGCTTTTGGGGGGGTGGACCCTACCTCATTTTTTTATTATATTAACCCGTTTTTACAGGCATAACACACAAGCAGCTTACAAATATCTCACTGATATGTGCAGGCTGCTTGTTCGGGTGAGTTTGGCGGAGAGAAAACACTGCAATCTTGGGTGGGTAATCTCATCTAAACTTGCAACTAGGGGAAGAAATCTCAATCTACTTCACTATCGGAAAACTCACTTTCAGCTAAACTCACTTCTTAGCAAATTTGCGAGTTGAAAAACGGAAAACTCACCCAAGTTTCGGTGAAGTAAAGAGTGTTTAAAAAAACAAAACTCGACCAAACTCGATTCTTAGTAAATTTACCTCCCAGTGTTTTTGCCATGTGCATCATGGCTGGACAGATTATTAAATGGATGCCATTAATTGCTTTGCAGAGCCCCTGCCATGCAACGCTATGTCAGCTTTTCTGTTTGCTGCAAAGTGCACTCGTCAGTATTTGGGGAATGTGGCTAAAGTTTGTCTTTTTGCTGTAATGCGCAGGCGATCCCACGTAGCACAGGTTATAATGAAGATGTATGGGAATAGATTCTGAGCATTGCGTCTAACACAGACGAATAGTAGTGGTACTGTACTTTGCATCCATTAATACGGCATGATTAAAATAACATGCATACACAAAAGGAACACTTGCCTTCATTTCTACGGGGTAAAGCTGGGTACACATTGAGACGATGTCGGCACAATATGTAGTTTCTGGCAGAATCGTAACGACATATCAGCCGCATCGCTCAGTGAGTGCGGCCAACATGCGCGGCCGCATGCGGCATCGTCTGGTCAGCCGTGCTGCACATTGATATCGCATTACCTCGTACTAATGTGTACCCGGGATCCGATATGTCGGCTTCTTAGGCCTCTGGAAAAGCACCCTGCAGCCAGAATCGCTGCTGCAGTCCCACCCAGAGTGTCCTTTAGATGCTGCAGACATACTGACGTATACAGCCCCCTGGAGCATCCTGAAGATCCTCAAGGCACTGCTGTTTTTAGCAGTGCTGGTGGTCCCGCCCCTTTCGCCTTATGTCATGACATTTTCCTTAAATTACCCCCTACAACCAGGTAATAACACCCTGGGGGAGACTTATCAAAGCTTGGCGAAAGATAATGTGAAGAGAGATAAAGTACCAACCAATTAGCTCCTAAATAACATTTTACAGGCTGTGCTAGAAAGTTTGTGCTTTATCTCTCTCCACTATATCCCCCTGTGTTGTGTTAGCAGATGAGAGAGCAGTGGTCTGTCCCCTCCTGTATGAGTGAGCCTGACAAAACATCGCTAGGTAAAAACTTCTGTTTGTTCATGCTCTCTTTTCATAAGCACGTCTGTTATATATGAGTATAATTATTACACATATAAATAACTGACAAAGTGGGCGCAATCTGATTTTTTTTTTTGAGAGGGCCACACATTATAAGATGACATTATGAGACTACATACCAAAGTCAGCCCTAACAGTAGGTGTGCCCATAGCTGGATGAATACACATGCACGCCAACATCTCCCAATTTTAGCTGATAAAAACAAACAGATTATGAGTAACCAAGAGAGTTGAGGTGTAATAACTTGGGGCCTGTACTGGTAAAGGGTTTGTTGGGATTGGGTGTATCATCAGATATGAAGACATCACCTTCTGGTAACGCAGTGACCTGATTCTTAGACGATGAACATGCTGTGCCCAGGCTGTGTCACCAACGTACCGATCTCTCACCAATCAGCACTGTTATTGCAGGGACTAAGGGCCTGATTCAGAGCCGGACGCTCTGACCAGAGCGCTCGCTCTGAATCAGGGCCCTCCTACTTAAAAATGGAGTGGCCTCTTGGACGCTCGCATAGCTGTGGGTGACAACCCACAGCTTATGCGAGCGTCCATACTGATGGTCGCGATGGTCAAGACCATCGCGACCATCGGGCTTGCGACGAGACCCTGCGGTAGGGTCTCGCTGCCGCAAGCCCTGGAGTGATTTTGGCTCTATCAGAGCCAAAATCACTCCCACTGACATCACTAGTGATGTCAGTGGGGCCAGACCCAGACAGTAGGCGTTCCCATGGGAACGCCTCCATCTGGCAGCCACGCCCACCAAAGGGGGCGTGCTGTCACTCACCATCGACAGCACGCCGCCTTTGGTGCGAGACCCGGAGCTACAGCTTGGCTGTCGCTATCCGGGTCTCGCGCATGCGCACGACGGGGCTCCCTCTGTCGTGCGCAAGCGCATTTGGGTACCATCGACCCGCTTGCGAGCGTCCTGCGCTCGCGAGCGGGTCTGAATGAGACCCTAAGTGCGGGCAATCCTACGTTACTGTACATCACAGTGTAATTCCCAGGATAATGGGCACCTGCCTCTAGTGATGGGTTCACTAATCACCAACATCTCTGCCTCAATTACAGCCCAGATCTCCGATAGGGATGGAGGGAGGCTTAGGCCCTGATTCAGAGACGCTCGTAAGCGGCCGCTCGTTCGTTCTGACCGATGTTCGTACATCTGCGCATGCGTACGGATTTTAATACGCATGCGCGAACCAGTCAGTGCGGCCGAAAATCGTTTGTTCGCTATATAGCGAATGCCTGCTATTTTGAGTGACAGAAGGAGGCGTATGTGGGTGGTAACAGGGGATGGTGCTTGAAAACGGGGGGGTGGAATTAGATCGCAGGATGCTTAAAGGTCAAAACGGGCGTTTTAAGGGAGTGCATAATTAATACAGCAGCGTCATTGACCACGTCACTTGGTTTTTTTTTACTCCGAACTGCTCGCAAAATAGCGGTTGAAAAAACCAGCCACAAGAATAGCGAGCAGTTCATACGCTGTTCGATGTACTTGATTAATCTAATAAATAGCGGACATGACGTATGGTGCGAACGGCCAGGGGGCGTATTTTTCAAAATTACAACCGCAAGTTTTGCTCGCTCGTTCAGACTTAGAGGCGTGAACAGACTGCAATTAGCGAACGGTTCATTTGAATAGCCACCCCTTGTTTTAGAATGAATGACCGCAAATAGCGAGCGGCTCTGAATCAGGGCCTTAGTTAGAACTAGAAAAATATCATCAGTTTTCTAAGGCTTTTGTATCTTGCATTCACACAGAATTAGAGGATATAAATGGATTTAAAAGATACCAGCTGTATTCCTGACAACATAGAGGGCATTATTCTGAAGAGTAAATCCCATTAATTGTGCCTTAATGATCATAGTAAGCATATACAGTAATGTAGGTTAATTGACCTGTACACACACACACACACACACACACACACACACACACACACTTTGATTAAGTATCCACCTCGCCACAGGGGATACTTACTACTAGAGCAGTAAAGCATAAAGCTACTCTGAAAAACAGCTGTCCCCGCGTTTAGTAACACTGCTACAGAAGTAGCAGCGTTACTTATCTCCCCCGTGGCCAGCTTCTGCGCATGTGTGACCAGAGGTTACGGCGGCGATGCGTGTGTTAAACAGCAGCCAATGAGAGTCAGCTCCGTCCGGCTCCTGCAGTGGGTAATGGGACAGACGTCATGACATCATGACGTCTGTCCCATAATGCTGAGCACGCCAGCCCGGGAGGACTGGCGGGTGGCGGCGGCGGGAGCGGTGTCGCGGACCGGAGCAGCAGCAGCAGCGTGGATTCAGGTAAGCATATTTTCATATATATATATTTTTTTAACCTATCTGCACTACTGGGGGCACAACGGGGGAGGGAAGTGGCTACTACTGGGGGACCTCTACTGGGGGTGGGGGCACAACGAGGGAGGGGTGACTACTACTGGGGGCACCATTATTGGGAGGACCACTACTGGGGGGGCTACTACTGGGGGCACTTAATCGGGAGGGGGAACCTCTACTGGGGACTACTACTTTGGGGGGGAACTACCACTGGGGGCATTATAAAAGGGGCCTACTACTAGAGGCACTGCACTGGGGGGACCACTACAGGGGGCAATAATAGGAAGGGCCACTACAGGGGGCACTGGATAGGGGGGATCACTACTGGGTGCCTGCATAAGGGGGACCACTACTGGGAAAACTGCATGGGGGGGACTACTGCTGGGGGCACTATATAAAGGGCACTGCATTGTGGGGACTGCTACTGGGGGCACTGCATAAGGGGGAACACTACATGGGGCACTGCATTTGGGGGGGCCACTACTGGGGGTACTGAGTAAGGGAAACTAACTGGGGGCTGTATAAGGGGGGACCACTACTGGGGGTACTGTATAAGGGGTACTACTGGGGTTAAGGTGCATATGGATAGGAATGTTCAGTGTGAAAATAAGGGTGTGTGTCATGTTGACACGCCCCATTTTTAAGTGACCACGCCCATTTTTTTGCCATCGGGGGGGGGGGGCTCCCTTTTCAAATTTGCCCTGGGCTCCAAATACCCTAGTTACGCCACTGGGTAGAATGAAGCTAGGTGGTGCTGTGGCGATCCTCTGAATCTGTGCTGCGATGGTGGGATCCACCCAAACAAGCTTAAAAATGGTTGCCTGTGGCCCAGAGGATACAGCCCAGGTGGGGCTGTGGAAGTCCAGCTGGCCAGTGGACCTGGAGGTGTGTGGTATTCTCGCTGTATGCCGGAATCCCCCTTAACTATTTCATAGCAATGCCTAGTAATGCCTTGTATGTGATTAGCATTACAGCATGATTTACCTATGTTCGATATACACGGAGCTAATGACAGTGTTCCTATATGTATGGTAGTGACAAAGAACACGTGGATGGTCACTCTATGTCTAGGACTTCTGCTCCCGTAGCTACAATAAAGGATATCCCGATACCTATCATGAAATAGATCATTAAGAGTATACCCATAACAGATATACCGTACTGACACTGATATTAAAAAGCACTAACAATTTGCAGTCCCATCTGGTTGATAAATGTGTGGAGGGGAGAACGTTATCCCAAAACAACCATAAGATAGGGACATGAAATAAGAGGATTACTATTCATTGTGAGAGCACAAAGCTCCTGCGATATAGAAGGATACTATAACAATTTAATAGCAACATGAATTATAAAAAAATGAAGATGATAATTATTATAAAAGTAATAACTAGAGATGAGCGGGTTCGGATCTCAGAGATCCGAACCCATCCAAATTTCGGGGATCCTGGGTGATCCGAGCGCCTGCCCCAGATCCCTCACCCGAGGCAAAACCTTGCAAACCCGCTGTCGGGTCGCGAGGTTTTGTATTGAGCGGGCTTAACGCTGATTGGCTGAGAGAACCGTCTGTTGCGGCTCTCAGCCAATCAGCGTTAAGCACATTGAAAATGCAGAAGAAAAAGAAGATGGCACCCGCCATCCCCCACCACCTGACACCGCCGGCACCCCCCGCTGCCAACACCACCGGCACCCCCACTGGCAGCATCTCCCGCTGCCGACACCAACGCTGCCGGCACCCCTGTACTGAGGACACCGTCAGCGACCCCCCCACTGCCGACATTCCAACACTGAGGACACCACCAGAACCCCTGCACTGCCGACACTGTCAGCACACATGCACTGAGGACACCGCTGGCACCCCAACTCTGCCTACACTGCTGGCACCCTGCATTGAGAACACCTCTGCACTGCCGACACAGTCAGCAAACCTGCACTGATGGCACCGCTGGCAGGAGGCTCTGCTGACACCACCGGTACCCTTCACTGAGAACACTGCCGTCACTGCAGCACTGCCATTCCATGTACTGAGGACACCGCCAGCAACTCCCACACTGCCGACACAGCCAGCAAACCTGCACTAAAGACACCTCTGGCACCCCCGCACTGCCGACATCACTGGTACCCTTCACTGCCATTCCATGTACTGAGGACACAGTCAGCAACCCCGCTCTGCCGACACTGCTGTCACAATAAGTGCACTATTGGTGTATCCAAACGACACTGTATAAGACACTGTATCCGTGTTGGAAATTAGAAACTGAACTGCCACATGTTAGTGCAGCCCACTGTGTCACTTAGCTTAGTCAGCCAGCTAGCTGGATGCAACCTTTTGGCCTTAACTAGATGAAGCAAATAATATTGTGAGGTGGTCAAAATTGATTGGAAATTACTGGAAATATATGTTATAGAGGTTAATTATACTGTAGGAACAAAAACAGGCCCATTTTATGCGATTTTAGCTGTTTTTATGATTTTTAAAAGAAAAAAATCCAGATCCAAAACCAAAAGATGAACACAAAACAAGGAGGTGAGGTTTTGGCAAAACCAATCCAGATCCAAAACCAGGGGGGATCCAGATCCAAAACCAAAACCAAAACACGAGGGTTGGCGCTAGGGGTGGGCACCGGCCACTTTTCGTGTTTTGTGTTTTGGTTTTGGATCTGGATCTTTCTTCGTGTTTTGGATCTGGATTGGTTTTGCCAAAACCACCCTTCCGTGTTTTGGGTTCTGGGTTTTGTGTTTTGGATCTGTATTTTTTTTAAAAAAAGCATAAAAACAGCTAAAATCACAGAATTTGTTGGTTTCTCTGCTCCTATGCTATTATTAACCTCAATAACCTTAATTTCCACTCATTTCCAGTCTATTCTGAACACCTCACACCTCACAATAGTGTTTTTATGTCCAAAAGGTTGCACCGAGGTAGCTGGATGACTATGCTAAGCGACACGAGTGGGCGGCACAAACACGTGACCCATCTAGGAGTGACACTGCAGTGGCAGACAGGATGGCAGTTAGAAAAACTAGGCCCCAAACTGTACATAATGCAAAGAAAAAAAAGAAGTGCAAGATGGAATTGTCCTTGGGCCCTCCCACCCACCCTTATGTTGTATAAACAGGACATGCACACTTTAACAAATCAATCATTTCAGCGCCAGGGTCTGCCACACAACTGTGGCTGAAATGATTGGTTCGTTTGGGCCCCCACAAAACAAGCTGGCAATTAATGTGTCCCTGCACAAACTGGCTCTACGGAGGCAAGATGTCATCCTCATCCTCCTCATCCACCGATTCCTCACCCTCTTCAGTGTGTACATCCTCATCCTCACAAAGTATTAACTCGTCCCCACTTGAATCCACCACCACAGGTCCCTCTGTACCTTCTGGAGGCTGGTCTCCCTGGAAGAGCTGATAATTCATTTTGATGAACATCATCTTCTCCACATTCTGTGGAAGCAACCTCCTACGCCTTTCGCTGACAAGGTTCCCGGCTGCACTAAACACTCTTTCGGAGTACACACTGGAGGGGGGGCAACTCAGGTAAAATAGAGCCAGCTTGTACAGGGGCCTCCAAATTGCCTCTTTTTCCTGCCAGTACAGGTATGGACTGTCTGACATGCCTACTTGGATGCTGTCACCGATGTAATCCTCCACCATTCTGTCAATGGTGACAGTATCATATGCAGTGACAGTAGACATGTCAGAAATTGTTGCCAGGTCCTTCAGTCCGGACCAGATGCCCAAACTTGGTCCTGCCTGCCCTGCATCACCGCCAGCGGGTTGCTTAGGATACCTAAGTTTTTTCCTGGCAGCCCCAGTTGCGGGAGAAAATGAAGAAGGAGCCGTTGACGTGTCACGTTCCGCTTCAGCTGACAGTGTGTTCACCAGCAGGTCTTTGCACCTCTGCAGGCTTGTGTCCGCCGGAAAGAGAGACACCACATAGGCTTTAAACCTAGGATCAAGCACGGTGGCCAAAATGTAGTGGTCTGATTTCAACAGATTGACCACCCTGGAATCCTGGCAAAGCGAATGAAGGGCTTCATCCACAAGTCCCACATGCCGAGCGGAATCGCTCCGTTTTAGCTCCTCCTTCACTTTCTCCAGCTGCTTCTGCAAAAGCCTGATGAGGGGAATGACCTGACTCAAGCTGGCTGTGTCTGAACTGACTTCACGTGTGGCAAGTTCGAAGGGCTGGAGAACCTTGCACAACACGGAAATCATTCTCCACTGCGCTTGAGTCAGGTGCATACCCCCTCCTTTGCCTATGTCATAGGTGGATGTAAAGGCTTGTATGGCCTTTTGCTGCTCCTCCATCCTCTGAAGCATATAGAGGGTTGAGTTTCACCTCGTCACAACCTCTTGCTTCAGGTGATGGCGGGGCAGGTTCAAGAGTGTTTGCTGGCGCTCCAGTCTTCAGCACGCAGTCGCTGAATGGCGAAAGTGGCCAGAAATTTTTCGGGCCACCCAAAGCGTCTCCTGCACGCCCCTGTCGCTTTTCAGAAAATTCTGCACCACCAAGTTTATTGTGTGAGCAAAACATGGGACGTGCTGGAATTTGCCCAGATGTAATGCCCGCACAATATTGGTGGCGTTGTCAGATATCACAAATCCCCAGGAGAGTCTAAGTGGGGTAAGCCACTGGGCGATGATTTCCCTCAGTTTCTCTAAGAGGTTGTCGGCGGTGTGCCTCTTACTGAAACCGGTGATACACAGCGTAGCCTGCCTTGTAACGAGCTGGCGTTTCTTAGATGCTGCTACTGGTGACGCTGCTGCTGTTGCTGCGTAAGGTGATACATCTACCCAGTGGGCTGTCACAGTCATATAGTCCTTAGTCTGCCCTGTTCCACTTGTCCACATGTCCGTGGTTAAGTGGACATTGTGTACAACGGCATTTTTCAGGACACTGAGGACACTTTTTCTGACGTTTCTGTACAGTCTTGGTATCGCCTGCCTAGTGAAGTGGAATCTAGACGGGATTTGGAACCGGGGACACACTACCGCACGTCTAACACCAACATAGCAGTCAAGGCCTCAGTTATACGTTTTGCTTCAGGATGACTGCTGTCGTACTTCATCCTCCTCGCTAAGGACTGTTGGAGGGTCAATTGTTTAGTAAAAGTAGTGGTGTTCCTACTTCCTCTCTGGGATGATGAACGACTCCCAGCAGCAGCAACAGCAGCAGCGGCAGCAGTAGGCGTAGCAATGCAGGATCCTCCAGAGGAATCCCGGATAGGAGAGTCAGTCATGCCAGTGACATGGCCTGCAGGACTACTTCCGATCCTGACTAAGGAGGAAATTGACGAGGAGGGAGTTGACGGTGTGGTTTGCAGGCGCTTGGATACAACAGGACAACGGGATTTAGGTGTCCCTGGACTGCTTATGGTCTTAGCCAAAGTTTCTGAACTTGACAGTAACTTTTTATGAACGCGCTGCAGGTGCCGTATAAGGGAGGATGTTCCTAGGTGGTTGACGTCCCTACCCCTTCTTATTTCACCTTTACATATGGTACATATGGCAAGACAGTTGTTGTCCGGATTTGGATATAAATATTGCCAGACCAAAGAGGTGGAATGTTTTGTCTTCTGCCCAGGCATGACCGTGATGGGCTTTTTCATCCCACGGACAACAACTGTCTCCCCCGGAGCCTGATTTAAACAAACCACATCACCATCAGAATCCTCCTCGCCAACTTCCTCCTCAGCGCCAGCTACACCAGTATCCTCATCCTGTTGTACTTCAACAGTGACATCTTCAATTTGCTTATCAGCAAGTGGACTGTGGGTGCTCCTTTCAGCACTTGCAGGGGGCGTGCAAATGGTGGAAAGAGCCACCTCTTCCCGTCCAGTGCTGGGAAGGTCAGGCATCGCAACCACCACCACACTTGGACTCTCCTTGGGGATTTGTGATATCTTCTTAGAAAGCACAGTTCTTCGCTGTGCTTTTGCCAGCTTAACTCTTTTGATTTTTTTAGTGGGAGGAGGGCTTCCATCGTCATGTGAAGCTGAACCACTAGTCATGAACATACTAGGGATCGACCTTAGCCGTTCCTTGCCACTCCGTGTCGTAAATGGCATATTGGCAAGTTTACGTTTCTCTTCAGCTGATTTAAATGTCTTTTTCAAGGTCATTTTCCTGAACTTTGCCATTTGGGATTGTATGTGCCCTCTACTATGACATTGGGCATCGGCCTTGGCAGACGACGTTGATAGCATGTTATCGTCTATGTCATGACTAGTGGCAGCAGCTTCAGCACTAGGAGGAAGTGGTTCTTGATCTTTCTCTATTTTATTTTTATCGGAGAAAGTTTGGTCCTCCATTTATGTTATATCGATTTGATATATACGTGCGGCTAAACACAGAAAATAATTTTTTTTTTGGTTTGGACTGGAGTGTACTTTCGGGGGTTACAGCACCCTTAATGGTCAAGCCAGCCGGCCCTTTACTTATGACACAGGCGCACGCTTGGCACTACTTTGTTGATGCACGTGCGGCTACTGCGCACACAATTTACAAACACAGAAAATAATTTTTTTTTTGGTTTGGACTGGAGTGTACTTTCGGGGGTTACAGCACCCTTAACGGTTAAGCCAGCCGGCCCTTTACTTATGACACAGGTGCACGCTTGGCACTACTTTGTTGATGCACGTGCGGCTACTGCGCACACAATTCACAAACACAGAAAATAATTTTTTTTTTGGTTTGGACTGGAGTGTACTTTTGGGGGTTACAGCACCCTTAACGGTCAAGCCAGCCGGCCCTTTACTTATGACACAGGCGCACGCTTGGCACTACTTTGTTGATGCACGTGCGGCTACTGCGCACACAATTCACAAACACAGAAAATAATTTGTTTTTTGGTTTGGACAGGAGTGTACTTTGGGGGTTACAGCACCCTTTAACGGTCAAGCCAGCCGGCCCTTTACTTATGACACAGGCACACGCTTGGCACTACTTTGTTGATGCACGTGCGGCTACTGCGCACACAATTCACAAACACAGAAAATAATTTTTTTTTGGTTTGGACTGGAGTGTACTTTCGGGGGTTACAGCACCCTTTAACGGTCAAGCCAGCCGGCCCTTTACTTATGACACAGGCGCACGCTTGGCACTACTTTGTTGATGCACGTGCGGCTACTGCGCACACAATTCACAAACACAGAAAATAATTTTTTTTTGGTTTGGACTGGAGTGTTCTTTCGGGGGTTACAGCACCCATTAACGGTCAAGCCAGCCGGCCCTTTACTTATGACACAGGCACACGCTTGGCACTACTTTGTTGATTCACGTGCGGCTACTGCGCACACAATTCACAAACACAGAAAATAATTTTTTTTTTGGTTTGGACTGGAGTGTACTTTGGGGGTTACAGCACCCTTTAACGGTCAAGCCAGCCGGCCCTTTACTTATGACACAGGCGCACTCTTGGCACTACTTTGTTGATGCACGTGCGGCTACTGCGCACACAATTCACAAACACAGAAAATAATTTTTTTTTTGGTTTGGACTGGAGTGTACTTTCGGGGGTTACAGCACCCTTAACGGTCAAGCCAGCCGGCCCTTTACTTATGACACAGGCGCACGCTTGGCACTACTTTGTTGATGCACGTGCGGCTACTGCGCACACAATTCACAAACACAGAAAATAATTTTTTTTTTGGTTTGGACTGGAGTGTACTTTCGGGGGTTACAGCACCCTTAATGGTCAAGCCAGCCAGCCCTTTACTTATGACACAGGCGCACGCTTGGCACTACTTTGTTGATGCACGTGCGGCTACTGCGCACACAATTCACAAACACAGAAAATAATTTTTTTTTGGTTTGGATTGGAGTGTACTTTCGGGGGTTACAGCACCCTTTAACGGTCAAGCCAGCCGGCCCTTTACTTATGACACAGGCGCACGCTTGGCACTACTTTGTTGATGCACGTGCGGCTACTGCGCACACAATTCACAAACACAGAAAATAATTTTTTTTTTGGTTTGGACTGGAGTGTACTTTGGGGGTTACAGCACCCTTTAACTGTCAAGCCAGCCGGCCCTTTACTTATGACACAGGCACACGCTTGGCACTACTTTGTTGATGCACGTGCGGCTACTGCGCACACAATTCACAAACACAGAAAATAATTTTTTTTTTGGTTTGGACTGGAGTTTACTTTCGGGGGTTATAGCACCCTTTAACGGTCAAGCCAGCCGGCCCTTTACTTATGACACAGGCGCACTCTTGGCACTACTTTGTTGATGCACGTGCGGCTACTGCGCACACAATTCACAAACACAGAAAATAATTTTTTTTTTGGTTTGGACTGGAGTGTACTTTCGGGGGTTACAGCACCCTTAACGGTCAAGCCAGCCGGCCCTTTACTTATGACACAGGCGCACGCTTGGCACTACTTTGTTGATGCACGTGCGGCTACTGCGCACACAATTCACAAACACAGAAAATAATTTTTTTTTGGTTTGGATTGGAGTGTACTTTCGGGGGTTACAGCACCCTTTAACGGTCAAGCCAGCCGGCCCTTTACTTATGACACAGGCGCACGCTTGGCACTACTTTGTTGATGCACGTGCGGCTACTGCGCACACAATTCACAAACACAGAAAATAATTTTTTTTTTGGTTTGGACTGGAGTGTACTTTGGGGGTTACAGCACCCTTTAACGGTCAAGCCAGCTGGCCCTTTGCTTATGACACAGGCGCACGCTTGGCACTACTTTGTTGATGCACGTGCGGCTACTGCGCACACAATTCACAAACACAGAAAATAATTTTTTTTTGGTTTGGACTGGAGTTTACTTTCGGGGGTTACAGCACCCTTTAACGGTCAAGCCAGCCAGCCCTTTACTTATGACACAGGCGCACGCTTGGCACTACTTTGTTGATGCACGTGCAACTACTGCGCACACAATTCACAAACACAGAAAATAATTTTTTTTTGGTTTGGACTGGAGTGTACTTTCGGGGGTTACAGCACCCTTTAACGGTCAAGCCAGCCGGCCCTTTACTTATGACACAGGCGCACGCTTGGCACTACTTTGTTGATGCACTTGCGGCTACTGCGCACACAATTCACAAACACAGAAAATAATTATTTTTTTGGTTTGGACTGGAGTGTACTTTGGGGGTTACAGCACCCTTTAATGGTCAAGCCAGCCGGCCCTTTACTTATGACACAGGCGCACGCTTGGCACTACTTTGTTGATGCACGTGCGGCTACTGCGCACACAATTCACAAACACAGAAAATAATTTTTTTTTTGTTTGGACTGGAGTGTACTTTTGGGGGTTACAGCACCCTTAACAGTCAAGCCAGCCGGCCCTTTACTTAAGACACAGGCGCACGCTTGGCACTACTTTGTTGATGCACGTGCGGCTACTGCGCACACAATTCACAAACACAGAAAATAATTTTTTTTTTGGTTTGGACTGGAGTGTACTTTCGGGGGTTACAGCACCCTTAACGGTCAAGCCAGCCAGCCCTTTACTTATGACACAGGCGCACGCTTGGCACTACTTTGTTGATGCACGTGCGGCTACTGCGCACACAATTCACAAACACAGAAAATAATTTTTTTTTGGTTTGGACTGGAGTGTACTTTCGGGGGTTACAGCACCCTTAACGGTCAAGCCAGCCGGCCCTTTACTTATGACACAGGCGCACGCTTGGCACTACTTTGTTGATGCACGTGCGGCTACTGCGCACACAATTCACAAACACAGAAAATATTTTATTTTTTTAGCACTTGGGGGGAGCACCCCTGATGGACAGAGCACCCCCTGGACAACACTACAGCACCCCTTTAGGACTGGGACACTGCACAGGACTTTGGAGTGGACACAGCCCCTATGGAGAACTGACTGCACAACACAGTCCAGCCAGCCCCTATGGACTTTGAAGTAGTGGACACAGCCCCTATTAACAACAGCAGCACAGCACAACACAGCCAGCCCCTATGGACTTTGAAGTAGTGGACAACAGCAGCAGTACACTACACTACACTACACAGCCCTAACTCCCACCCTCCCTCTTCACTGTCCACAGCCGAGTGAGAAAATGGCGCCGACGCGGGTACCTTATATAGGATCCAAAACCCGCGAGACTCGGAAGGCGGGATGATGACGTTTTGCCTCGATTTCAGATCCGAGTCAGGCGGGAAAAGTCGAGCCTGACTCGGATTGGACTCGGATCGGGGGGGCTTGGGGGGGTTCGGATTTCAGAAATCCGAACCCGCTCACCCCTAGTTGGCGCACATCTCTAGTAATAATAATAATAATAGGAATAATAATAATACATTGCATTCTCACTTTAGAACACCGGGTGGCGATGTTTGCATGTTTAATTTTATTTTAACGTCTTTTTTTCATACTGAAATATTGTCATCAAAACTTTGTATGAATTGGTTTTTAGAAAGGTATATTAGTCCATTTTTCAGACATACAATCAGGATGCTATTGAAATCATGCAACAACATTTATTACAGTGTTTATTTGTTAACCTTTATATAGAGTCAGCATATTCTGTTGCGCTTTACATTTCGGATATAAACTTCACAACAAAATGAAGAAAAGTTTATTTAATTTGCCTCCTTCCAAATTTGTTCAACATTTTCTAGGGTTCCCAGTCACACCACATAGCAGAAGAGATTGCCTTGAAAGCTAAAATTCTGCAAATCTTTACAAACACAGGGGGTCATTCAGACCCACTCGCAAGCGGCAGTACGCTCGCAAGTGGGTCGATGTTCCCCACTGCGCATGCGCACGACGGAGGGAGCTCCGTCGTGCGCATGCGCGAGACCCGGACTGCGACAGCCAAGCTGTCGCTCCGGGTCTCGCACCAAAGGAGGCGTGCTGTCGATGGTGACTGACAGCACGCCCCCTTTGGTGGGCGTGACGGGGGCGTGCCTGCCAGACGGAGGCGTTCCCATGGGAACGCCTACCGTCCGAAGCCGGCCCCACTGACATCACTAGTGATGTCAGTGGGAGTGATTTTGGCTCTGATAGAGCCAAAATCACTCCAGGGCTTGCGGCAGGGAGACCCTACCACAGGGTCTCCATCGCAAGTCCGATGGTCGCGATGGTCAAGACCATCGCGACCATCTTTTTGGACGCTCGTATATGCTGTGGGTGGTGACCCACAGCTATACGAGCGTCCAGGAGGATGCTCCATTTTAATGGAGGAGGGCCCTGATTCAGAGTGAGCGCTCCGGTCAGAGCGTCCGGCTCTGAATCAGGCCCACAGTGAGGCGTTACCTTCTGCAGTGAGGTGAAGGAGGCGCAGAGCCGGTAGATTGTTTTGCCGATACTACAAACCTCTGTTAAATGGATTTCTGAGTTGTGAAACTTTATTTATTACAGTATATGAAATTTTGCCTCAATTGTTCTCATCTCTAGCACCATCCTTAAACGTGCCCCTATTTTTTTACAGCGATGATACCAGGTTTCAAAGATTTGTCCTTGAAAACCTCCCTATTGCTCAGTATTGACTGACTACATGTTAAAGTTCCTATTATCCTTTATGCTTTATGGAATTATCTACATTTATCCTTATTTCCTTATTAAATCTAAATCAATATGTGTAAAATACTGTATATGGCAACCCGGGAAGGCTGAATGATATAAGGCTGCCCGTATGGGAAAAGACTGTTTTGGGAGGTGCTACAGAGCATCCTCTGATTACAGAAAACATCGGATCTCCTTACTCTTGCCAAGGCAGTCTGTCATACTCGGAGAATGTCATCCATTTGCAACATGCTACCAGCCAGGTTTAACATACAGTATAAACTAGAGATGTGCAGGTTCGGTTCCCACAGAACCCAACAACAACTGAAGTTAAGGGTTCCGAGTCAAACCGAGTCTGATTTCGGAATCACTTTGGAGTACTGAGTCAAACCGAGTGCCGGTATGGATCTTCCTGTGATTTGGAACTGCATGTGAACAGGTCAAAATTACATAATTTTAGCTGTTTTTTTAATTAATTTTTCAGATCCAAAACCCAAAACACGTGAGGGTGGTTTTGAAAAGCAAAACACGAAGATTATCTGGATCCAAAACTAAAACACAGGGATCGGTGCACATCTCTAGTATAAACAGAACATTACATCTCAAAGCACAAGAACTTGTACACAATACATTGGCAAACATTTACTTGCATTCCCTGTGCTGGCCACTAGATGTCAGTATAGATCAAATTCTAATATTTTTGTCGCTGTGTACTGTATGTCAATAAACTATACATCTATACATTGTGTAACATGGAGATTGCTACCGTATATACAGTATTTAATGGTTTATATACTGTAGTAACAGCTCACAAAATTATTAAAAAGAAAAGTATGATAGAAAATTACATTTAAGGGGTTAAGTTGCCAGAAAATCGTGTTTTTAAAACATAAGTGGCCAGCCTAATTTTTCCAAGTTCTTAATATAAACCGCTGAATGTAATAAGTTTTGATACAAAAATCGCTGCAAACATATTGCACAAAAATGCACTGAAAAATAGAGGTGGTATTGGCAAGAGAGATAGTTGCAATCAGCTACCTTGGCACTTCTCTTTTGCCGACAATATTTATTTATTTTAATATTGTTTTATTATGAAGCCACTATTTGATTTTTTTTGTATAAGAGGACAATATTTTAATATTTATTTTTTATAAAGAGCAATAATTTTTTTTTTTTTAAAGGGGGCATTTATTTTGTATTATAAATATAAGTGAGACAAAAATGAAAAATAATTTTATAAGGGATCACAATATTTATTATTATTATTATAATTACTTATTTATAATTACACTAATACCCACAGCTGTCGGTGGTTTGCAAAATTTGCAGACTATTCTATTTCTCCCATAGATGCCGTACATTTGAACAGTAAAATGCTACAAAATCAGGATTCAATATATAAAAAGAAATAATCAAGCACAAATATGTTGAAAATTTAGGCATAACCTAATCTGAATTTAAAGTTCACCATTTTATTTCTCTACATTTTCTCTCATACTGGTACCAATCCAAAGCATTCACTAAACCAATGGCGGAAATAGCAAGTGGTGGGCCCAGGTGCAAAAATACTGTATGCTTTGGGCTCACTCCCCACACTGAAGCAATATAAGAGGCAGTTAGGGCCTTATTCAGGTGGGATCACAAGGCTACAATCGCACGCAGCTGGTCATTTTTGTGCTCGGCGCATGCATCGCAGAGCCCGTGTGCGAACTGGCTGCTGCGATCGGGAAGCGATCGCAGCAAGCACGCAGTGTCATCCCATAGTGACAATCCAAGACATACTAACATGAGGGCGCGAGCCAGATTCGAGGACACTACGGTTACTTGCTATAGATCCTTTTCCTCGCATAGGTTTCTCCTGGTAATTAATGGGGTCATTCAGAGTCGGTCGCAAGCGCTGAGCGCTCGCAACCGACTCGATGTTGCCCCACTGGGCATACGCACGATGGAGCCGGCTCCATCGTGCGCGAGACCCGTCTAGCGACGAACGCTCCGTCGCTAGGGGTCTCGCAGCAGACGGGACGAGCTGTCGATGGTGAGTGACAGCTCGCCCCATTTGGGAGGCGGCCCCACTGACATCATTGCTGATGTCAGTTGGGAGCTTCCTGCTCAATCAGAGCAGGAAGCTCTCTGGGGATTACGAGTGCCCAGACCCAACCTTAGGGTCTGGTCGTAAGCCCCGATGGTCGCGATGGTCTTGACCATCGCGACCATCACCCATGTCGGTTGCTAGAGCTGTGGGTGTTAACCCACAGCTTAGTGATCGACAAGGAGGTAGTCGTTCAGGATGCAAGCGGCCGCCCTGATTCAGAGCGACCGCTTGCAACTAACGACCGCCTCTGAATGAGGTCCTAAGTCCCTTTGCTATCTGCTGATACGGATGTGTACATGACACTAAATATGCCCATAGTCGCCTACAGACCGCTGCGGACTGTTTATCGAACGTAAACCTCCGGTAATAGCTCCCAGCCAGTGGTTGTTAGTGGGAGCCCGTTACCAGTGCAGGGGAACAGAATCTGGCACACGTGTGACATCCAGCAGTCGTTAAATAGTTATGGCAACAAGACTGCTGGCTAGAAATTGGAAAAGTTGTTGAAATAGTATTGGGATAGCTGTTCCCTCCAGGGAGAAATAGAAGATTTTTAAAAGCTGGGAACTAAATTTTATCCGTTATTACATAATAAACAAAAACAAGATCACAAATCTATTCCTTAAAAAATTGTAGCAAAAAATATCAGGACATTTAATATCGATGCCTGCCATTCTGTAAGAGTTTCACACAAGCTAAACCCCTAGGGGCATATTGAATTAACTGTGTAAATGTTTTATTTTTGCACCACAAGTGTAATTACGGCCTAGGGTTAGGGGTAGGGGAAGGTGTCGGTATCCTAACAATGTCTGGATCTTGACTGCCGGGATCCTGAATGCCGGCATCCCGTTCCCAACCCAATTAGACAATTAGAAGTTTTTAATTAACTTAATTTGGCCAGTAATTACGTACATGTCATTTTTGCAGTGATATTCTGCAGAGTGTAATGGGTTACAAGAAGTGAGACAGGTATATATTAGGGATGTGCTGCTGGGGACCCTGCTCCTTATATTATAGAAATCTCAGTCTGTGGTTTCCTGCTCCCTCCATTCACCTCCTCACATAATGTCACTGCCCCTGTCCTCACTGACACATCACTCATGTCCTCATAAACTCTGTGATGCCGGGGAACCCTGCTCCTCAGTCTGTGGCTTCCTTCTGCCTCCATTCCCCTCCTCACATCATGTCACTGCCCCTGTCACATGCAGCACTGTCCTCACTGACACATCACTCATCTCCTGATATACTCTGTGCTGCTGGGGATCCTGCTCCTCCCACTATATAACTCTCAGTCTGTGGCTTCCTGCTGCCTCCATTCCCCTCCTCACACCATATCACTGCCCCTGTCACATGCAGCCCTGTCCTCACTGACACATCACTCATCTCCTTATATACTCTGTGCTGCTGGTGACCCTGCTTCTTCCACTATATAACTCTCTATATTGTGTTTTTGTTCTGTATCTCCTCGTGTTTTGGATCTGGATTTGGTTTTGCCAAAACCACCCCTTGCGTGTTTTGGTTTTGGATATGTATTTAAAAAATAAAAAATTATAAAAACTGCTAAAATCACATCATTTGTTTTTTTTTCCTACAGTCTTATTAACTTTAATAACATTAATTTCCACTCGTTTCCAGTCAATTTTGACTACCTCACAGCTCACAATATTGTTTTCATCCGGTTTAGGCCCAAAATTTGCACCATGTTAGCTGGCTGACTAAGCTAAGCAGCAGCAGTGGGCAGCACAAACACGTGGCAGTTCAACTTCCAACATGGCACATAAGGAAACATATGTTTTCATTGATCAAGAGGCCTGAGGGAGTTGGGGTATGTATGTAGTTGAAGGCAGGGACCGGAAGGGTTGATTGGTAGTAAATTTAATTCAATGTTTTGATTCCGAAGTAAATTTATGATGAAGGGGAGAGCATGGGTGAACAATATGTCCAATGGTTTGCCCACAAAATCAACTTGGTGGTTCAGAATATATTTTTAAAGTTAAAGGGGCATGCAGCAGATGCTATCTGTGCCCATAAACATTTCTGGACATTTTTGGTATTCAGCAACCGCATGTCAAAGATTGCAGCAGCAGTGGCAGTTATGGCACATCAGGAAACAAATGTTTTTATTATTCATGAGTCCTGAATGAGTTGGAGTATGTATGTAGTTGAAGGCAGGGAAAGAAAGATTTGATTAGTAGTAAATTTAATAGAAGATTTTGATCCCGAAGCAAATTTATGAGGGAGGAGGGGAGGCATTTACAAAAAACATTTTACGCATTCACATCAGTTTTTTCTCCATAAGAATCCTTGAGCGCTATGCCTGCTGCTGATGGGAGTGGATTTTCATCCCAGAAGGGGATCAGGAAGAATACTAGTAGCACTTTAAAAAACAATTGACTGTTAAACAATCCTTTGCAAGGGGGAGCAAGTATAACAGCATTCACCCAGTTGCAGAGCAGATCACTGATGCCATAACATTTAAGCTGGTATTAGATGTGTGTCCAATATCCGCCAATAATTCAGTGGGTATTAGACAGTTAATTGAGGTCCTGTGTGCATGCTACCAAATCCCATCAAGATTCCACTTGACTAGTAAAGCAGTTCCCAGCCTGTACAGGGACATTAAAAAAACTTAATTAGTGGCCTCCAAAATGCAGTTGTACCCACTGTCCACTTAGCCACAGATATGTGGACAAGCTGAACACAGCAAACACAAGATTTAAGATATAAGGTTTAAGTCATACGTTATGTTCTTCTTCCCAACTGACACAGATCTGAAGAGATGCAAAGAGCTGTTGGTAAGGAAATTGTCAGCTAAAGTGGCAATGGTGCAGCGATGGCTTTTCCTTCAGTTTCTCCAGCAAATGCATCTGCCAAGAAAAAACGAAACTAACCCAAAAGACCCACTTGTGATACAGATGAGTCAACACAAAACACAAATACTTTTTGGATGAATGCGCTGCAGATGACGTAACAGGGAGGAGATTCCTATATGGTTAAGGTTCATACCTCTACTTACTCTGGCTTTACAAAGGGTACAGATGATTTGACAATTGTTGTCTGGATTTGGGTAGAAATAATTCCACACATAAGAAGTGGATTTTTTTGTCTTGTGCCCAGGCATGACAATGGGCTTTTCCTTTTCTTGGTCAATAACTGTTTCTTCCACTGGTGCCTGATTTATGCAAACAACATCCTCATCAACAACATCCTTATTAGCGTCAGCTACACAAATATCCTGCTCATCCTGGTGCACTTCCACAGAAGCATCCTCGATTTCTATGTCAGCATGTTCACTTGTGCTTACATCATCATAAGAGGCAGAACCACCAGTCATAAATAAAGGCTAAGGCCTTAGTCTTTCCATGCCACTTCATGTGGTGAAAGGCATATTGCCAATTTTATGTCTTTCTGCAGCTAACTTTCCCTTTTATGTTTTTTTTTACCACTGTAAAAGATTGGTTCTTGATTTTAGATGCCCCTTGGCCATCAGCTTTAGTAGATGATGTAGATGGATTAGTATCATCATGACTGGTGGCACTGGCAGCAGCTCCAGTACTAGTATGTGGTTCCTGCTCTCCTCTCAATTGATTGTTCTCCATATCAACAAACACGAATGAAGTGGGGTACAGCACACACATCAATTTGTACCAATTTCAAATATTACACTGTGGTATCAATGACCTACAGTGTCACAAGATTTTTTATGAATAAGAAAACAATAACACACTGCGCTACCACTTAGTGTCACAAGATTTATGAATAAGAATAACACACTGCAATACCACTTACAATGTCAAAAGGTTTTTTATGAATAAGAAAAGAATAACATACTGTGCTGCCACTTACTGTCATAATATTTTTTAGGAATAAGATTAATACACTGCGCTGCCACTTACAGTGTCACAATATTTTTTATGAATAAGAATAACACACTGCGCCACGACTTATAGTGTCTCAAAATACGTGGACAATAAACTGCGGTCTGGCCGGTAGTGTCACCAAACAATAATAGAGCAGCTAAGTTGCTAACACACAAAAAAAGAGCACTTTTATTTTTTTGGGACCCTGGGAAAGAGCACCCCTGAATGAGGCAGCAGCCCCTTGATGAACAACACAGACCGCCCCCCTTTTTTATGGACAACAAGGCACCCCTGCCAAGTGTGTACAGACCACCTGCTGAGTCAAATACGTTGACAATAAACTGCAGCAGTGTCACCGTACAATAACAGTGCAGCTAAGTTGCTAACGCACAAACACACAAAAAAAGTACTTATATTTTTGTTTACACTGGTGAAGAGCACCCCTAATTGACAGAGCACCCCCCCTGGACAACACAGGACCCCTTTATGGACTGCAGCCCTAGCCTGATGGACAGGACAACAACACAGCAGCAGCCACAGCTAATTGACAGGACAAGTGACACAGCAGCTGCAGCACCCACTGAAGGAAGCCCCCCTTTATATACTGCAGCCTAAGCCCCTTTATGGACAACACAGCAGCAGCCTTAAGCCCAAGACCCCAACTGGACACACACACCGAGTGCCTGACAGTGACTGACTACGTCTGCTAGCTTCTCTTTCCACAGCCAGAGTGAAAATGGCGCAGATCGCCAGGACCTTTATATAATCCAAACCTGCGAGAATGCGGAAGATTTACGGATCTCGCCTCGGAACATGAAGTTCGGGTGGGTCCGGTTCTTGGAGAACCGGACCCGCTCATCTCTAGTATATGGGGGTGCTGTATTGATGGAACAGGTGTTTTACGATTGCAGGTTAGAGCTACAGGTGTTTTTTTAAACAATTTTGAAAAGTGCCCTCAAATGACACAAAAATCAACTTCTTTTTATGCAATCTAGAGCATTTATTTTGACGAAAGTCACTTGCTTTCTATATTTTTTCCATTGTTCCCAATAAATGCTAAAATCATCCAATTGAAACCTTTTAAAAGCTGAAAATATGTTTCTTTTGGACTGTAATATACATATATACTGTTATTGGGGGTACAGGCAGATTTCCCCATTTTTTTCATCATTTGATGCGGCATTTAAAAAAACATTATTGCACAATTTTTTTTGCAACTGGATATCACATGAATCGGGAGCGCTCATAGATGTGGTCATCAGAATTTAGGCACAATAGGTGCGTTAATTCCTTTCCAAGATTTTATTGTGGCCAATTGAATATGCCCCCTAGAATCAGTGAACCATTGTTGTATTATGCTTAATATCAGTGTACTATTGTAAAGGTGTTTATCAATTGCAAATCTCTAAAGCAGTTGACCTTAAAAATTAGATTTATGACCCCCAATACAGAGGTTGCCTCCAATTTAAGGTCAAGACTGCAGGCCATGCACCATAATGCAAATAGGCATGCTCCTTCTGTACAGTAAGGAATGTATTATTTGTATATTTGTGAGGAACGAACCAATAATGAGTCCACTCCGTAGCTACTGAAACCGCGCAACTCCATAACCAACATGGCCGCCGGGAGAACCTCCAGGGCAGAGAAACACAAATGTGAGGTCACTTCCTGTGACGTGACAGATACTACAGCCTTCCTTTTCAGCATTAAAACATAACAAGGGTATCATTGCTGTCCCTATTCAGTCTAACTTCAGTAAAAGTGTACAGTATAGGAGGCCATATACAGACGGGGAAGCTGCACCTGCCATAGTGATAGTGCATTTAAAAACGTACCAATCTGTATGTCAGAGCCCACAGACGCTGATACTTGCACATTTAGATGCACTGATGTACCCCAAAGAAGAACTTTATAGCAGCATTTGAATAAAGATGCAGGTGGGTGTCCCCCAATAGTCGCAGCCACGGTCACATCTCAATTCCGCTGCTGATTCAGACCATATGTTTCGTTATGCATTCATTTTTGGTTTTGATACCTTAAAGCAAAAATCAAAAACACTGAGGGGGTCATTCAGACCCGCTCGTGAGCGTCAGGACACTCGCAAGCGGGTCGATGTTCCCCACTGTGCATGCGCACGACGGAGGGAGCTCAGTTGTGCGCATGCGCGAGACCCGGGGAGCGACGGGCTTTCCATCGCTCTGGGTCTCGCACCAAAGGGGGCGTGCTGTCGATGTTGATTGACAGCACGCCCCCTTTGGTGGGCATGCCGGGGGCATGGCTGCCAGACGGAGGCATTCCCATTGGAACGCCTACCGTCTGAAGCCGGCCCCACTGACATCACTAGTGATGTCAGTGGGAGTGATTTTGGCTCTGATAGAGTCAAAATCACTCCAGGGCTTGTGGCAGGGAGACCCTACCGCAGGGTCTCCGTCGCAAGTCCGATGGTCGCGATGGTCAAGACCATCGCGACCATCTTTTTGGCCGCTCGCATATGCTGTGGGTGGTCACCCACAGCTATACGAGCGGCCAGGAGCCCGCTCCATTTTCATGGAGGAGGGCCCTGATTCAGAGCGAGCGCTCTGGTCAGAGCGTTCAGCTCTGAATCAGGCCCTGAATCAGTCCTCTTCTGTACATGACCTGCATTTGAAAAACACACATTTGTGTACATGTTAAAACCAAACGTGGGACACAGGCAACACACTAAATATGGGGGGTGTGTATCCTAAGAATTGTTTCTGCCCGAGATTACATTCCCCTGCGAGTTCTCCCTGTTTTTTAAACTCTGATTTACTAAAGGCAAACACAAGTGCAAAAACACGATTCCGCACTGAAATAGATGACAAGCAAAGAGAAGTCAATATACTATCGTATACTAACATATGAGGACTTTCCATAGACAGGAATACAACTCACAGATTTACTAAGAGTCGTGTTTAAAGCACGATAGAATGAACATAGTGCAGAATAGAAGAAATGAATAGAAGTGCCTGTGAGCTGCGTGATCAGTGTGACCGGTGCAGTGCTTCTATGTCTTATAGGTGAAATAAATGGTTACAATTTAAAAAAAACAAAAATGGTGGCCTTCAAGCATAACCAGCCATGGACCTCTGAGTCCAGGGCTGCAGGCCCCTTCAGACGATTGCCAGTCCTTAGCTGACCCGTTTGGGGTTGGTTAAGGCTTAATCAGGGGACCCCCTGCCTACGGCATTACCATCCCGGCTGGTTCGGCCCGGTGCTGATTAGAGGAAAATAGGGGGAACCCCACACTGGTTTTCCCCCCAATTGTCCTGTGCCAGAACAGTCTCAGAAGTCCAGGGGTGTGAGGGTGGAACCCCACACCATTTTTTAACTACATTTTGAACCTTTTATTTCACATAAAGCACAGAAGAACTGCACAGATCACACTAATCTGTGCTGTGCTCAGCGGAGTCTATTGAGAAGAGGCTAACCGGACTGAACTCGCACACGATTCAGGGGTCTACTTACTAAGCCTTGAATTGAGATAACGTGAACGGAGAAGTACCAGCCAACCAGCTCCTAACTGTCACTTTACTAACAGCCTGTGACATGGCAATTAGGAGCTGATTGGCTGGTACTTTATCTCTGTTCACTTTATCTCATTCGAAGGCTTAGTAAATAGACCCCACAATACGTTCAGTGTCACCGTCAAATCAAAATAGACTCATGCGAATCCCTGCGTGTTTAAACATGGCCAGACACGATTCTTAGTAAATAGAACCCTAAATATGGTTAGCGTAAGCTCTGCTGGGTGGAATGCGCAGAACCTTATGAATACATATTTTATAGACACACATATATACACATACACTGTATAAACTTCAAGTGTGTAATACAATCTTGTGGAGACATGTAATACAAATGTTAGTCCTATACTGACCGATGGACCCAGTTTTTCCTGCGGCTGATAAATAATAACTGTACCTGACATGGAGAATAAAAGATATAATGTATTCCACATGCTGCACATCACAGGTCTAACCTTATTAACATTCATGCGTTTGCTATTTACACCCAACCTTTCCTAAATGGGTTCGTCAGGGTCACCTAGGAATCACATTGGAGATAGACATGTATGATAATGCATTAATGCTAGCTCACATACAGATAATCCTTATTTAACTGTTAAAATAATAATGATAGCCTTAGAGATGATTATATATATTACATATAATAACGATAGCCATAAAGATGATTATATATATTACATATAATAATGATAGCCATAAAGATGATGCATAATGGTGGGTTTCGTTCTGATCTAAATGAAATAGTACACACATGTGACCAATATGAGTGAGTACAAATGAACACACTTTATTTACAAGTAACAAACAATTAAAAAAACCACATACAAAGTATACAATATACTCAACTTTTGTCTATGTATTCCGATGACACCGGTAAATCATCATATTCAGCATAAGATGTACTTCATCTTATCTTTTCTCTGGGGAGCCCATCGTTTCCAACGCCCAATAATCAATATACATTGCAGGCACCTCTTCTGCAGACTTAGAGATCCGTGCATGAGCCAATGGGTCCTTTGTGTACCCCTTGTTTATATACCTTAGTATGGGGTGTTGGCTTGCCGGATATTAAGCCCATATCAGTTACATACAGTGCTAGGTATCAAGCACTCATTGGTCCAGCATAGTATTGACCAAACTTATCTCTCTTGCACATGCTCCGTAAGCACTAAGATATTACCAGACAAAGACATACATTAATGACGTATCCTAATGTCTGGAGATGAACTCTATTTCAAGGCTCTTTTGTGTAGAGTCTGGACATCACTGCTTGCTTACAATGGAATGTAGCTAACTGATAAGAACATAGAAGTTATGAATGGCTCATTATACTTCTAGTAGTAGAAATGACAGGTAGAGCTAGGCCTCAATTTATATCTTCTTTGACCCCAAAAGGACATTTGACCATTCTATGGAAAAACAGCAACTGTATTAAGACAATCTAATTTCAAACCTCAAAGAGGCCTAGCAAGGGGTATATGTGTTTGTAACTTATATGCCTATGTAGAAATTAACTATTTAATCCACTGATTACAGATGATTATATATATTACATATAATAATGATAGCCATAAAGATGATTGTATATATTACATATAATAATGATAGCCATAAAGATGATTGTATATATTACATATAATAATGATAGCCATAAAGATATCCAAGCAGCTGAATGTAAATGTGCACTTACTGTATAACAAGAAATGGGAATATTTATTGTATTTTCTAACACTTTAACTTAAAATAGCAAGACGTACATAATATAAATAATATAAACCATACAAATAACAGGTTTTATATACACACACATATACCCTGCACCCATAACATTAGGTATGCAGTCGGGAAGCCGGCGGACCCAATCCCGACAGCCGGCTTCCCGACTGCTTTATCCCGGAGAGGGTGAAATGACTGGCGTCTACATCTAGACGCCTGTCATTTTACCGATGCCGGGAGACCGGCACCCGGCATCCCGTTCGAAGGGATGCCGGGCGATGCTGCGGACAGCTGCGCTCGGGGGGGGGGTTGGTTTAGGGCTCCCGGGGGGACTATGGGTTAGGCTCCTCCCCGAGAGGTTAGGGTTAGGCTAGGGGGAGGGAGGGTTAGGGTTAGGCTAGAGGGAGGGTTAGAGTTAGGCAACCCCTGGGGGGACTTAGGGTTAGGCACCCCCCCGGGGGACTTAGGTTTAGGCGGCAGGGAAGTGTTAGGTTTAGGTACTTAGAGGGGGGGATTAGAGTTAGGCACTGGGGGGAAAGGTTAGAGTTAGGTACCCTAAAGGAGGGTTAGGGTTAGGGTGGGGGAATAGGTTAGTGAATACTTCCCTGGGGACGATCGGGATTTTCATCCTGTTCAGGCAGCTGCTGTCGGGATTTGAACCACCATCCAGAGGTCTGGCGGTAATTCATACCGATTCCTAACATTAAACACATCTCCTAAATATTGTGTATGTCCCCCTGGTGCTGCCAAAGCAGCATGGACTCCACAAGCCCTCTGAAGGTGTTCTGTGGTATTTGGTATCAAGATCGTTACCACCAGGATCACCAGTGCAACCGTATTGCAAATGCTCACACTGCTGCAAGCACCAACAATTATTCCACGTATAAATATCATATTACATCCTTTACTCATCACTTCATTAGTCTCTGCACACGTCACCTTTCTGTTCTTATACAGATTCAGACATCCTACGTCAGCATTATCTGCAGAATATACAGTATATATATAAATTCAAGGCAGACGAAAGCGCAGAGAAAACCTCATTAGTGTTCACTAGATTTGCTAAATGCTGTGGTGTGTGCCTGTGCCGAATAGACTAGAGCACGAGGGACTAGTAACTGTGTAGATGAGTTCCAGCTGATCATATAATATATGTGAAAGTACCAATTATTTTTATAAACAGAATACAACCGCAAAGGACCAGTTAATAAATGAATGAATTCTAATGAACCATAAAATCAGTTACCAGAAAATCTTTCACAACTTAAGCTGCATACACACTCAACGATTTAGTAAATGAACGATTTTAGTAAACGATTTTCGTTCATTTTTTCAAGGGACTGTGGGCCTGATTCAGAGCCGCTCGTAAGCGGACGCTCGTTCGTAGTCAGTCGATGTTGTCCAACCACGCATGCGTCGGTGTAACAGTGCGCATGTGCGTACGTCTGATTGCGGTCATTTTTCAGTCGATCATAGACACAGCGAACAGGAAGTGACATGTCAAATGTGATTGACAGAACTGTCCGTTTTGGGGTGGTGACGGGGGTGGAGATGGAAAAACGCAGGCGTGTCGAGGCGGTTTTTGGGCATACATAAATTATCTAATGCGAGCGCCAAATGTGAACGGAACAAGTGATACGTCACTGTTTCATACAATTTCCATTAAGACTGCTCGCTCAGCTTGTGGTCTGGTATAGTCTACCGCAATGACGATGGTCTCTTCGTACTTCCCTGGACTCATCGATGGTGTAGCGATTTATCAATTGAGGCCACAAAAACAATCATCTTTTAATTGCAAAACTGCTTGTAAGGTGTTTAGGAAATAGACCTTTTTTAGTAGCTAAAAACCGAATGCAGGTGAACTACTCAGCTGCTAATTTCTGGGTCATACAATCAATTAGCTAACAAATGTTTTTTTATTTTTGGGGGCTTTTAAAATATTTGCAAGTGTTTCTTTTTTAGGGAAACAATATTGTACGCATGTTTTTTTTTTTATAATTTTTTTGGGGACAAGAAACCAATCGTCCTTTTTTTTTGATAAGTGTTAATTAGAACTCATTAATTCTTTTTAACCCTTGTTTTTTTTTTTAAATTAAATGTTTCTATTTCCATTGTATTGTTTCTAAGTTTGTTTGAGGGATTACCTTTTAACCAGTTTTGGAATAAATCAACAATAGAATTTTGCAGATTTTGATCATAATTTTATTAAATGATTGTGTCCATTTTTGTTTTTTTAATTTTCTAATTTTTCCATAAACATATTTATTTTCAGGTAAAAAATGTTCAAAAAGATTTGTGCCACACACACACAAAATAAGTGGCATTTGAACTAAAAAAATAAAAACAAATAAAAACAATTCCCAAGAAAGGGGAGGGAGGTTGTTGTCATGAAGGAATATGGGGCAAACACAGAGATGGATTGTGGGGTAATTAGCCAGTGCTGTCATTGCCTTTTAGGCCGTTTGGCCGGGGGTTGGAGGGAGCCAGAACTGGGCCGGGAGCTCCTTCGGCTGACCTGGCCAGAGGCAGATGTTGTGGCCTCTGGACTTGGCATAGGGCTATGCACATTTGGAGGGATGGCTGTTGTTGTGCCAGAGGTGGAGGGTCCTGATGTTCCAGCAGGAAGGGAGGCCGGCTCCAACATGTGCTGGCGAACAAGCTGCTCCAGGGCATTTGCAATTCTCATGTTTGCCCCAGTATTTTCCGCCAGGGCATTTGTAATTCTCACGTTGGCCGCAGTATTTTCCTCCAGGGCTTCCGCCACCCGTAGCAGATTGGCGTCCATCCTCAGCAGAATCTCGGTGTGCTGATCCATTTTAACATTGAGATCAGTGAGGAATGCCCTGGACTGTCTTCCACAGGGTCCCCAGCCGGATCTACTGCTTCCTCCCCTGCAGAGCCAGAAGAAATTCTGTGGCCAAAGCTCACCTCTGGAGCAGACTCATCCGCCTGTGTCTCTGTGAGAAAAAAGAGAAAAGAGTAAAATTATAATCTAGATATTTTACAAAACACATTTCTGAGTTGTTAAAATTACAACATTTATCTGGGGCAACATGAGGAGCCGCAAAGTCTGGCATGTCGGTATCCATGTTTGACACGCCCAACACCTCCTCATCCTGCACACACCCCTGTGCCAGCTCCTCCAAATCCATGAGCTCAAGTGACACAGCGGTGAGACCCCCACCTGTCCCCCCTGCATGCTTAGCCCTATCAGCCAGTTTTTGTTTAAGCCAATATTTGAAGTCGCTCCATATGTTGGTTAAAAAGTTGGCATTATTACTGCAGTATTTGGACCTGTAAACACTTTTTAGTCAAATGTAGTTTTTACGTACCGGCGTTTGACTTCCCGAGTTGAACGTTCAACTCACCCACCCCATTGACACCACTGGCTATGTCGTCCCACAGTTTCCATCTCTGGGTTGCACCCATATTCCTTGGTGCCTGTGCCAGGTTGTCGTTGCACATTTGCACCAATACCTCCATCTCCTTCCTTGTGAATTGTGGCTGCCTTTTTTTTTGGCCCTAGTTTGCCTACTAGGCCCAGCAGCCTCTTCCATGGCATCCTCCACACCTTTTTTTTAAATGTTTTTAAAATATTTTAAGTAAAATGTTTCAAAATGTAATGTTAAACATAAGCATTTTCCCCTTAAAAAACAAATACTTACATGGCGCCTCTTGGCTAGTACTTTGCTGCTCTGTACTCATTGTCTTTTCTCAATGCAGCAGACCAATTTGGGCCTTCAGTGACGTTTTTATACATGGATCAGCATTATTCGTCCGCATCATTCATTGTGCGCTCCTATTGTCCGTCCTCAATTCCTTAATTTGAGTGGGAAAATAAAGATTTATTTATGGCTTTGTGTTACTCCATTCGAGGTGGCATTTTTGGATTGTTGGAGGAATTTCGGGGTAGTGGTTTGTAGTTAGGTTACTGGAGCGTGAAGGAGTTGTTGGTATTTTTTTGAAGGAGCATTTTTGTATTACTTTTTTTCTTTAAGTTATCAGTTTTTGTGTATTGTTTTTTGCTATTTTTATTTATATTTTTGAGAAAGTATTTCAATAAATCCCATAAACATTTATTAATAAATTTTGGTTACATTTTTATATATTTTTTTGTTGTTTACAGTTATTTTGGCTGGAACCCAAGTGACCTTTTATAACTTTTTGATATTTGTCTGTTTTTGGTAAGTGTTCTTGGTTTTATTAATTCACAAATTAGATGTGTTGGTCTTAGCATATGTTTTGCTAAGTAATGTGTGCTTGTTCTGTGTAAAATCGTGTCTTAACTCTAAATGTAGCGTACTATTTTGCGAACTAATGTGTGCTTGTTCTGTGTAAAATCATGTCTTAACTCTAAATGTAGCATACTATTTTGCGAACTAATGTGTGGTCCCTTCTCTAAATTTTAAAAATATATATTTGGTTTAATTCCTAGTTTATAAAATTAATCTTAAAAATATTTTCTACTTTTGAAATGTAGTTGGATTTTCACATGACACGACCCAGGCCTGTAAGAATCTTTGGTTTTCTTTGAAAAGATGAGTATATTTTTCTTAAAACATTTGTCTAAAGCAATAACTACCTGGCTTAACATTTCAGGTTGATGTTGGTCGTATTATATTGGCCATGGTTCCAGAACCCGACCAACCTCAACTTCATCCCAGGCGTAGGTCTCGTAGGCATGCAAGGCTCCAGATATATAGAACACGTGTCACCCTTTTTGGAATGCCAGATGATGAGGTGTTAATGCGATACCGTCTGCCTCCAAAAATCATCATAGACACTCTCTCATTAATAGAGAGTGATCTTGAACGGCAAATTGACAGTCCTACAGCAATACCACCACTTACGCAATTAATGTCGGTGTTACATTTTTGTGCCTCAGGATCCTTTCAAACCACCGTGGGAATAGTCGCAGGAATCTCCCAATCCTCCTTTTCAATAATCCTGAGGGCAGTGATGGATGCACTATTTAAACACCTCCATCATTTTATTAAAATGCCATTGGATATGGGTTCCCTTAATGTGGTGAAGGATAAATTTTACCAAATTGCTGGCTTCCCACAAATCATAGGGGTTGTGGATGGCACTCACATACCACTTCAGCCTCCAGCAATGCTGGAGGCAATATTTAGGAACCGAAAACACTTTCATTTGATGAATGTAATGGTGGTATGTGATGCCTCTCTCCAGATCCTGTCCCTGAATGCCAAATTTCCAGGCAGTGCACATGATTCCTTCGTCATCTGGCAATCAGGGATTTGGCACAAATTAAATAACCTACAAGATGGTGATGTGTGGCTTCTGGGAAAGTTGACACCTTCTGTTGAAACCAATGCAAAGCTTTATACCCATTGGTCCTGATGTTGTTTTTTATATTTTCACAGGAGACAGTGGTTACCCTTGCACGCCCTGGCTGCTCACTCCTGATTTGGTTCCCACACCAGGGCCACAAAGTCAGTATAATTCTGCACTTACAGCCACCAGGCAGGTGGTGGAGCACTGTATCGGCCTTTTAAAAGGTCAATTCAGATGCCTCCACCGCTCTGGTGGCGACCTCATGTATTTGCCGGCTATGGTTTCCAAAATTGTGGTCATGTGTGGGATATTTCACAACATCACTATAAGGAAATAATTCAAAATAAACTTTATTTTTGTATATGCATTTTTTGGTTATGGCAAAAACTTAGTGGTGCAGGAGTGCACAAAGGTGGCCCAATGCCACCAGCATGGCAATGACATGGCCCTGAAGACCAATCAATCTGGCAGCAATTGCCTTGTGACGCCTCTAGGCCTCTGTAGGGAAAAAATGTGCGGATTACTAAAATAACACCTTCATTTAGATTTGAAAAACACACAAAAAATTCTGGCTATACTAAAAACAAACATCAGTTACAAAAACATGTCCAAAAAAAAGGAATGCCAAACGAAAGGATTTAAAAGAAATAAGGGCCGAAAAAGAAGAAATAAAAAAAACAAACATGTATTTAACCTAAGCAAAACTACAACATTTGTTGGTACCGTAAACAAGAAAGACACAAGTGTGAGTGTTTGGACATGTGTCATATGTGTAAGGGGAAAACATCCTTGACATTGTTTCACAAAGATATATATATAAAAAAAAATCAAACTACTTTACTGTTTTGAACTGCACAGACAAAAGGACAACATCAACCAAATTAAAATATTTTCAACAAAAAACCCCCAAAAAACCATAGTTAAAAATGTAAACATACCGGTCACACTGCTGACTGGGCCTGGAGCCCCGAATTCCTCCTCATCTGAGGTGGGCCAGTGCCTCATGGAAGGAGGAGGGCTAATGTTTCCAGAAGTGGAGGGTGAGGAAAAGAGAGGGGGGGTTTGAGGGGAGGGGGAAGTTGGAGAGATGGTAATGTGAGGAGAACGAAGGGACTTAAGGATGGCAAGGTCTGGGGTGGAGGGGGAATTTGGGGAAGAGTGGGCAGGGGATGTTTGGGTGGGAGTGGGGGATAGGGGTCGAGACACACATCTGCAACGTCTGACTATCCGCTCTGCCCCTAAATGATGGAGAAAAACATTTTTAATTACTAATTTCTTTTTTTTGGGGGGGGGCCAAAAAAACAACAACAGGGCAATACTGTAAACATGCACACGCAGGTATGTCCAAAATAAACCAACAGAGCTATACTGTAAACATGCACACGCAGGTATGTCCAAAATAAACCAACAGGGCTATACTGTAAACATGCACACGCAGGTATGTCCAAAATAAACCAACATGGCTATACTGTAAACATGAACACGCAGGTATGTCCAAAATAAACCAACAGGGCTATACTGTAAACATGCACACGCAGGTATGTCCAAAATAAACCAACAGGGCTATACTGTAAACATGCACACGCAGGTATGAGAAAAAAAAAAAAATAACATAAAAAATTATAAACATACACAGAAACACTTACTTTGCGCAATCCGGAGATGCAAAAGGGCCAGCAGGCGTGGTGATCTGCGCCGCAGATCCGACCACCTGCGTTCCAACTGCCCTATTTCTACTTCAGGGTCCATAGGGTATCCACAGGATACCTTGGGGTATAGGTGTGACGTCAGTCGCAGGGCACCAAAGAGTTAAGCTTTCAGCCTCCCAGGATGCACTAGGTCCCCCTCCTATACCCCGCCCCCGGGCCAAGGCACCTCAGTTTAGTTTGGTGCCCGGCCGGAGTCGGGTGCACCTGTTGGAGTGGGGGCTAGAAGAGCCCCTGAAGCTTTTTCTTCATGCAGCTGTGGCTGCACATCTGGATGAACAGCATGGACAGTCAGTCCTGACATCCATGCTGTCTTCCCTACACCCCGCCGGTACCAGAACGCCGGTACTGATCCGGGGATGCTGGTGGGCGTCTGGGGTCACAGCTAGCGGTGACCCCAGATGTTCTGGACCATGGCCGGATTCAAGGGGGACAGAGGTAAGCAGCGGGGTCCCGCGGTGGGTCCCCGCTGATCACATGGTCCTAAGTCCCCAGGCAGGGGGCTCCCTGGGGACTGGCTGCAGCGTGGAGCCAGGCGACCAACCTGCGCTTCCACTACCCCCTGGGACAGCGGACCGCAGCAGAGCGGTAGCGCTGCGGCGTCCCAGGGGTTAAATGCATGCCAGGGGAGCGCGCCTTCCCTGTCTCACAGCCGGCGCCTCCCCCGCTGCACACAGCCCTCTCTGCACTGTGCTGACTGGTCCTGTGTCAGCGCTCCTCCCCCAGGCCAGCTTCTCTCTGCTCCTCGGCGGCCATCTTCTCTGCAACGCATGGTGAACGCTGCTGGAAGTCTGGAAGGAAGCATCGTGGTCTGGGTCCCCCCGCATACCTCTCCTCCGCTGTGGCTCAGGTCTGTGTATGCAGCGCTGTGTCCTACCAGGCCCTGTGTCTGTGTAGTTGAGTGATCAGCGCTGTTAGTGCAGGAATTGTTATTTCTCTGCATTGTATGTGACTGTGCTAGCGCTGCCTGTAACTTTTCTTCTCTAAACTGTCAGCTTTATTACTGTCCCTGTTCTTTCTGCTAAAGCCCTTGCGGTGCGGTGCTGCAGGGTGGTCTCTCGCCTATTTAATACTTAATTGGTGAGAGAGGTCACATACGTGGTGCCATCATGTCTGAAAGTGATTTTCCCCTCCGGCTACAGTGTACCACGTGCAAAGTACCGTTAGCGGAGGGGGAGGGTAGCGCGGAGGGCCTTTGCCGGCAGTGTTTGTCCATGGCGCGGCCTATTACGGTTACAGCACCGGTACAGGAGCCGCCCTGGGCTTGTTTCGCTCAGGCGTTAACAGCTTTAGTGGGCCAGTTAGCTCCGCAGCCCGCGTTTACTCCGATGGGTTTGTCCCAGCAGTCTGTGGTGTCGTCACCCATGCAGGGGTTCCCACGACAATTGGTGGTACCCCACAGTCTCCCTATTTCCCCGCTCCCGGGTTCTCAGGAGCCAGCGTGGGTTAACTCCCTGACGAGTTCTGTACAGCACTTGTCGGATGTGTTGCAAGGGGAGTCTGTGATGCGGCCTCATAAAAGGCCGGTGGCGTCTCTGTCCGCTCCTTAGGAGGATGACGAAGGGACGTCTGATGATGGGGAGATTCTGGATCCTTACGATCAGGAACCTTTCCATACTAAGGACGCTGATGCTAAGTCCAAAGTATATATTCCTGGACTTATTCGGGCGGTCCGCACAGCCTTGGTGATTGAGGACGAAGTTCCCCCAGCGGCTAAATCTAAGTATGCCTTTTTCAAAGATGTGAAGGGCGATGCCACAGTCTTTCCTCTTTCGGGTCAGTTGGTGGACCATTTAGAGGAGGCGTGGAAACAACCTGGCAAAAGATACCAGCCGCAGAGACGCCTGGCGGTGGCTTATCCGTTCGCGGATAATTATTTTGCTAAGTGTGAATCCCCTCCACAGGTGGATTCTCACGTGACCCGTCTTGTCCGTAGTGCCACATTGCCGATGCCATCCATGTCCTCCCTTAAGGATGCTACGGACCGCAAGGTAGAAATCTGCCTGAAGTCCGCTTATTCCCTTGCAGGGGGGGCAGCACGGCCGGCTATGGCCATTTGCTGGGTTGCCAGAGCGATGGAGCGCTGGGCGGATTCATTAGAGGCTTCTTTTGAATCCGACTGTCCGGCCGAACAGGCGGAGTTGATTGGCAATCTCCGTGATTCGGCCACCTACATCAACGAGGCGGCTCTAGACATTAGTACTCTGGTGTCTAGAATTTCTTCAGCAGCGGTAGCTGCTCGTCGCACCTTGTGGCTGCGATCCTGGAAGGCGGATGCAGATCCAAGAAAGGTCTGGAAGCGTTGCCGTTTACCGGAGAAGTTCTCTTCGGTCCGGATCTGGATAAGATTGTGGCCACGCTGGCGGCAGCCAAATCTGCTTGTCTCCCGTCGGCCGCTGCTCCTTCTGGTTCTGGACCATCGTCCTTTCGGTCATCTAGGGCCCAGGGCAGGCCCAAACCACAGTCGTTTCCTCGACAGGCTGGCCCTAAGAAATCGGTCAAGCCCCGGAAACAGGCATGGAGTACCAGACGTCCGGCCCCCAAGCCAGATGACAAGCCTGTGGCCTGACGGTCCGGGTCTCCCCTTGGGGGATCCCAGGGTGGGAGGCCGCCTGCTGCAGTTCTCCCGGTGTTGGTCGTTCACTACGACAGACACTTGGGTTCTGGAGGTGGTCTCTCACGGGTACGCCCTCTCCTTCCGGCACAGACCCCCGGCTCGATTCTTCACCACGGGTCTACCATCAGACCGGAACAAGGCTACGGAGCTGCGGAAGGTATTGCACACTATGCTCCAGGCTGGAGTTATAGTGCCTGTTCCATTCTCCCAGAGGGGCCAGGGTTTCTATTCAAATCTATTTTTGGTACAGAAACCCAATGGGTCATATCGTCCGATTCTCAACCTCAAAGCACTCAACAAGTCTTTGCGGGTCCCGAAGTTTCGGATGGAGACCCTACGGTCCATCATTCTGGCGCTGGAAACTGGGGACTACATGGTGTCATTGAACTTACAGGACGCTATGGCGGTCATGGCGGCTTCTCTGCGGCTGCAAGGAGTCCGCATGTTGCCGTACTTGGACGACCTGTTATTGGTGGCAGGATCTCCAGAGCTCCTGTTACACCACTTGGACCTGACCATTGCACTGCTGCAATGGCACGGCTGGCTAATCAACTGGCAGAAGTCCACTCTAATCCCGTCTCGGAGGATTCTGCATCTTGGAGCCTTATTGGACTCGGGACAGCAAAGGATCTTCGTGACGGAGGACAAGATCTCTGCTTTACAGTCAAGGGTGCGCAGTTGTCTGCACAGCCGCCGGGTGTCCTTACACTCGGCGATGAGGTTACTGGGCTCCATGGTGTCGGTGTTCGACATGGTGGAATACGCCCAGTTTCACTCCAGACCTCTGCAGCACCTGATCCTGTCCAAGTGGAACGGGCTGCATCAGTCTCTGAAGTTCCAGACGATTGTGCTCACCCCGGAGGTTCGCCTGTCCCTTGCGTGGTGGTTAAATACGACCCACCTCAACAAGGGACGTCCGTTCTGGGTTCCAAATTGGGTCCTGTTGACAACGGACGCCAGTCTTCGGGGCTGGGGAGCAGTTTCGGGTCCACACTTGTTCCAGGGCAGGTGGACACCGACAGAAGCGGAGCTTCCAATAAATATCTTGGAACTCCGTGCGGTCTTCAATGCTCTCCTGCAGGCACAGCGGTTTCTCCAGGGTCACCCAGTGCAGGTCCAGTCGGACAATGCTACCACCGTGGCCTACATAAACAGGCAAGGAGGAACTCGCAGTCGGGCGGCTCTCGTAGAGGTCTCTCGGATCCTGGTTTGGGCGGAGCGCAATCTTCCGGCCATATCAGCGGTCTTCATCCCGGGAGTGCTAAATTGGGAGGCGGACTTTCTAAGTCGCCAGGACGTTCATCCAGGGGAATGGTCCCTGCACCCGGACGTTTTTCAACTACTGGTGGACAGGTGGGGTCTTCCAGAAATCGACCTCATGGCGTCCCGGCACAACAACAAGTTGCCGGTGTACGGGTCTCGCACAAGAGACGAAGGGGCGTCTCTGGTGGATGCTCTGTCCGTCCGGTGGACGTTCAGGTTCGCATACCTGTTCCCTCCGGTCTCCCTTCTTCCACGGGTAATCCGGAAATTCAAACAGGAAGGAGGGACGCTCCTGTTGATAGCTCCCGCGTGGCCCAGACGGCACTGGTTCTCAGACCTTCAGGGTCTGTCCGTGGACAGTCCTCTGCGGTTGCCGCTACGACCGGACCTTCTGTCTCAGGGTCCTTGTCTTCACCCGGACCTGACTCGGCTGTCTTTGGCGGCGTGGCTGTTGAGACGGCCATGCTGAGGTCCTGGGGGTTTTCCAGCTCTGTGGTGCGTACCATGTTACGAGCTCGGAAACCGTCTTCCGCGAGGATATACCATCGCGTGTGGCATACGTTCTTCCAGTGGTGTCGACCGAGAGGTTATGCACCGCGGGAGTTTTGTCTGTCTCGGATTCTCGCCTTCCTGCAAGCGGGACTAGATCATGGGCTTCGCCTTGCTTCTTTGAAGGTACAGGTTTCGGCCCTATCTGTCTGGTTTCACCGTAGGATTGCTACAATCCCGGATGTGCGCACCTTTATGCAAGGTGTTCTCCGTATTCAGCCGCCCTTTGTTCCACCTGTGGCGCCTTGGGATTTGGCTGTGGTCCTGAGGGCTCTCCAAGGACCGCCGTTTGAACCACTGGGCTCAGTGGATATTAAATGGCTAACAGCTAAGACTGTTTTCCTTCTGGCCGTTGCTTCAGCCAGACGTGTTTCTGAGTTAGGGGCTCTTTCTTGTAGACCCCCTTTCTTGGTTTTTCATGGGAACAGGGCAGTGCTCCGCACTCGGCCCGAGTTTCTTCCCAAAGTTGTTTCCCAGTTTCATGTTAACGAGGAAATAGTTGTTCCGGCCTTTAACTCACCGGGTCTTTCCGTGGGTGAGGCCTCTTTGGATGTTGTGCGGGCCTTAAGGACTTATGTTGACCGCACTTCTTTGTTTAGGAAGTCGGACGCTTTGTTGTCCTCTATGGCTTCTGTAAAAAGGGTTGGCCTGCTTCAAAGCAAACTTTGGCAGCCTGGATCCGTATGGCTATTTCTGAAGCTTATCTTCATGAAGGCCTACCGGTCCCTCCTTCTCTGAAGGCTCATTCCACTAGGTCTGTGGGTCCTTCGTGGGCAGCTCGACGTGGTGCCTCGGCAGTTCAGATCTGCAAGGCTGCTACGTGGTCTTCTGTCCATACCTTCGTGAGGTATTACAGGTTTGACACCTTCGCCTCTCAGGATGCTTCCTTCGGGCGGCGGATTCTCCTTTCTGCACAGGAGCGTCCCCACCCTTAAAGGATACTGCTTTGGGACATCCCCAAGGTATCCTGTGGATACCCTATGGACCCTGAAGTAGAAAATATGAGATATGGTAAGAACTTACCCTTGTTATCTCTATTTCTACAAAGTCCATAGGGTTCCACAGGACTCCCGCCCTGTCGCACCTGTGCTGCAGATGGGCTTTGCTCTGGTCACCGGTTTTCCGTCTCCCTCTGGTGAGAATGTGATTCTTGTATGTGTCCAGATCTTTGTTCTCTCTCTTCCTTCTCCTCCTCCGGCCTATGGCTTGGTAACTAACTGAGGTGCCTTGGCCCGGGGGCGGGGTATAGGAGGGGGACCTAGTGCATCCTGGGAGGCTGAAAGCTTAACTCTTTGGTGCCCTGCGACTGACGTCACACCTATACCCCAAGGTATCCTGTGGAACCCTATGGACTTTGTAGAAATAGAGATAACAAGGGTAAGTTCTTACCATATCTCATATTATTTCGGTGATAGCCGAGGGAACGCAGGCGGCAGCGCACCTCCGCGTAGGCCCTCCGCTTGCGGAGGTTGGTGATGGGGGCCGGATGGTCTGTAATTCTCTCGTCCATCACCTCAGTGAGGACCAGTAGCTCCCGCCTACAGAAAGTGTTGGCTCTCATGATGGCAATGATTTTCTTTACACAAAACAGTTTTAATAAAGGTCCTAGAAAAAATTTGATTGGCTAATATACTTTGTAAATTAACAGGAACAATTATATTGGTTATTGTATGAGTCATGTGACCTACACCCTCACATATATAATGTGAGATGATAGGCTTGATGCAGTGACATGCGTAAGCTAATTTAAATATAAAAATTAAAGTAGTAAAATTTGCCTAGAAAAAAAAACGCAAAACATTAGTAGCATTCAAACAAACTTTTAATTTAGAAAAACCATCCCCTTGGTCAAACCGTACGTATTCTGCGGAAGAAATGACACACACTAACAAGAATAAAGTTTATTGACATTGAAAAAAAACCCAGGATTGCAAACATGTGAATAACAATTAAGGTAATTAATATAGTGATTGCCATTAATCGATTCAAGTATGTTTGCAGAATGAAATAGCAGGCAATCGAAAACTGACAGGGCCACTTCCGGAATTGACGTGTGCGAGCGCTCCCTGCAACCAAAGAGGAGACGGACGCTCGCTATTTTGAACGTTCGCTAGCTAGAGGAGGAGTTGGGAGAATATGGGGCGGAAGGTTAGCTACGAGCGAACATACGAGCGAGCACTTGCATTTAAATATTTCCGCTGGTACGGCAGACGAGCGAATGGCCACTTGCGTCCGGCTCTGAATCAGGCCCTGTATCAGACTGTGGAGTTGCAAAATGACTCAAGAAACTACAAGAAACATAGAGGAATATACTGCTGACTCCTTTTGGCTCATTGCAAACTGATAAAGTTCTAAAAGGACGATGCTCTGCCAAGATATATAATTGTTTCTTTTATATGTGTGTATTATATACTGTTGGATTTTTATATACATGTTTGTATTTTATTAAAATGTATTAAATATATAAACTGTGCTCTTTAATACCCAGTGATAGGTTTACTTCTTTGTATTCTAATTTGGTGCTCCAGAGTACTAGCTAGGAGCTGCAATTAATATTTAAAGTGACCACCACCAGTAAATTGCTTGCATCTGAATTTAATCATTTTTAGTCTTTTCCTGATAGCAGTTATACCTTACATAGTAATTACCTCCTTTCTCCAAGTAAACTAACCTCATAGAGATCAAAAGCCTCCTCTATAGTGTGGTTAGTATCTGTCCTCTACTTGTTACTATATATAAGATTGCAACATCGCAGCACATTTATATTACATTATGAGGCTTTGAAACATGTGTAGCAACTAACTACCCTAATTCCATCAGAGATTCATACTGAGATACTGGTTGCTGTCACACACAGGGAATATTTTTACATAGGACACAGCCAGTCCATCTTTTAACCCCTTATTTTCTATGTACAGACATCTGTATTATTGTCTCATTTTCTCTATATACCTGTCTTTGTACTATTTCGCTAACTACCATATTAGAAGATATCTGAAATAATAAAAATGTAAAAAAAATGAAGCAAGCGAAGAATTGCAAAAATCATATTAAGTATAAAAAATAAGATTGATATATAATAGACAATAAAAACCTTAATGTAGCTAAGAAGTGCAGTGTAAAAACATTGTTTTAAAAAACATTGTATGTGTTTTGTTTAGGTTTAGTCTGGATAAAACGATTTATAAAGTGCACTCATTATGGTCGTCTGTCCTTCTCTGTCATGTTTATTACAGCTTATATGTATTTACTGACTACAAGAGTAGCGCCACATTCTAGGCCTTGATAAGTACAGTATTTACTGTAGTTTTGAATTTCTATTCATTAATAGAAAATACCCTCTTAATAATTGTATATAATAATTAATAATTCTCTTGTGTGAGCAAAGCTTTTACACTTTTGGAATATGAAGTATGGAATTATATTTGAACTATCTCCCTCCAGAAAATTTAACATATAATGAAAATATTTGAAAATACTTCGTGGTCATTAATGCGAAGTCTTACATAAATAAGTGTATTGTATTATGATATTCAAGCTCTGTTTCTTTTATACTCGTGAATGTGTATTGCGTTATACTAATCAAAAAGTAACTTTATTTTGTTTTTTCTTCTTTCTTTTTATTTTTTAATTTCTATTTTTTCCTGTCCTCTCTTTTGTTGATATGTAATTAAAAAGATGGTATTGGATCTATATTTTTAAAGTAATTGTACTACTTGTTACGGTTTTATTATAATCTCTGAATATATTTTATTGTATTTTCTATTTTGTATTTTCAAAATTGAGAGTGACTGTATTTTTGTATATTTTGTGCAAAATTAATCTTTGTTGTTTTGTTTGCTCTTACAATACTAATAAAAATTGTTTAAAAAAAAAAAAAAAGTGGGATCATCTGACCTGGGCCTCCGCTGCTGGATCCAGAACTGTTGTTTACTACTTTTGTGAACTGGGAATAAGTTTTCTGCCTGCTGGTTTTCTGATGTAATGTATCCAGGACATCAGAATATTTAATGTATCTATACCATCATTACATCTGGCAGGCACAATACCAAAAGGGGATGTGTATGGTCATATCGATGGCTCATTTTTTAATTTTATATGTGAATGTTATTGTTTATGAAATCAATTTAATACACAGTTTTGCACTATTAGAAGTTCATTTTTCTCTTCACGTGTTTATAAGAACTTCCTTATGGTGTGGTGTCATATAGACATTTAGAACTACAGTACTATGACGTATTCATTGCCAAGAGGATTTTATTGTATGGATTGAAGACTGCATGTGTACCAGAGCTGCATTAAAGTAGAGATTTATATCTTTATTTCAAGACTTGTTATTGTGGAAGGTGGTGAAAAGCTTCTTTTATCTCTCTCTACGGGCTAATTTCCTGTACTTATTGCGCTCTATCATTCGCCCAATTTTTTTTTGTTCTGTAAAGTTGCAATGTGAATTTGGGAACAAGCTCGTGCAGGGAGACTGGCTCCATTAAGAGAAGAGCCACAGTGCAGCTTCTGTGCAGATATAAAAAAAAACATCACAGATGTACACAATGTCTACATTTATGTATTTGAGCGATCATCGGTGATCTGCACCTAAGTTACCGTTCTCGCTCACAGCGGGAGATTTATCCGCAAAGTGATTGACAGCAGGGACCGTGTGTGGGCAGCAATGGTTAGGTGGTGACTCAGACGTAGGCGTGCCGCTACCATTTTCGGGGCATGCCTCAGTCCGTAGCTACGATCCTGTACGAAGTAAAAAAAAAAAGTCTTTGGACTCCATCGGCCATTCGGAGTAACCATAGGATTTGTTAGAGCTCTGATAATCGACTGGCCTGCATCTGATGCTGCTTTGTTGTAGTCAGACATTTGGATATGCGTAGCCACCGGTGGGCGTCCCAATACGAATCCCGGCGGGTGCGACATTTGAATATTTTAGCACATCCGCTGCGTACAAATTCACAGCAACGGCATTAGCATATAGCTCTGAATCAGACCCTAAGATGCCTGTTTGGAGGGGAATGACGTGCGGGTACTCGGTGCTCGGGTACGGATGATGCTGACAGCTGTGGGTCCCGCCTAATGCGCCAAATACATCTAAGACACACCCAGTTATGTGAGTATGTACTGTATAACTGATATAGCTGCAATCTGATAGCAGGGTTACAGTGTGCAGTGTGTAAAGCTTGTTTCCTATGCAGTTTGGGAAGGGTAAGGCTTCTGATATGTCATATTTGCGTCTTGTTTGTTTTACTTTTAACAGGCTCCAAGTGACTTGGGCCCGTTTTCAATTTGGAGCGAAAAGTCCGGACTTTTCACACCACATCAGAGGTTTTGCCCGCATATCCCCGTATTCAATTCCAAAGGACGCGAAAACGGGACCCGGCGAAACTTAAACCAGCGAAAAGTTCTGTCACTTTTGGGGAAATCAGCCTGACACCCCCCAAAAGGTGCTCTGACATGGGGGATCACTCTGGATACCCCCGAATAGCCCTGCTGAAGATATTTGGGGTTTTTAAGTGGTCTCAATCTGAGCTATTTTGCTTTTTTGCAGTAGTGGTGAAGAATAGCACTTTGGAGGCTTTTTTGGTGAAAATAACTATTCCCATCAAATTTGGGGTACATGAAAAATGGGTGCAAGAATATTTTTAATTGTCTGAAGGGTATGCAATCGGGAAGCCGGTGGACGTAAGCCTGCCAGCCGGCTTCCCGACTGCTTTATCCCGGCGAGGGTTAAATAACAGGCGTCTAATTCTAGATGCCTGTCATTTTACCGACGCCGGGAGACCGGCGCCCGACATCCTGATTGAAGTGATGCTGGGTGCCGCTGCGGACAGCTGCGGGGGGGAGGGTTAGGCTTAGGGCTCCCGGGGGGGGGAGGGTTAGGTTTAGGGCTCCTGGGGGGGCTTAGGGTTAGGCATCCCCCGGGAGGTTAGGGTTAGGCTAGGGTGAGGGAGGGTTAGGGTTAGGCACCCCCGGGGGGAGGTTAGGGTTAGGCACCCCCCTGGGGAACTTAGGTGTAGGCGGTGGGGAAGGGGGGGTTAGGTTTAGACCCTTAGAGGGGGGATTAGGGTTAGGTAATGGGGGGAAGGTTAGGGTTTAGCCACCCCTAAGGAGGGTTAGGGGGTTAGGTTAGTTGATACTTACTTGGGGACGACCGGGATTTTCAGTCGTGTCGGCCTGCCTCTGTCAGGATTTGAACCGCCGGACTTGTGTCCGGTGGTAATTCGTATGTATTCCGTCTAAAGTGAAGTGTTAAATAGTGCTAAAAACGCGCCTTCAGCATTCAGGTAAAACAAAAAACAGCTGGGGCATACTTGGGGGACCACCCAGGTGTCTATTTTGCTAGTTTTGAAGTTTGTACCCAAAACTTTTTTTTTGCCCCCTTTTTTAAAGTGCTTTTTTGAGGTGTTGTTTGTGGGGTTTCTTTTGCATTTTTTTATGCAGTTAGCGTCAGGGGGGGGGTGTACAAATGGTGCAGAGTGGTTTCCGGAACTCTGCACCCCAAAACCCCAATTCTGCACTTTTTTTCGCCTCCTATTCATAGGCGAAATTTTTTTGTCTTTCGTCGGGTTCATTGCATTGTCTTTTTGCACCTGCGAAAAGTCAATGTAATTGATACGAGGTAAAATGAAATCAACGAAAATGACATCATCGGCGAAACTTTTTTGACGATTCTGACTTTTCGTTCCTAATTGAATACGTCCCTTGGTATTTATTCTCTATACTTTTCTGCCACTTACTGTTGATCACATCTCATGTTTTTGGACAACTATACATAAGTAGCAAAATGCATTTTTTTCACCAGACACATTTTACCATTGCATTTCAGACACACATTTTTGTTGTTGCAATTACTTCCTTTTATTTCTTCAGTGCTCTTGTGAGCTATGCTGATCTGTACACATTGAAGGTCTGTTTACAATGCACAAAACTGCCTCCTACAGCCTGACTGATAATTATAAAGATCCAGGGGGAGGTGTATCAAACCTTGGAGAAAGATAAACTGAAGAAACACCCCTTAGTGACCAGTCAGCTTCTAACTGTCATTCTATAGACTATGCCAGATAAAATGACAGAAGCTGAACTTAACTCTCTTGAAGGTTTGATACATCTCCCCCTTTAGTCAATTAGATATTACTTTAATTTTCACATGAAAATAATGTGCTGTGGAGTTATACATAGTTTAAATATTAATATGATTCATTGTTTCCTAATATTGCATTAATATTAGAAATGAAGGCAGCCAAAATCCTAAACACGTACATATCAACTCTTATATATTCCATTCTAGAATCTGTATTTGGGCAGATTTTATAAACAAATGAAAAATAAACATATAAATAAATAACAATGTACAGTAGCAGCTTTTACAGGATGCAGTGAAGCAGGAAGATGTATTTGCGAGACGCAGGCCAGCGCACAGTGTTTCCCCGCACAGACAGCTGGAGTAAGAAATTAGATACATTTGTGCCTGAGCCATCAGTGTTGTTCTTTTGCTAATTTTGCTAATTTCATAATCTTATACCGTCTGCCCCAAATTTCTCATGGTCTAAGGAAAATTCATGATGTCGATATTTATTTGCAATGGAATAATGTGCCTCACTTTCTTATTTATGAAAAAAACAACTTCAGCAGCTTTGGGAGTGCTGCCCTTCCTTCCAGTGACGGGAACGGTGGTGTGCCATGAGTCCACACCCGTTTTTCTGGCGTGTGCACAAGGGTGTCCCTACTCACTGCTCCCAAATGTTGGGAGGAATGACTTCTCACAGTTGCAGATTGCACGCTAATCTGCTGTAACTGCTCCCACATTTTGCGCAGAGAATGTAATGCTGATATTTGCCGAGTTTTTTGTGCCCGCCATTGCATTGGCGTATTTATAATGGGTGCAAGGTGGGCTTCTGGGCCCACACCACACATTTTGCACCAGCTCCACTGGACATGCACAGTACTATGGGACTCCATACGCCACAGCATAGCGTGACTAGCAGGGCGCTACACCACAATGCCGACGTGCCGCAAGTGTGCGGCTTAAAACGCACAGTCAGTTTGTAATCCAGAGACCCATCTTTCACTCAGACCCCACTACTAGTTTCTAAGTCATGAAATCACTATAGTATCTAAGTCTGGCATGCACTGTCTGTGACTCCCGACCAGCTCCACTGGGCATGCACAGTATTATGAGACTCTATATGCCATAGCATAGCATGACTAGCAGGGCGCTACATGGCATATGGAGTGGCTCCACTGGGCATGCACTTGGAGATCCACTGTCTCCGCTGGGCATGCACAGCCCTCGCAGCTGGCAGCAACTACAGCGCCGACGTGCCGACAGTGCAACTAGTGTGCGGCTCAAAATGCACAGTCAGTTTGTAAAATGAGGTGTGCGTGTATCTAGCACTGTAATAATGACGGCAGAACACATGTATAATTTCATTTTCAAAAGTGTACTCAGGACTCACACACCAAATGATTTAATAATTTCTTATTATTACACACTCAATTACAGCTCTTGATTGATGACAACTACAGCATACCAAAGGACAGCTTCAGTGGAATTGGGATTTACCCATGCCCGGAGGTTGGAATCCCGACAGCGGCATCCCAGCAGAGGAGGAAATCCCGATTGTCAAAGGTAAGTATATACTAACATATTTCTACCCCCTAACCCTAACCCTCCCTTAGGGGTGCCTAACCTTCACCTGCAGTGCCTAACCCCCCCCTCTAAGTGCCCAAACCTAACCCCCCCTTCCCTGCCACCTAAACCTAAGTCCCCCAGAGGGGTGCCTAACCCTAAGTCCCCCCCCAGGGGTGCCTAATGCTAACCCCCCTTCTCCTAGCCTAAACCTAACCTCCCGGGGGGGTGCCTAACCTAAGTCCCCCCGGGGAACCCTGAACCTAACCCTCCCCCCTCCCGCTCGGTGCCCAGCATCCCTTCGATTAGGATGCCGGGCGTCGGGTTCCCGGCGTATGTCTAATGACAGGCGTCGGCATATCGACGCCTGTCTTTAGACCCTTGCCGGGATATGACAGTTGGGAAGCTGGCTGTCAGGATTAGGTCCGCCGCCTTCCCGACTGCATACCGCTGCAGTCACCCAATGAGCGGCGGGAATACAGATATTGCATTGTCTTTTTTTTACGCATTTGCTGTGCAGTTTAGGAAAGCGACATCTGATTGACAGAACTGTACTACACTCTCCAGCTTTTCTAAGGCTTCAGTACGTTATGATGCGATTTCATACGCCATAGCATAGATACATAAAACATACATGTACATGTACAGTAATCTCGCCATAGCATTAAATAAAAAGTAAAATGATCTGTGCAAGATATTGTCTTATATACAGTATTTTTAGGCTCATTTCTTGCTTGAGGAAATTATCGGTCAGCATCCATGAGCCATAAGCCATCTCACGGTGTGCCTGTGAAAAGTCTGTTAATATTTATCGCTGACCCATCGTGAATTGTTCTTGCGACCACACAGGCTTGAATGAGCCAATGTTCTTACATTCTAACAAGTTTGATTGAGGTCCAGAGTGTACACTTTGAAAATTACTTATTCACAATGTGACACCAAGGAAGCAAAATCTGCTAGCAGGACTATTATAGGAAAAGCAAGTTTGCCAAACTCAGAGAAACACGATGTTCTGTGCAGGGACGGAACAGAAAACAAAAGTTCTACCTGCTGCATAGATTACATTAATCAGCCCTTTATATCTTGTTAGAAAAGCCCAGGTGTGTACACTGCATACACTTACAGTAGGTCAGACTTCTCCTTACTGTGCATAAAGACTGTTAGCGCTGACAATACACCTGACAAAGCTAGCAGAGACGTTATGTTATATAAAATAGCTAATAATGAAGCCACGGAAATTTGTACAATTTTAAAAATTATTCTCAGTTGGGTACAATTGAGATAAGTTGATGATTAGCAAAGTTTCTGACGGTTATCAAAAGAGTCTGAAGGGAGTCACATGGACTATCGCCATAGGAGTTTTGTTTTTTAGTTCACCTAAGCACTGGGATGCGGTCCCGCACAAGACTTTGCAGAATGGCGAGACACAGGATTCCACCGAAGGTATCTGGAAGGAAGGACAACGTGTGAGTACCGTCTCATTTCTGTGTCACCGGCAATCAGATAGAAAACTGCAAACTTATACTGGAGTGTAAGACCCCCTCATGCCCAGAAGAAAAAGGGAGACAGAAAGGGGCAATACAGACACTAGGGGGTATATTTACTAAAGTGCGGGTTTGTAGAAGTGGAGATGTTGCCCATAGCATGCAATCAAATTCTAGCTATTATCTTCCAGAAGGCACTAGATACATGATAAGTAGAATCTGATTGGTTGCTATGGGCAACATCTCTACTTCTCTTACTGAGATTATACCTTGACCCTCTTGATCTCACAGAGCATCCTGTAAGGATCAAGGAATACCACCACGCAGGGTTCTGACCTAAACTAACTAAAAGGTGTGCCACACAACTACTTATCTAAGTAAAACAACTAATACATTTTATTATTTTGGTGGGAAAACAGTGATGGTGTTTTGCGTGGGACTTGGCAAACCCTCCATGGCAATATTCACCCAGACAGACCTGCCTAGTTCCCAGATTGGGGGTGGCAATGGGCCTAGTAACCGAACTCAGTATCCCCCCAGAGCCTCTTGCCTGCACTATCCATGGGCTCGGAACTATTTCCAGGGCTATCAGTACCCCGAGCCTAGTGCACATGCTCTCTGGTGGTCTAGGGGGCCTAGAGGTAAGTGTTGGTGGCCCAAGGCCTCATATTTTGTTCTCAGGGAGGAGTTGCAGTGGGGAGCTTCGTACCATTCTTTTACTTCCCTCCACCACGGTCCGCTTCAGACCACAGCTTCTGTCTTGTGATCCACCAAATGCCGCCTCAATACCCTGCCATGGTCTTGCCATCTTCTGTAGAGCTTGGTGTCTTCTTGATTGTGACATCTTCTGACTCTCACAGTGTCTAATATAAGACTCTGCAAGGGGGTAGAGTTGTGATGTAGCAAACCGCAATTTGCTCCCTGCGAAAGCTCATGATTGACTGATCGGCCATGAGATGCAATTGGCTCAGGGTCGGCACCATATTCAAAATACTGCATGCCCGTTAATGAAGCTCGCATCTTACCTGATTCAAACTTCTCCAAGACAAAAAATCCTGCAACCTTGCCAGTGCTGGTCTCCTTTCAAACAGACTCTCGGACGTCCCCTACCAACTCCAGGAACAGGTAGGTGTCCTCTACTGTGCTTTTCCACCTCATCACAATGGTAACTAGGGTTAGAGGAACTTTCTTATTCTCTGGCCCATTCATGTGACTATAGTTTTGAAGTTAGCAGAGACAAAGCAAACTGTATCCAATCAGATCATCATATTGATCAGAGCTGTGCAGAATATTTCAGTTTACTAGTTGGCTGACCATATGGGATGCAATGGTTTTTTAGTTTTTTGTGAGGACGAGTATAAATGTGATATGATGTGAGGAAGATAAAGGAGGTAGCAGGAAGCCACAGATCGAGAGTTATACAGTAGGTCTATAGTGGGAGGAGCAGGGTCCCCCAGCAACACAGAGTATATTAGGAGATGAGAGATGTGTTAGTGAGGACAGTACTGCATGTGACAGGGGCAGTGACATGATGTTAGGAAGGGAATGGAGGCAACAGGAAGCCACATACTGAGAGTTATATAGTGGAACGAGCAGGGTCCCCCAGCAGTACAGAGTATATCAGGAGATGAGTTATGTGTTAGTGAGGACAGGTCTGCATGTGACAGGGGTGGTGACATGATGTAAGGAGAGGAATGCAGGTAGTAGGAAGCCAAAGACTGAAAGTTATATAGTGGAAGGAGCAGGGTCCCCCAGCAGCACAGAGTACTGTATATCAGTAGATGAGTAATGTGTTTGTGAGAACAGAGCTGCATGTGACAGGAACTTTGACACAGGGAGCCTGTTCTGGGCCTTCCACTGAATGGATGTGAGCGATATTACATCATTTGGACAAAAACTTCACAGAGTGGTAACATTGATAAGTCTCATAGGGTTGAGGTTCCAGTGGGACCTCCCGTTGGTGTATGCTATGCAGAACTTTTACCCGGAAAGCCTGTTCTGAGCCTTCCACTAGTTGGATTTGGACAAAAACTTTACATAGTGGTAACATTGGATCCCAAGAAACATACTAGGAGGTTGAGGGACCCGGTCGGAACTCCCGTTGGTGTACACTGTGTAGAACTTTGACCCGTAGACGTTGGGCAGAACTTTGACCCAGGAGCCTGTTCTGGGTCTTCCCCAGGATGGATTTGGATGAAAACTTCACAGAGGGCTGGCAATTGGTCTGGGATGCCTAATGGAGTGGTTGACTTGTCCATTCCAAAACTTTGAATTTATTCTTCTTTAACCATTTTTGTTGAATGACATGTGTGCTTTGTATCGTAGTCTTGCTGCATGACCCATGTTCTCTTGAGATGCAGCTCATGGACAGATGTCCTGACATTTTCCTTTAGAATATTCTGGAATAATTCAGAATTCATTGTCCCCTCAATGATGGCAAGTCGTCCTGGGCCAGATGCAGCAAAACAGGCCCAAACCATGATACCACCACCACCATCATGTTTCACAGATGGTATGAGGTTTTTATGCTGGAATGCAGTGTTCTCTTTTCTCCATACATAACACTTTTCATTTAAACCAAAAAGCTCTATATTGAACTCATCAGCACACCAACCATTGTCCCAATAGTCTTCTGAATTGTCCAGGTGATCTTTTGCAAATTGCAGATGGGCAGCAATGTTCTTTTTGGAGAGCAGCGGCTTTCTCCTTGCAATCCTGCCATGCACACCACTGTTGTTCAGTGTCCTCCTGATGGTGGACTCGTGAACATTAACATTAGCTAATGTGAGAAAGGCCTTCAGTTGCTTAGAGGTTACCTTGGATTCCTTTGTGACCTTGCAAACTATTAGACACCTTGCTCTTTGCATGATCTTTGTTGATCGACCACTCCTGGAGAGGGTAATAATGGTCTGGAATTTCCTCCATTTGTACACAATCTGTCTGATTGTTGATTGGCGGAATCCAAACTCTTTAGAGATGGTTTTGTAACCTTTTCCATCCTGATCAGCATCAACAGCTCTTCTTCTGAGGTCCTCAGATATCTCCTTTGTTCATGATATGAGACACCTCCACAAACATGTATTGTGAACATCAGATTTTGATAGATCCCTGTTCTTTTAAAAAGACAAATTGTCCACTCACACCAGATTGTCATCCCATAGATTGAAAATACCTGACTCTAAATTCACCTTCAAAGTGTCTGCTAAGGCTAAAGGTTCACATACTTTTGACACTCACAGATATGTGATATTGGATCATTTTCCTAAAAAAAAAGAGATGTCTAATTTTTTTGTCTCATTTGTATGATTTGGTTCTTTATCTACTTTTAGGACTTGTGTGAAAATCTGAGGTAGTTTTAGGCCACATTTCAGCAGAAATATTGAAAATTCTGAAGGGTTCACAAACTTTCAAGCACCACTGTATATATACAGATGTGTCCACATACATCTAGCCTACTTGCGCAAAAACCAGCCCTTCTAGTCACACCATGCCGTGTCGTGAATCTGTAGTGCCCGGCGTCTTTTCGTGGTTATTTTTGCCACAAATACATCTGGGTACACATACATCTAGCCTCCTAGCACTGTAAACAGCCCTTCTAGTCGTGCCATGCTGGTGTGACTCAGTAGCGCCGAGCATCTTTTTGTGCATCTGTTTACCTTCAAATGCATCTTATTTGCACAACAATGTGAATAGATAGCACAAGCAACTTCTGCTGATTAAAATGATATGCAGTATACCTATGTTCTGTGCGACTATGGATGTATCTGCATACAAAACGCCACGTTACAGTGTTACGGCCACTGACACTGTAACGTAGCATTTTGTATGCAGATACACCCGCCGTTGCACACAGAACACTGGCATGCTGCATATCATTTTAATCAGCAGAAACTGCTTGTATCTATTCACAGCGTTGTGCGAATAAGACACATTTGAAGGTAAAATGATGCAAGAAAGGATGCTCAGCGCTACCGAGTTACACTTGTAGCGCACAGAGGATAGATGTATGTGGGCAAATCTGTATTTGCAAAATGATTCAAATAAGCAGCTTATGTTGATTAAATTGATATGCAGCATGCCTATATTCTGTGTGCGATTGTGGCTGTATCTGCATGCGAAATGCTACGTTACAATGTCACAGTCACCTGAAATTTAATGATTTAATGAAAAGTTAATGATTTTACTAGCCAAACATGGCTAATAAATTCATTGAGCTTTCAAATTTCGTGCATAAACATGATGGGAAGCACCTGGTTTTAGAGCCCGATACAAATAGCTCTGCTCTTGTACCTGTCTCCTGGGTCTGTAGCATTACCATGCAATTAGGACTAATGCAGCAAGCACTATGCAATATGGCTGGGGAGATTTTACTTATTTTCGCACAGCGCATGCCCAGAACGTGAATGGACCAAAATGGGCAATTGCAGAAGGTGATGCATTATGTATACTGTGAGCATTATGATGAGATAGGTGGATTAGTGATTTGAAGGTGTGTTTTGTAATAAATGTGTTTGCACAAGGGCGTCTTATTCAGAGCAGCATTTTGGAGGCGTACTGTCGTTTTGCACCTGGTACTGGGCCATCAGGATAGGAACAACCTCCGTCAAAATCGGGTATCCACCTTCCCTCACCGACGCGTTTCGACCCCTAACTCGGTGGTCTTTTTCAAGGTGTCCAGGACGTCCTTCAAATGGATGCTGCTATTTTGTATTGTTTTATTATTTTAATGTGATTAATTAAACTTGTCCATACTGTGCTTCACTATTTGCACATTTGTTTTTCCTCTTTGTGTTGTTGTGCCTATGAGCATATTTCTACAGGTCCATAAAGGGACTGATTACCAGCTGTACCCCCTGCTCAGTTCTCTGCTGACTGATGGGATAATTAGTGGGATATTTCTCCCTAATTGTGAATTGTAACCAAGCGCAGGTTATGTGACTCATTTTCTTTTTTGCTGTTGTACATTGGTGGAGGTGTGGGGATACCTCTGTTTGAGTGTCACTTACCAGCTGCAAGGGTTTCTGTGCGCACATATCCACTTTCTTTCTCCTATTATCTATTGTTTCTGAGGGGCCTATTCATCATAACTAAAAATCGATGGAGGTAATTAGGTTTAGAACTGGCATGGAGTTCCACCTAATTACCGGAGGAATTAATCATTCCTCCTCTCCATAACTATCTATTCCGAAAAGACGTAATTTTTGCGATGACAGCTTTTCGGGAAATAGATACTTTTCCCTGCCCATACCTACCTTACCGCAGCTGTAATCAGTGCTGCGCATGCGCCGTTACCTTCACAAAAGCAGCTGCGGTAATCCACTCCCCTCCCCCACCTACCTGGCCGCCTGTCACAGCCTGCAGCCATGGACCTCGACCTCCCGTCTGGAGAGGAGAAAACAGCAAAGTTAAAAAAATATATGTTTTTTTGTTTTTTTTACTTTACTGTGCTTTGTCGGGAGAACACAGTTGGAGCAGCAGCCGGAGCCGGAAGAGGGACCAGGGAGCCGAGGAGGACCTGCTCATGCTGAAAGCAGGTAATTATATCCTGCTGTACGCCATCTGAGAGTGACGTATAGTAATACCATCAAATTCCGAAAATACATAATTTTCTGAATTTAATGAATAGCCTAATTTCTACATCCCCATACTAATGTATAGGGAAAATAATGCAGATGGACTTATCCAGGAGATATCAGTGATGGGTGCAAAGAATTGTGAAGTTACTAGTGGTGTAGAGCCCTTGTCCGATTGTTCCGGAGGCAATGCTCAGCCATTGCAAGGAGTTAAATTGCCACCTAAGAGGTTTACCTTACAATTTTCACTCACAAATAGCATCCATTAACCCTTAATGGGTAGATGGAAGAATGAGTGCAATAGGGGCTGTAAACTCCTCTTATGAGACTACAGACACTGGCTTCTTTTTGTATTTTTGTTGCCATCAATAAAGCAAGAATAGCAAGTCAGGAATAGCAAGTGTTACAGATCTTCTTAGATGATACAGTGTGGCTTCTAAGTTACAAGTAAATCTTCAATGCTGACATATTGCACTAACGTATAGCATATGACATATAGCGTATGTCTATATTTGCAAATCCCCAACACTGTGGCATGAGATGATTGGTCAAGCTGTTAAACTTATGGTGCATATCTACTAGGCGATTAAAATGAGTGATTGAACGATAATGACATCGTTATCCGTCAATCGCTCATTAAGCGTTCACAAATCGGGCATTGAAATGTCGAAAACGACAAGCGATGCGCGCTCTTGCTGGTCATTTTCGACATCAATCATCGCTGGTCAATCTGCCGATAACATTCACAGTTGCTTACGGAGTCGCTAACACACTTGAGAAGGGGTTTGCAATCCCTGGGTGTTTCTGGGTGGAGACTGGAGGGTGACCTAAAGTGACCATAAAAAGGGCTGTTATGGGAGTGTCATAGGTGTGTCTGGGAATGCTGATGTGTTCCCACTTGCAAACACAATGCTTCAGAGGCCATGTTTAGTTGGATTTGAGGAGAGTAGTTAATGTACAAGGACGGCGCTAGGCTTCTCTCTGCCCAGCGCTGTCCTGCCTCACTGTCCTGCCTCATCACTTCAGTAGGACAGGTGCCCAGAGCTGTCCTGCCTCATCACTTCAGTCCCCCGCTCGCTCTACCAAGCGTATACCCAATCACCAACGGGAGGGCAAGGGGCGGGATTTCCCGGAGCCAGCCAATGGTGAGTTCAGACAGGGTGCAGGGCTGTGCCTTTTAGGCTATGGCACTCCTGGTAGCCTAGGGCAGGGGTTCCCAACCACAGTCCTCAAGGCACACTAACAGTCCTGGTTTTAAGGATAGCCATACTTGAGCACAGGTGACTTAATTAGTACCTCAGTTATTTTGATTAAATCATCTATGATTTAGCATGGATATCACTAAAGGGACTGTTAGTGTGCCTTGAGGACCGAAGTTGGGAATCACTGGCCTAGGGTCTTGAACCGGCACTGCTAGACCCTAGGCTACCGCAAATGTCGATGATACAACCGATGTTGCATTGATGTTGGAGTGTTTACAATCTCATTGCAAATGTACAGACCATGGAGCCTATAAGTGGGTGTCTCACTGCTCGTACGCTCCATCGCACAGTGGTGCACAAATGGAAGGCGGAGGTTATTACCATGAGAATATTCCTGCAACAGCTATTACAAGAGCAACTGCATTGCCAGCCATCTCTGAATCAGGCCCATATTACGTAGCACAGTACAGAGAATATTTGGTCTCCGTCCTAATGGAGCTTACAGTCTATATTCCCTATCACATGGACACACATACTGTACATGCTTGTTTTTATTTTATCTTATTGTGAGGACATGAGATGTGTGTTACAAATGTACTGGCAGCATCTCAGTCCTTGCAGAGATCAATATACTTTTTAGTCCTTTTGTGTTCCCCTTCCCGTATGTGTGATCATTCTCAGGACACACATTTTCATTAGCATGTGTATTATGTACTGTAATAATGTAAGTAATTGTAATGTTTAATACTGGATAAGCCTTGATGTTAGCCTGGTCCATATGTCTGGGTTATTCATAACCACTAGAGCAAGGTGACACCTCCCAGAACAAAAGACCCTCTAAGTAAAATTCCCACCTCCCCAGGGGACGCTCAGGATTTACTCCTCCTTCCACTTGCCTGTTTTGTGCCTCACGTGAACCTGGTAGACTGAACGGAACCATCCCAGCAGGTGTTCGTCAGGGAAGTAATACCCAGAGGAGGTAGGAGAAAGTGACAGCATAAGGGACTCGCACCAATCAGGAAACGGTGCAACCCCCCTGGGTGATCACAATATCATGGGAAATTGGAAGATTTCAAAACAGGTCACCGAAGGCAACTCCACATGTTAGTCGCTGACTTTGGCTAAGAGGCCTCGCTCTGCCATGGTGCTAGTGGAACACATCACCAGTTCTGTGGATTTATACTTTGGAAATTCTGCAAGGACCTATATGCTATTCACTGCTGTGTGTTCTATGATTAGCTTCTAGTGTATGGGGTCCTGGAAATGATTGAGTGGACTTATGCGCTATTCACTGCTGTGTGATCAGTGATAGCTTCTACTGTGGGGACTGAGGGTCTCTAGCTATTTCGTGGAATTGTTCTGGGACATTATACTCTACTGGGACTGCCTCTGTCTGGACTGCTACCTGTTTATTGCCTGTTCACTGTATTTACCGCTTGTCCTGACATATTATTTATTTCTGTGTGCTGTGGAAAAATAAACCATCACGTTGGTTTCATCTGCTCGGTGTCTGGGTGATTGAGAGAACCCCATATCCTCACACTTACTAATATGTTTTTAGGGGTGTTTGAGGAAAGCATAGCACCCAGAAGAACCCCACAAAAACACAGGGAGAACAGACCAACGCCTCACGGTCAGGAATCAAACTCATGACCTCAGTAATGCTAACCACTGCACCACTGTGCTACATTGGAAATGACATCTGTATTTAAACTTGATGCCACTTTCATGAAGCTTTATTCACAGCACAGCAGAATTTAACAGGCACTTCAGCATGACCCATGCTATCATGAAGTCATCAAACAAGTAGATTGATTGAAGAAGCTCTGTCTGAAAAGTACATTTATAATACTTCTTATGTAAATGAAAATAAATGTCAACCTTTGCAGCTCTCCACAGTCGCTGTGGTGTGATATGGATGGTTAAGCTGTTATCTCTAACATTTTACAAGCCTTAAGCAATTATCTGTAAGATACTTTCATTTAAGCAAACCTTGCAGGTTTATTATATCCCAGATACTTTTATCCTCCAATAGATAATTTATTCCATTAAGTTAATCATTTTAAAGAACTCTTCAGGTGTCTTCTCACAAAACACACAAACCAATGACCAATTCCTTACAGGCCTACTTCTGACTTGCTCTGAATCAGGGCCCTCCTCCATGAAAATGGAGCGGCCTCCTGGCCGCTCGCATAGCTGTGGGTGACCACCCACAGCATATGCGAGCGGCCAAAAAGATGGTCGCGATGGTCTTGACCATCGCGACCATCGGACTTGCGACGGAGACCCTGCGGGAGGGTCTCCCTGCCACAAGCCCTGGAGTGATTTTGGCTCTATCAGAGCCAAAATCACTCCCACTGACATCACTAGTGATGTCAGTGGGGCCGGCTTCAGACGGTAGGCGTTCCCATGGGAACGCCTCCATCTGGCAGGCACGTCCCCAGCACGCCCACCAAAGGGGGCGTGCTGTCAATCAACATCGACAGCACGCCCCCTTTGGTGAGAGACCCAGAGCGATGGAAAGCCCGTCGCTCCCCGAGTCTCGCGCATGCGCAGGGGGGAACATCGACCCACTTGCGAGCATACTGCCACTCGCGAGTGGGTCTGAATGACCCCCTTAATCCAGAGTAGAAATCCTGAAAGATAAAGAATTACACCCAAAATTTCAATTTGGTTTACTGTAACATAGGATCAAAGTTACACATGTCACTCACCTTCACAACTAAGGAAGCCCATTCAGGTCCCTTTTTCCGCAGTTGAAAATGTTATCACTTTTGCATTGGGGAAAATGAGGCTTTGTGTGCAAAGATTCTGCTTCTTATTACTGCGGCAGTGCCGCACTAGCGTCCTTTTGACCCTAAAGATAAGCACCCTTCCATAATTACAGCTGCTCGGAGTGTCTTCAAGTTCCCGGTTCCGGCCTCACCTCCTATGCGTGACGTCATGTTTTCATGCGCAAAGGGGGTGGGGCCGGCACAGGGTGCTAAGAGCCCTTTTTAAGGCACTTATGTTGAGTGCCGATAGCCATTACCACACCCAGTAATAATGCTTTGGTGCCACGCCATCATTTGGTAAAGCTTTGGATTCACACCATATTACTCTATTATTATTATTGCAGGGGTCATGTCATTCCGCATTTTGGCCAATCTACAGTCACAACTATAACTTGGACAGATCAAGCTCATGTGGAATTCAGTCTCTGTGACTCCCTGATTGACTCCCCAACATCTGGGTGGAATTTATATATCCATTCTGCTGGATCCAGCTGTGGAGGCTGAAATTGGCATCTTTCTTTCTTCTCCTCCAAAAATTAAGTGTACTCTTGTATTGATTTAGTATAAATACCGTAAAAGCTGGAATACATCGGAAATAATGAATTTAAATTCTCTTGCCATCCTTGGCAGGTGAATAATCTGTTTGATGGGCACCATAGGGAATGGAGTATCCCTGTAACAGAAAGGTCCTTTCCAAATGAAAACTTGTGGTACAAGTGTGATACCACTAGTTCTGGGAGTATCACTGTTGAGGGTCTGTAAGTGTAAAATGCGTTGTTTATGTGGATGTACATGTTTATACTATGGTGTGTAGTGTATTTGCACTGGGTGATGGCATTGACATGCCTCAGTTATTTGTATAGAAGTATTCCGGCGCTCCCAAGGATCAGTGTTATTTTGGGGTAAAAAAGAGAATGGAAAAAAATATAGTGTAAATCTGGGATAAAAGCAATAAAGAAACTATATAGACATATACTCACCCTTTATAGGTGAGATCAGTACAATGGACACAAATCAACACCATGGTCCTACGGTGATTGCAATAGCAATGATGAATCGATCTGGATGGGTCTCAAATCCTGACAGTAGTCATTATGTGAAGAAATTAAAACATGCCTCCATAGTGCAAATTGGTTGTCATCAAGTCAGAATAACAGTACATAATATCCTGCTCACCTTATTCCAATTGCATAAGCGCCTTAGACATTCATTTTAAATCCTGATGTACATCAGTAATGAAAAAATGTATATCTCTTAAAAATAATTTTATTTAACTTCCATTAAAATAATTTCATATATGGCCATACAAAAAAAAAAGAAAATCAATAAAAATATAAAATATAATATCAATTATAAATGATAAAATAACCATAAATAGAGCCAAACCATAATTTAAAAAATGTGAAGAAGGCACCAATAGCAGCTACACGTTTCACAGACCCTGTGTCTGCTTCCTCAGGCCATATATGAACTTATTTTTATGGAAGTTAAATAAAATAATTTTTAAGAGATATATATTTTTTCATTATCGATGGACATTGGGATTTAAAATGAATGTCTAAGGCGCTTATATATATGTCTATATACTTTCTTTTTTTGTTTTTATCACAGATTTACACTATATTTTTTTTCCATTCTCTTTTTTTCCCCAAAATAACACTGATCCTTGGGAGCGCCGGAATACTTCTATACAAAAAACTATCTTTATCCGGATCTCTGTTGAAAGTTCCGATTATTCCAGGCTGCACCTTCTTTCGGTTCATTTACAAGACCACATAAGGATAGTAGCATCAATCATCCAAAATCTATTTTTATCATGCCTCAGTTATGCCAAACAGACTGTCCCTGGTTTTCCACCGGGATGGTGGCCTGCTCTCCCCACAATGGACTAATAGATGGAGGGGCACGAGGCCAGGACTTTCCCCACTGGACTTAACACGGGAGCTCTATTTTGCCCTCCTGTGTATTGAGTGGCCTCAGTAACTGCTGGGCAGCACACGACTCCGGGGGGAGAGATGCCGGCGCGTGCAGAGGCCCCGGACGGAGGAGATAAAGGAGACTGCTCAGCTGACCATTGGGAGTCCCGAGGGAGCAGCCGGGAGGCAGCAGTCGGTTGCTGAGGTGATCGGTGGCCAGAACCTGACCACGCAGCGCTGGTTCTTGGCAACCAGGTGAGAGTGCTGCCTGGACAGGGGAGAGGCTGGACTTACCTCAGGGAGCGCACTGGGAAGCTGCTGCTGGGACCGGAGCGGGCTGTGAGGGGAGCCTCAGGCATTGTAAGGAGAGGCAGCAGTAGCTGTGGGAGAGCTGCCTGGTCCGGAGCACACAGGAAACTGACGGGTCCATAGAAGGAAGCAGCATCACATCGGGACTGCCCAGATTCCAGCCCCTGCCTAGTGACTGACAGCTGAATAAGAGGAGGGATTGCTGTCCCTTGTGTTGGAATGAAGTAAAACAGGAATACAGGTCTGTTTGCAGCAATTACAGGTCACTTCAGCACAAGACACTGTAGACAAAGATAGCCAGGTACAAGCTAATATGCCTATCAGCTAAGACTAGCTTCGATTAGCAAGACCTACCATTTAAAAGTGAAACATTCAATTTAGATAAAGACTGAGGGCCTGATTTAGACCCGCTTGCAAGCGCATAGCACTCGCAAGCGGGTCGATGGTGGCCCAATGCGCGAGCCCCGGAGCGAGCGCAAAAAGCACTCGCTCCGTGGCTCACTACAAAAGGGGCGGCTGTCGATGTTGATCGACAACTCGCCCCATTTTGTAGGCGTGGCCGGGGGATGGCTTCACAAACTCAGGCGTTCCCAAGCAAACACCTGCCGTTTGTGGGCGGCCCCACTGACATCAATGATGTCAGTGAGAGAGTTTCCGGCTCTATTAGAGCCAGAAGCTCTCTGGGGCTTGCGGCCACGAGACCCTACCACCCTACCATCGCGACCATCATCCTGGCCGCTTGTAATAGCTGTGGGTGGTCACCCATAGCTATGCGAGCGGCCAGGAGGCCGCAACTGAAAAAAACAGCGCCCGCCCTGATTCAGAGCGAGCGCTCTCTTTTTGCGAACGCCTCTGAATCAGGCCCTGAGTCAGCTTATTAATTCTACAGGTCTATTTGTGTATTAGATCAGCGAGTTCCTCCCTCACCTTACCTACCTAGTTGAAGCAAAAGTTGAAATTATCTAATAGAAAGTACACTGTGTTTGTGGTAAAATCCATCTGATAAAGTGAGGAAAGGGAGATACTACCTCTGTAAGGGTAGCCAGAAGGATTTGCTCCGATATTAATGCAGTACAGTTTCCTGCAACAGTTCTGTGTGATGTGAACAGTAAAAAGGAGCTCAGGTTCCAATTAACCTTCAGTCAGGATTTTACGCCAGTGCTAGTCAGAGACAGCCACCTTCAGTGATAACCACAGCAGGAAAATCACAGGCCTGGGCTTGCCACATACAAGTGTCAGCATCAGAGTTAGTGCAGCCTTCATAATTATCACCAGTAACCAAAGAAATAGTGACAAAGCAGCTATTACACAAACGTGCACCTACGCAAGGGGGTACTGGCCAGACTTTGTTACCTGCATGCAGTAATACTTGGTCATTGACTGGGTTCAGAGTCAGTAATTGAGTTAGGACATTTCCTTTGTCACAGATGTTTTGTGAATTGTTATTTGATGTGTTACATGTATGATCTAACAATTTTCTTTTCAGCCAGAAGACAGAATCGTTCCAGATTAATAAAATCCCGCTGGGAACAGAGTGTATTTATTGTATTCCGATGTATGAAACTTGCTGTAATGTACCTTGCTAATGTGTTACTTAATGTGCAAAATTGCTCTTTCTTGAAAATTGTGAATAAATTCACACTGTTCTTCAAACACTAGTCGGTAACCTAAGTGTCTGAATCTTACTGTACTTGAACCGGAACAGTCGAAAGGGTAAACTTGGTAAGAAGACATCGCTACACGCGATCAAGGTGTTACACAAGGAGTTCAATAGAAATGGTGGAACCCATTATTCAGGAAGATATTTTCATTGAAACATGGAAAAATGGGAATCTACTGGCAATGAATGTCACCGTGTCAAAATGCCCTTGAAACTCTGTATTCTGTAGTTTTAATCCTGTAGAGTGCACTGAGCTGCCAGTGGTCAGTATAGTATGCTGGCACACTACATACTTCTGTACTTAGTTGAAAATTCATTCATGCACAATGTTACACTAACAACGTCATGTACTTTTACAGATCTGGCTGCAGCAGACACGGCAATAGGAAATAAATCAGATCAGTGAGTTATAAATAGAGGGAAGCAGAGGTAGAGGAATAAAACCATCCATTCTAATCACTCATCCTCTATCATCCTGCTGAGAAGATTGGTTTGAATTATGATTTGTGTACACAGTGATGTCATGGGTTATGTTTTATCTCCTTATTGTGACAAATCATCAGGGCAGCTCAGGTGGCCCTTGTAGAATAGAGGTGAGTTATTGGCATTACAAATAACTGAAGTACAGTATTGGTATTTGTTGTTACATATAAAGGAATAGAACTGACATGAAGCCATACTGTACTCCATCAACTTTATACATGAGTGAAATTGCTTTGCAAAGTATTTGCCTTGTTCCATACTTGGTTCCCCAGAGGAATTTGGCCTCAGATATCCCAACCCAGAAACATACAGTATATAAGTAAAATGACAACGTTGGCCGAGCTCTTTTCATAAACTGTAGCTTCAGTGAAAAGTGATTATACAATTGCAGAGCGAACTATCATTTGTCTCAATGCACATGAACTAAGGGCCTTATTCAGAGGTGCTCGCAAAAAGCGAGCGCTCGCTCTGAATCAGGGCGGGCGCTTGGTTTTTAAGTTGCGGCCTCTTGGCCGCTCGCATAGCTGTGCGCACTGGCCCACCATCGACCCGGTTGCGAGCGCACAGCACTTGTGACCGGGTCTGAATCAGGCCCCAAGTGTGATTACTGACGGCGGTTGCAGTGAGGATTTGAAACGCAGATGTATTGCGACCTCTTTGGGGGCATGGCTCCGCTTGCCACTGCGTCTTCGTAACCAGTCAAAATGGCTCTGGCGGCTCACTTCAGATTGACGTTCTGATTGATCGCACAGTTGCTCAGATGTTCGATGTGGAGTGCAATGGTGCGTCTCAGTACGGAATCAGTGGATTTGAGACGCAGCCAGTGGTCTGCTCAGTACAAATCCTAACAGCTGCGGCATTCGCATACTTTTGCAGAACGCTGTGTACAAAGTCGCATCCATGACGGGATTAGCGTCCACCTACGAGTAAGGCCCACAGTCCCTGAGGACTGTATTTTCCAGACCACTTGTGAGCCTTTTAGAATGTAGAATATACTTGTGCACCAGCCGGTGTGCGAGGGATGTGGACCGCACTGGGTGTCAACCTCCGATGCCAGCTCCTCCTCAGTGACCGGGAGTCTGGCATTGCACTGTGATGTTAGTGTGCAGCACCCGGTTCCTGATCACTGAGGAGGAGCTGGCAGTGCGGGGAGAGTCTCTGGGGGCAGCCCAGCATCTCCAAGAGTGCTGGGCACGCCGCCAGAATGATAAAGTGGCGGCATGCCATGAGGCCAGTCCCCTTTTCCTTTAGCATGTGCAGGGAGTTAATTGGCCACACTGAGTTCCCTGACCCCAGTGCCACCACTGGCACCAGCTACTGTAGGTGATCTGAAAACCATAACCTGGGATCAGGGGTCCCTGAGGATTGCATTAGGCCTCCACTGCCTAGGCTATGCTACCTGATAACCACACCTGCATACAGTCACTGTACCCTCTTTTTATACCGGGACAACCTACTGATCACTGAACCAACATTGCTGTGTGACTTCATCGTACAGCCCCATTGAAATCTGGCTGGACTAAATTGGACTAACCTCATTTACCAAACACCTATTTTCCTACAGATTGGCTGGCATGGACCTCTTACCACTTTGTCTGTTTGGTAATGCCCAATCTTGTTTTAATATTGTGTTTGTTCCCAATTGTAAATCGGTGCAGAATATGCTGGCGCTGTATTAAATAGATGTTAATAATAATGGGATATAGCAAAATGGCAAAATTAAACTGGAACGTTTCATTGTAATTACTTTTCACTGTAATATTTTGCGCCTCTTCGAAACTGTTCCACGGAAAAACTTGATATGTGCAAGAATTTGCCACAAACTTTTATGGATTCTAATGAATCTCAATACCCCTAAAGTCGCTGTTTAGCGTTGCACACAATAATAATTGCAGACCAGCCCAATTGTGTTTCCAAAGCACAAAAAGATATTAATCACCAAAAGCAGATAGTTACACGCTGTGATCTAAACACAATTAGCGCAAAAGATTATACATAAACAAGGTACAGTCAATACATTACGCTTGCGCCCCGGTACCAGGTCCCAGCCGATCAATCCTGATGTCTGCGGTCACTCTATGGGTATGACTGAGGCCTAGCCCATTTGTGCAATACTATATACTCTTACAAGAAATGGCAACACAATAGAGACAGACAAACACTGTTTCATTGGTTCTTGCTCCTGAATGATCTTCTTATTGGACGGTTCATATGGTATCATTAGGGGGATGGCATGATCTTGTAGCTGTTCCTTTATGTGGTCTTCCACCCTAGAAACAAGTCTAAACTGGCTAGTTTACATTACATTACAGAGTAATGTAATGTAAACTCATCTCTGATTATCTTAAAGGACATATTGCTGCACAATACAGTAGGTTTGTTGTTTCCCTACCAATATCTATGCCCCAAAGAGCTATGATTACAGTATGTTACAGATGCAAGTCAATGGTATACAGTTTGGACAAGACCAGCGCAGTCACCTGTATTTGTATGTCCCCATATTATGCTAAATGTGGTGCATGGATTTAGGACAATTATACAGTAGTAGAACCATTTATTTATGCTAGATGTGATGTTATAACTGTACTGGTTTATGAGATCTATTAACAGAGAGCAATTTCAGCCATCATCAATATTTAGCCACATAAAAAAAAAATCACAATGTTATAATTAGGAACTAGTATTGTCCCAGCAATGTTTTTTGGGCATAGGAGACTAGATACTGTATATGTGCATCATAAATCTATAAATCCATAAATCCAATTCAGAGGAACCAGTCTTTCAAGAAATATCCCAATCCCTGCAATGTTTATGTGTCTATTGAAACAATATAACCTTGTTAAACTGACAATGGGCCTGATTCAGAGCCGGATGCTCTGACCAGAGCGCTCGCTCTGAATCAGGGCCCTCCTCCATGAAAATGGAGCGGCCTCCTGGCCGCTCGCATAGCTGTGGGTGACCACCCACAGCATATGCGAGCGGCCAAAAAGATGGTCGCGATGGTCTTGACCATCACGACAATCGGACTTGCGACGGAGACCCTGCGGTAGCGTCTCCCTGCCACAAGCCCTAGAGTGATTTTGGCTCTGTCAGAGCCAAAATCACTCCCACTGACATCACTAGTGATGTCAGTGGGGCCGGCTTCAGACGGTAGGCGTTCCCATTGGAACGCCTCCGTCTGGCCGCCACGCCCCCCAGCACGCCCACCAAAGGGGGCGTGCTGTCAATCAACATCGACAGCACGCCCTCTTTGGTGCGAGACCCGGAGCGATGGAAAGCCCGTCGCTCCCCGGGTCTCGCGCAGCTCCCTCCGTCGTGCGCATGCGCAGTGAGGAACATCGACCCACTTGCGAGCGTAGTGCCGCTCACAAGTGGGTCTGAATGACCCCCAATGTCCTCTCAGTGTCCAAAATGCAAGAGTCCGGTATAGCACAGCCATTCTTACCAGTCCTGGGCAATCCTTCCTCCCATGGGTGAAAATGGTAAAAAGTCACCCAATTTGGAACAGTATCTCAGAGTTGTTGAAATACAGCTCAGTGGATGTGAAGACAGGCTTTAGATAGGTCAGTGCTAAGCACTGATATTTTTTAAAAACAGTCAGGCTGACTCGACGCGTTTCTTCACTGAGCATGTGATTTCATCTGAAGCACGAATCAGCTTGTCCTAACTCAGGGCCTAAGTCAGAGACGGATGCTAACGCAATCACAACTGCAGTCTCTCTCGGAACGCAGTTGCTGAAATATGCTAATGCCTTCCAAAACTTAGCCAAGCTTATGGACGCCCAATGCTGCCTTCTAATATCTGCCCTACAACGTGCAACAGCATCGGGTGCCATCGATGCAGATCGGGCAGCCACCCAGCTTCTAAGTCAAGTCTGGCCAGCCGATAAAAACCACTGCAGCTCCCTGACATGCAGAGAGCTCTCACGCTGCGAAGAGATCGCAATGGCGAATTTATGCACGACCATGAACGGCGTTTAAATGGTCAGACGCGTCTAAGTTTTTCTAACCACTTTCCCGTTACCACCTCCACACAATGACTACCTGTCACTCACTTTGCAAGTGGTTCCTATGAATGAGAGTAATCACAGTGCAATCGCTGCGCATGCACAATGCTGCTTTTGCGCATTTGCAAACAATCACTCAATCTGCGAAAATCTCTGCTTTGCGTTAATCTCTAAATGAGGCCCTCAATATTGCAAAGTCCAGCAGCTAATGCAATCATGGGGGGCAGATTCAATTAGCAGCCAGGTTATGTCGGAATCCCTAGCGCTAATAGTACACACGCGTCCAAAGGAAGTTCAAGCTAAAAAAACAAGTTAGACTTTCCTACTGTTGTAACCTGCTATGTGTGTAGTAACACCAAGAATCTTCATTGCATCTACGCCACAGTGTTCATTCATCGCAAGCTGCACATTTATTAATAATGAACTACAACAATTACTTATAGCCTTAAAACAGAATATTATCAAACTATAAAAAATTATTGTAGTAAAAAAAACAAAAAACAAAAACACGCTGGTATTTCATAATGGAAAATTATAGGAACAATTCATCATATTTCACTAGAACTGTAACACGCTAAATTTTTTCCATGGCAGAACATCACTTATAGTTAATAGATCATATAAAAATGCTATTTATTATTATGTTAACTCAATATAATGACAGAATCAAAGAGATAATTTGTGAACCAAATGTGTTTCAGGAAACATTGTGTCATTGTGTCATTACACGACCTGTGACACTTTCATTGAGACGTTCGGTTAAATAGTGTAGGAGCTGTCAGATCGTTCTAGTGCTCATCAGTCAGAAAATCTCATTAACTATAAATAAGATGTAGCTACAGAATCTTTAATCGAGTTAGAAATAATATTTACTGTGATGCTCTCTAGAATGTTATTCTATTCATATCGAGGGACCCAGAGTGTGTTATGAAAATTTCCTACATCGTAATATACATTCTGCCAACTCTAAACTGATATCTAATGTAATAATGCCACTTGCCCCATATAATTATTAGAATGAATAAATTATGACAATATACAATATGTCGTCAGTGCGTATTTGCACCAAAACATACAGTAAATGTGTACGGTACATCCAATGCTACACCAAGCCCATTATAACCCTATTGGGATGCTGAGTGGGAATCGGTATTCAAATACCTACAGCGGAAACCCCGACGGACCTAATTCCCGACTGGGGCTGGTAAGTATCCTAACCCTCCCCTCTCCTCCCCCTAACCCTCCCTTAGTGGTGCCTAACCCTAACCACCCCCCTAGTGCCTAACCCTAACCTACCTCCCGTTAGTGCCTAAACCTAACCCGTCAGTTCAGACTGTTTCGGGGGCGTGTCTGAGAATGCAAACACATATGCAGTGGTAAAGGCTCCAATGGAATACAGTACTTGCGATGGACATTTCGAGATACCGTAGGGTTGCTCAGAAGATCAATGGCATGACCAATGGTGTGTCTTTTTGTACACAAGCGGCGTCTTTGAGACGGCTTTAGTGGGTGTCTTGTTGCAAATCCCTGCGGCTGCAACATTTGCATATTTTCGCACAACCACTGCGTACGGGATTGTAGCCGCGATGGGATTTGCGTGCATTCCTGAATCAGGCCCAATATGACATTAATAATAAAAAATAACATGTACAGTACCTATAATTAATACAACCATTTTCCACTATGGTTAACCTACAGTGCGAATAGTGCCCTACTATAAGTCTAATTACCGCCGTTTCCATGCATGACAGTCACCGGAATATCAAGAAGACCACGAAAAAAGATTTTGATACCTTCCATCCCCTGATAAGTCATGCGGATGGAAGGAACCAGGACATAGCAACAGCAGCATGAGCCCATAGGTTCATCCACCCATTGCATCATCAGTGGTGACAACCATGTAGGGAATTTTCATAATACACTCTGGGTCCCTTGATATGAATAGAACATCAGAGTGCAATAGAGCATCACAGCTGGTTACATGCAAACCTTCACAGCAGGAAGGTAATGGCAATAATAGGAAAATCTTGGCATTAAACCTGGAACATGTTTGTGAATTTAGCATATGGCTCCTACAGCATCAATCTGAGTCTTATGCAACCTCTGTGGAAGGAGTGTACAGGTCCACTAACAACTGGTAGCACATTGTATTTACATACCTCCCAACATGACCCTCTCCAGGAGGGACACAATGCTCTGGTCCTGGACTTCCCTGGTAATTTATGATTGGTGGAGGCTCCAGAGGTGGGGCTGCAGTACAGTTCAAAATTCAAATGGGGAGTCATACCAACTGCTAGTGAGTCCCAGCCAGTGATGTTGGGCAGTGTGTGAAATGACAGTTGGTGTGACTCCCCTATTTGAATTTTGAACTGTGCTGCAGCCCCGCCTCTTACCAGGGAAGTCCAGGACCAGAGCATTGTGTCCCTCCTGGAGAAGGTCATGCTGGGAGGTATGTATTTAACATGGGTCAGTATCTCTGTACTTCAGTACCATATTGAGACATGCCCTAAGGAAGTCATGCTACTACATCATAAAGGCCAAGGTGGAAACAACTCATTGCTAGATACTGTACAGGACCAAAGAATACAGCCACTAGATGTACAGATACTGTAATAATAACAGGCATAGACTAGAACACTACTGGATTAGAATGTTACATTCTAATCCAGTAGTGTTCTAGGGGGGTGGAAGTAAGTGTAACATGGTAGGAGAGGGTGCCACTTCTACAGGGCACACAGCTAGTGAGCCTGCCATCCCTGCCCAAATGCAGAAGCAATGGGGCTGCAAGCATTATCTCATCTATCACTACTTACTGAAGCTCCCTCTGGTGATCAGGAGGTAGCTGCTGTCATAGCAGCCAGAAGCTTGTGATTGGTTAACAGTGAAATCCTATTGGTTACTATACTAGCAGCCAGAAACAGATCAGTAGAGGGAGCTTCAGACAGCTGGAAGGGGTGAGCTGCTTCATGTACATGGTGGTGCTTTTGCCATGGATATTCACAAATGACTATTTGTTGCTTTTGTATTCTCTCTCTTTCATCCACTAGGGGACACTGGAGGTGCTTACACTGGGGTATAGAGGCATGGCTAATCGGAGCTGGCACTTTAAATAATTTAGAAGTGTGAAGCTCCTCCCCCTCTATGCCCCATCAGCCCTCAGTTTAGAAAATGTGCCAAACGGAGCTGGTCACAATCTGCTGTGCTCCAGCAAGACACTTGATTTTATTTTATTATTTTATTTATTCTTTTATTACATGTTTTACACTGTTTTGGAGGTACCCTTCATCAACTCTCTAAAGGTGGGGTCCTGGTACCTGGCTCCCTGTTATTCCCTCTGGGTTAACAGGTAGGAGTGTGCAGTGCTTATCCAAAAGCAACTGACAGCTCCTTAACGCCAAACAGCACTTCTACACACTGAGAAGAAACCAGCTGCCACAGAAGCGCTGTTCAGAGGGAAGCCGTCCAGGGGAGCGCAGTGAGTACATACACTGCACATCCCCCGTCTCCTGCCCAGCTGCCAGCGTTCAGAGAGCGCTATAGCGCTGCTCATTATTTTCTACATCTCCATGCTGAGGTAATGTGCAGCAGCTCTATCACAGAAGGCTCCTGGCTACATCCCTGGCACAGAGGCTATAGTGTGCAGCACATACAGAAGGTTCTCCTGACTACATCCCTGGAAGGCTGTGAGTAATTCTCTGGGGTGTAAGTAAAGGGAATCTTATTGGTGGGAAGGGAGTGTATCTCATCCTTTGTGTCCCAAACCAGCCTTCTGTTTTATTTCATATTTCTTCTGTTTATACTCTGTCCCTCTGTGTGTGGTGACTGTGTGTATCCATGTCAAACAGAATGATGGCTTCTCAAAATAGGTTTGTCTGTTCTAAGTGTAACAACATACAAACCAAGCCGCATGCCACTGGGTCCACATTATGTGATGCTTGTATAGCAATGGCTCCATGTATGGCTATTACTGACTCACCTGATCCCCCATGGGCCGCTGACATGGTAGGCGTTATGATGGATTTAACGTCAGAGTTAGCTGAGCCTCGTAAGTCTCAACCTCCCTGGAGACCGTGTAATGGTTAGCATTACTGCCTCACAGCACTGAGGTCGTGGGTTCAATTCCCACTGTGGCCCCAACTGTGTGGAGTTTGTATATTCTCCCTGTGCTTGCGTGGGTTTCCTCCGAGTACTCCGGTTTTCTCCCCCACTCCATGGCTCAGTTAACCAAGTCTCTAGACACCATACTAAAGTTTATGGGTATGAGGGTGAATTGGAGGAACGTACCTCTCAGGAAATAATAGAGTCCATCTCTCCTGGGGTGGAATCTCTAATTTTGGCAGTCAGAAAAATCCTCAATTTACCAGAGGATACAATTCCTGCATCCCAGGAGTGTTAATTATTAATGAATCAACAGCAGCTCTCAGTGGCCTGGAAACAACCGGATAAGCGGTTTCAAATTCCACGTCGGTTTCCGTCTAGCTATCCTTTTCCATCATCCATGATGGAAAAGTGGGAAACACCTCCTCATGCAGATGCGTCTGTCTCCCGTCTTTCTAAGAAAAACAGCACTCCCAGTACCGGGAGCTACAGTACTAAAAGATTGTATGGAGTCAACACTAAGATCTATTTATACAGCAGCGGGTTCTCAGCATAGACCCACCCTTGTTACCGCTTGGGTTAACAAGGCTGTGGTTTGCTGGGCTAACCAGTCGATTACAGGTCTGAGGTACTGTACACCAGAGCAGAGTTAAGTCTACTAGCAGAACACATCCGTGAGTCTGCAGGTTACCTGGGAGAAGCTTCTAAGGATATCAATTACATAAGGGCTCTTATATCTGCTTCTGATATTTCGGGCCGCAGTCTCTGGCTGTGCGCTTGGCAAGCAGAAGCAGAATCCAAGCGTGTGGTGGAGGGTTTACCTTTCACAGGCGACATGCTTTTTGGCCCGGAATTGGACAAATGGATCTCCCAGGCCAGGGGGGGGTAAGTCTTCCTTCCTTACGTCAACTGCTCCGGCTCCCAGAAGATTTTACATGGGACCTTCATTTCATTCCCTTCGTGTACCACATTCCTTTCATGGTAAAGTCAGAGGTGCTCACACGCAAGCAAGAGGCGGCAAAGGAAGAGGTCGGCCACACATTGTTGCATGTCAACAGGAGTCTAAACCAGCTGAGAAACAGGTGGCATGACGGTCTACCGCCCCACCTGGGGTCTCCTGTGGTGGGAGCCCATTTTATAAAGAAAAAATTTCAACAAGTTGGGAACCAGACCTCTTCAGAACCGTGGATTTGCAGACTAAAAGAGCAGTATCTCGGTTCTTCACTAGTAGTCTGCCAATACTTGCAGACAAGGCCAGGGTTCTACAGGAGGCTATCCAGTCTCTTCTAGTATCATCGGTGCAAGTTCCAGTTCCAGAACATCAATGAGGTATGGGATTTTACTCAAACCTGTTTGTAGTACCCAAACTGGAAGGAAATCGGTCAGGCCCATCTTAAACCACAAATCCCTGGATATCAAGGATGCCTATCTCCATGTTCCCATTTGGGAACCACATCAGGCCCTCCTGCATTTTGCCATATTGCAAGATCACTTCCAGTTTTGGGCATTGCCGTTTGGGTTATCCTCGGCTCCCCGCATTTTCACCAAACTTATGTCAGTCATGATTGCTCTCCTTCGGTCATCGGGAGTGAACATAGGGCCTAATTCAGACCCGCTCGCAAGCGGGTCGTTGTTGGACCTGTGCGCATGCACACGATGGAGCCGGCTCCGTCGTGCGCATGCGCGAGACCCGTTTAGCGACGGGCAAGCCATCGCTATGGGTCTCGCACCGAAGGGGGCATGCTGTCGATGGTGAGTGACAGCACGCCACCTTTGGTGGGCGTGCCGGGGGCGTTGCTGCCCAGACGGAGGCATTCCCAAGGGAACACCTACCGTCTGGGGCCGGCCCCACTGACATCACAAGTGATGTCAGTGGGAGTGCTTTTGGCTCTGATAGAGCCAAAAGCACTCCAGGGCTTGCGGCAACGAGACCCTACCGCAAGGGTCTCGTCGCAAGCCCGATGGTCACGATGGTCTTGACCATCGCGACCATCTTTTTGGCCGCTCGCTATAGCTGTGGGTGGTCACCCACAGCTATGCGAGTGGCCAGGAGGCCGCTCTAAAAACTAAGAGGGATGGCCCTGATTCAGAGCGAGCGCTCTGGTCAGAGCGTCCGGCTCTGAATCAGGGCCATAATCTCTTATTTGGATGACCTGTTACTCCCAGACCATGCCTTGCTGACCCTAATCCAACACGGTTGGATAATCAACTTCAAGAAATCAAATCTCATCCGTCCCAGAGACTCCTGTTTCTGGGCATGGTCCTGAATACGGCATCACAGGGGTTTTTTCTTCCAATAGACAAAGCCTGGGACATCCAGTTGTTAGTTCAGCTGGTCCTCAGACCAGAGAAGGTATTCCTACTCCAGAGTGTTTCAGCTGGACCTGCTTTCACAGGGGTCAGGGTCTCATCTGCTTCTACATCGACAGATCCGTCTGAGCCCAGTTACCAGAGGGGCCCTCCTCTGGTGGACACAATCCAACAATCTTTTAGTGGGCCGAAGATTCGGAGTATGGAACTGGATCATTGTAACAACGGATGCCAGCCTTCAAGGATGGGGAGCAGTAGTCATCAATTATCACTTTCAGGGTCGATGATCCCCTCTGGAACACAAGTGGCCCATAAATGTGTTGGAACTCAGAGCGATTTACAATGCTCTGATAGAAGCAACAGAGTTTCTGAAGACTCATCCGGTAACAGTTCGTCGCTCACATCAACCGCCATGCAAGAAGTAACTCAGATTCTCTGGTGGGCCGAGAGTCAGTTAGTAATCCTGTTGGCTGTATTCATCCTGGGTGTGGACAACTGGGAAGCAGATTACCTAAATCGCCAGGACATCCATCCCAGGAAATGGAAGCTTCATCCAGATGAGTTCAATGCACTGATACGCTGATGGGGGTGTTCTCAGGTGGACCTCATGGCATCACGTTTGAATCATCAGCTCCCAGTATACGTGTCAAGAACTCGAGATCCGCAGGCAGTAGACAGCTCCATGGATCTACAACTTTGTTAACCTGCTTCCATCCAATTCCACTTCTCCCTCGTCTTCTAAAATTAATAAAACACGAGTCAACCTCTGTCATTCTCGTGGCTCTGAATTGGCCTCGGAGAAGTTGGTTCTCGGACCTTCAGTCCCTATTGGTAGATGACCCATGGCCCCTTCCTCTGTGCACGGATCTTCTACAGCAGGGTCCTTTCGTCCACCCCAACTTAGCGCAACTGCGTTAATGGGGTAGCTCTTGTAACCGATATCTTAAGATGTAGAGGTATCCCAGACTTATTCCCACCATGCTACGTGCCAGGAAGCCAGTTTTGGCTGCGCATTATCATCGCATCTGTCACTCTTATATCTCATGGTGTTCCAGTTGGGGTCTTCCGTCTAGGACTTTCAGTTGTCCTGGTTTCTGTTTTTTCTCCAGATGGTGGATTCTATGGGTGTGTCATGGGCAGCCGGTAAAGGTGCCTCCACGTCATGATTGTGCCGTGCGGCCTCTTGGTCTTCTGTTCACACGTTTGTAAAGTTTTACAGACTTGATACGTTTGCTGCTTCGGCATCACGTTTTGGCCTTCTTGTTCTGCAGGTTACGCAGAGCACTCCCGCACGTGGGGGACAACTTTGGGACGTCCCCAGTGTAAGCAACCTCCAGTGTCCCCTAGTGGATGAAAGAGAAAATGGGATTTTGGTACCTACCGGTAAATCCTTTTCTCTTATTCCACTGGGGACACTTGATGCCCACCTCTGCGCTCTTAGCCTGCCTGTTTGGTTTGCTCCGTAAGTTGTATGCTTTGGTTATTGTGTGTTCTTCTCTCCCTTTTACTCCGTTTGTTCTCCATCTCCTCTCGGTCTTCATTTTCTAAACTGAGGGCTGATGGGGCGTAGAGGGGGAGGAGCTTCACACTTCTAAATTATTTAAAGTGCCAGCACCTCTATACCCCAACGTAAGCAACCTCCAGTGTCCCCTGTGGAATCAGAGAAAAGGATTTACCGGTAGGTACCAAAATCCCATTTTTTTTTTTATACTCCTGCCATACTGTAAACTGCATTCAAATAATATATGATTCCATTTGTGTGTCTTAATAATAACTTTTTATTTATTTTGTGCGATTGCACATGACAGAGTATTATATAACATTAAAAGGAGGCCTAAAATTAACTTGCGCTCCAATGCACATGATTAGCGGTTATTGCTGTAATTTGGTAAAATAATTTTCATCTGATGAGGCTTGGCAAGCAGTAACTCATCTAACAATGATGCTAATATAGAGGTTAATGCTTCCAAAGACCTCATAACTTTCTCTAACTAATTACCGTGCTCTAATGATAATTATAGTTTCAAAAATGACTACTTCCTCTAAAGATATAGAAATCTTGATTTTTTTTTCTTTTTATTATCTTCATAAAGTCAATTTTGTCCAAGCCCATATTAATGAATCGTTGCATCCTATCACTTTTCAAAAGGATTCGTCTAATAATTCGCTCACCGTCTGCATTACCGGAACGAGGCAACCTATTGTTTGGAAGCAGTAGTGGAACTACAAGTGCCAGCATTCCCAGTACCTGGAAAGGCACAGGTTTCCAAAGCTTGTCCTGTATTGATCTGAGCACAGATGGATAATCCCTTTAACTAAGCATTTTGGGCCTGATTCAGAGCCACTCGCTATTTGCGGTCGTTCGTTTTCTAAAAAGGTGTGGCTATTCAAATGAACCGTTCGCACTTTGCGGTCTGTTCACGCCTCTAAGTCTGAACGAGCGAGCAAAACATGCGAATGTAAATTTGAAAAATACGCCCCCTGGCTGCTCGCACCATACGTCATTTCCGCTATTTATTAGATTAATCGAGTACATCATACAGCGTATGAACTGCTCGCTATTCTAGTGGTTGGTTTTTTCAACCACTATTTTGCGAGCAGTTCTAAGTTAAAAAAAACCAAGTGACGTGGTCAATGACGCTGCGGGATTAATTATGCACTCCCTTAAAACGCCTGTTTTGACCTTTAAGCACGCCTGCGATCGGATCTCCACTCCCCGTTTTCAAGCACCTTCCCCTGTTACCACCGACATACGCCTCATTCTGTCACTCAAAATAGCAGGCATTCGCTATTTTGTGAGCACATGAATTTCGGCCGCACTGACTGGTTCGCGCATGCGTATAACGATCCGTACGCATGCGCAGTTGGGCAAACATCGCTCGGAGCGAACGAGCTGCCGCTTACGAGTGGCTCTGAATCAGGCCCTTTATCTGTAGATTACAGCACACCGTGACCTAAGTACAATAAAGCACATTTAGAAACTATACCTCTTTTTGCCCACAGTCACTGGAAACCCCATTCCCATGGCAGGAATTAATATGTCAAGCAACCATCTTAGTAGCTATGGCTGCAAGGATAACAGGCTGATCTCTTGCCAAATAATAGCCACACTGACTCGGAAAATGAAAAAATTACAGATGGACAAGCTGTGTGATGCCTCTACCATCTACTTTGTGCTGCAGCAGCCAAATGCAGCGGGACCCAGATCCAGATTAACACCAGGGTGGCCAGGGCAGTCACCCAGGGTCAGGACCGTAGCTAGGGTAGTGCGGCCGGTGCCATCGCACAGGGCACCACAGGTCAGGGGGCGCTGTTTGGGCCTGTCAAATTTCTGTTTATTATCATTCTCACTTGTAGCTTCCTCTTATTTCATCCCCAGCATCTCCTGGCCTCTCCTATTTCTTCCCTGGCCCTTCCCCATGAAGCCATGGCTCTTTTTTGGGTGCATTATGTCCCTTTGAAAAATGAGGGGGGCACCAATGCTCTTCTGGCACGGGGCACCAAAAAGTCTAGTTACGGCTCTGCCCAGGGTACCCACACACACATAACCCCTACATCACCAGCGTGCAGGGCCCTGTGGCATAATGTAAACTGAGGTTTCTGTATGGCATAAAGTTAATCGTGAAAAAGAGGGGGGGCCCTAGCCGTACAGATTACACAGATGTTAGTATAAGAATATTAGTGTATAGAAATAGAGAATTGATTAATGTTTACTGTTTTTTTATAGACTGGTAGTGATTGTAAACTAAGTATCAATACTGTATAAACCAGGAAAATCCCTATGTGGAATCCTCAGATAATGGGTAGAATCCTAGTCTACCAGTGGTGCACCCCGGAGTCATAAATTCAATGATCTAGAAATATCCAAGAGAAAAAGGAAAAAGGACTCTATTTGGGGGCACACTTACATAAAAACAGCTAGTAACAGGTATCTTACATACTCAGAATTATAGAACATAAAAAAACATTTTTAATTGAGGTATTCTTAAAAACTAATCTGTATTGTTACTGACAATAAACAATAAATACACACAAATAGAAAAAAAACACATATGTGAATACAGTGAATCACTATAATCAGCTGACATTGGTACATTGATATGCCCAGCTTGAAAAAGGATACAGTTGGTATCCGAAACGCGTTGCCGCTCCCCCATCTGTGAACTGGAGATCCACTTTGGAGGGACCCGATATCTTACACTGACCATCTGGTGAGCTGTTACAATATCCTCCCAGCCTGAAACTATAGAGCAAATGGGACACGTGAGCTACACTGATCCAGCGCTGCTCTGTACAGTCAGTGTCTCCAGCTCCCTCCACGCTGTGCTAATCCCGCTGCTCCCGGTGTACTAAGACGGCAGCTGTGACACGTGAGCTACTCTGATCCAGCGCTGCTCTGCACGGTCAGTGTCTCCAGCTCCTTCCACGCTGTGCTAATCCTGCTGCTCCCGGTGTACTAAGACGGCGGCTGTGACACGTGAGCTACACTGATCCAGCGCTGCTCTGTACGGTCAGTGTCTCCAGCTCCTTCCACGCTGTGCTAATCCCGCTGCTCCCGGTGTACTAAGATGGCGGCTGTGACACGTGAGCTACACTGATCCAGCGCTGCTCTGTACGGTGAGTGTCTCCAGCTCCCTCCACGCTGTGCTAATCCCGCTGCTCCCGGTGTACTAAGACGGTGGCTGTGACACGTGAGCTACTCTGATCCAGCGCTGCTCTGTACGGTCAGTGTCTCCAGCTCCTTCCGCGCTGTGCTAATCCCGCTGCCCCGGTGTACTAAGACGGTGGCTGTGACACGTGAGCTACTCTGATCCAGGGCTGCTCGGTACGGTCAGTGTCTCCAGCTCCTTCCACGCTGTGCTAATCCCGCTACCCCCGGTGTACTAAGACGGTGGCTGTGACACGTGAGCTACTCTGATCCAGGGCTGCTCGGTACGGTCAGTGTCTCCAGCTCCTTCCACGCTGTGCTAATCCCGCTACCCCCGGTGTACTAAGATGGCGGCTGTGACACGTGAGCTACTCTGATCCAGCGCTGCTCTGTACGGTCAGTGTCTCCAGCTCCTTCCACGCTGTGCTAATCCCGCTGCCCCCGGTGTACTAAGACGGCGGCTGTGAGCTTCCTGCGGCAGACCAGTACATTGGTGCCGTATTTTCCTTCACAACTGCAAGCCGCGAGCGTCCTGTGGCGGATGGTATACTGTACTGGTCTTTTCCTGCCCTATGGTACAGTACTGAGCACAGAGCGTCAGTGAGTATTTACTATTAAATATCCGCTGTGGTCTGTTACGGACATACGAGACTTGAATGCACAGCAGTAAAAATTAAGGATACAGATTCTCCCCTAAGACGGCTTATTTCCATCCTAGACAATGCCTGGTTATTCTTACTGAGAGGGGAACTGTTACATATATATCCTTTTGACAGATTCTCCGGGGTTACCATCCAAAGTAACTTATTTGTATCAGCTGAAAAGATATTTGTTCCTCTATTGGATACATTTTTGGATACATTAACTCTGGACATTTGTTTTGTTTTTATTGAGTTTTTATTATTATTTCTCATTTTACACTCTGTATAAGAGTCTGATCAACTATTATGCTGGCCATACATGGGACGATTGATCACACAGTTTGGGCTATTTTTACAGGTTGGACAGAGCAATCTTATGAAAATAGATGTATTTTGAGTCTCCTGCGACCCCGATGTGCGTCCCCGCCATCGTGTAGTTGGATCGCAGATCAGATGGTTTTTCAGAGAGACCTCAACCTATCGTGTATGATTTGAGCCCAATCATATGTAATGTACGATCAGTTGTACGACCTACAATGTCCCTGGCCACTCCCCTCGCCATTTTGACTGACGCCGGGTACCTGCAAAAAATTAAAAGCTGAAGCACGCATGTGTCAGCGTTTTCAAGTGAGTATAGACAGCACAGCTCGAGCAATGTGTTTCCCAAACCCACTGGTCCACCAATGTGTTTAGCCCCCTTTTGTCACTAATGTATATTAACCCCCTGTGCTGCCATAGAATATTAACCCCTTGCCCAACAATGCATCTTTAGGGACATATTTAGGGGTGTCCCTGTAATTTTTCCCTTTAATTCCTGTTCTTTTGTACCTGTAAAAAAAGGGGTTATAATTTTTTAAGAAAAAATGACATAGGGCCCCCCAAAAAAAAGCCTTACCAGCCCCAGGCTTGCCAGCCAGGCCTGGTTTCTAAAATTACGGGGAACAAAATGTGTAGGGTTCCACCGTAATCTAGAAACCAACACCAGGCTGTAGGGGGTCAAAAAGATGTGGGGTACCCCCTATATTTAAGACCAGCACCAGACCGGGGTATAATGCCACAGCCTGGAGACCCAATCACTGGGGCTCCAGGTCCAAAGCATTAGCACCCTAAGTCGGTCAGCGCAAGCCGGTGATCTCGGGGGAGTCGGGGACCCCCCAAAGAAGTGTCCCCCCCCTCCCGAGCACCACAGGCTTACGCTGAAGCCCGGGGCTCTTCCCCGTACCCCTGGAGCGGTGGGTATGGGTGTAATGGGGGGGCCAAATAATGTAATACTATTGTACTTTACAGTGGGACTACAGGTGCCAGCATGCCTGCCCTTTGGCACTTGTGGAACTACAAGTGGCAGCAGACATGCGGCACCTGTACCCCCACTGTAAAAAAAAATAGTTAAAGAAAGACAAAACACACACACCGTGATAAGTATAACTTTATTTCATACCCCTACCCACTCACACATACTTACGTATACCAGCCGGTCTGTCCTCTTCTCCAGTAGAATCCTTAATGAATGGCTCTGCAAGATAAAAAAAAACATACTCACCTATATCCTGGCGCTGGTCTCCACAGCATCCCCAGGAACTTGGCAAAACAAAAAAACGAATGCCGACCAGACGGACCCACTATCTGTATGTGTGTTGCCACACATACAGATAGCTCGCGAATGCAAGCTGATGGGACAAGCACGGAGCTGGCATGTCCCGTGAGCCAATCAGCGGGCGCACTGACTGTAGACCGGCTGCTGATTGGCTCCCGCTACTGACAGATCCCACGTGACAGTGCCCATCTGACAGTACCCTCGTGGGAACTGTCAGTTCCCGGAGCCAATCAGCGGGCGCTCTACAGTCAGCGTGCCGGTGATTGGCTCACGGGACGTGCCAGCTCCGTGCTTGTCCCATCAGCTTGCATTCGCGAGCTATCTGTATGTGCGGCAACACACATACAGATAGTGGGTCCGTCTGGTCGGCATTCGTTTTTTTGTTTTGCCAAGTTCCTGGGGATGCTGAGGAAACCAGCGCCAGGATATAGGTGAGTTTGGTTTTTTTAGGTGACACTCCCTCCCCTAGATGACATCCCCTCCCCCTAGCTGACGTTCCCTCCCCCTAGCTGACACTCCCTCCCCTAGCTGACATCCCCTCCCTTAGCTGACAGTCCAGCAGATGAATTGTGTGTGAATGTACTGCACACGATCAATCTTATACGATTTCAAATCGTATAAGATTGATCTTATCTGATGGTCTTATGTGAATTCATTGCATTTTGAAAAGAAATCGTCCAGAATGTTAAGGGAATCATTTCAAGGGAAATCATACAACTGGTCTTACCAACTTTTGAATCTCACCAGTGGCAAACGCAGGATTTCTAGAGGGGGGTTTCCAAATGCCTGATTTTTGAGCGAGCGTGGCCAGTCCATGAAGAGAGCAGAATTAGTACAGTTTTAATATGCATCATACATAGTGTATTGTGTATCATAAGATCAGCATATACAGGACCAGCGATCACAGTAAGCCATTAGATGTGGCAGTATGGCCATCCTGCCTCAGCGGAATGTTTTTATTTTAGATGTGAGCTCCATTCCAGAGTATTGGAGCAAGTCCGGGAGCCTGGAGGAGCAGCAGAAGTTCCTAGCACTGCCCTGGACATATATGTGCATATTGGGCTCTATAGCAGTGCATCCATAACAGTACATGTTTTCCAGATCTCCTAGTTGGTGCACAGGTTAGTTATTACTGTCTGATATATGTTAAAAGATCCACAGGCGGTGCTAATTATTTCATTTGTGATACTGAGAAGAACATGCAACACTAGCAAAATTCTATTATATTACTATTTATATTACTATTTACTATGACTGTGGTTATGTGTGTGCTGGGGAGGGGGGTTTCCAGGCAGACGGGAATCCCCCCTGCATTTGCCTATGCTCACCGTGTATGGCCAGCTTTACTGCTGAATGTTTTTATGCCTAATAAGATTCATGGTGCTAATTAACTATTTACATACATTTAATGTGTTTTTGCATGTTCAAAAATAAAATCTAAATACATTTATATTTATTTTACTCATGTTTGCTGTTCTGATGTCCCAGCTTAAATATTAAGGCGCAGTAATAGTTTCCCGATGTTTAATACATATACATTTATACTGCTGGGAGTATTTAAACATTATAATTTTAAATAACATTACCAGCATATCATATTGACAGTTTTACTGGTAGGACCCCCCCCCCCATAAATTAGTTGCCCTGGGTCCTCCACAACGCTTAATCCGGCCCAGGACCCAGTGCTTGTTCCAGTGCGACATTGGGCTCACCATAAGCTATTGCAAAGGATGCAGCCTATATAATCGCAAGTAAATGTAATGGGAACGATACATGCTTTGCATTTTAGGATGCACAATGAAACATGGCAGCAAGTTATAGATATACTGTACATAATAAAAGTACAATAAATCAAAGTTTTCTTGCTTTGTACATATCTAGTTTTTTCTGGTGTTGGCTGTTAAAAAATGTGCATTTAATTAAATTCAATAAGAATATAGAGAAAAGATAAAAGATAATATAACATTGTTTAGGCGAATATATCACCTGTCGTTTCCATACATTTCCTCTTTAAGGCTCTGATGATTCAGAGGTGGACGCAGCGTCGATGTTTGTACAGGTCAGCGATTATTTGCTGCTGAGCATGCGTGGAAATTCCCGGTAACCCCTACAGCGCATGCATTCCACTGAGTGTAAGCAGAGACCGCTGTTGCTTACGGAATCTTTCTCATTTGAGCTGGTGGTGGAAGGCCATGGGCGTTCCCGGGAGGTGACTGGGAGTGTCAGCCAGAAGTGATTGCAAAAAAAGCTGTCTCATGGGCGTGTTATGGAAGGGTCACTCGTGTGTCACTGAACGCAGCGGAGTTCTCAAACTTAGAGCCGCAGCCACAGAGGCCATGATTAGAGAAAGCTCAGAAGGAGACACAATGCCAGCCATAGGGAGTCGTACAGAGCCATACCAGGGCTTAACGCCCGATTTCATGATGTTGGGCACATGACATCATTACGTTGTGCGGTGGGGGCGGGCCCGGCAGTACTGGGTGCTCCAGATCAGCTACACAGGCTGCCAGTCAAGTGTCTATAAGATGCTCCGGCAGCGCCACAGCAGTGATCCTGGCTTCAAGGTGCCATTCCAGGCAACCTGCTAGCCAGAAGCAAGGGCCGTGGGGCGGAGACGGTGCTGTCCACAGAGTCCTGCGCTCTCTACAGTGGCCCTGTCTGCACACTCCTAGTTACGACCGTGGTCATAACTGTTGATGGTCATCGCAATGGTGCGCCGATGGTGCAGTGTTTGAGTATACCGGCAGATTTCCACTTGCCATGGTCATTAAAGGTCGGCATCTCTGGCACTTGCAGCTACAGAAGAGGAAGGCTGAGACTAGCATTTGCATATTATTGCAGCCATGAATATGAAAGAAATCGCGGCGCCGAAGGCATTAGCGTCCACCGATGAATCAGGCCCTGAATGTGACAGAGATCCCAGCGATAGATTGTTCTTTTTATTTTTGACAATTTTGTAAAATCGCACACTCTACCATTAGTCTTTTACCAATCACCCTAAAGCACAGGTTCTCAAACTCGGTCCTCAGGACCCCAAACAGTGCATGTTTTCCAGGTCTTCTCAGAGAATCACAAGTGAAATAATTAGCACCACCTGTGGATGTTTTAAAATGTGTCAGTGAGTAATGACTACACCTGTGCTCCTGCTGGGTGACCTGGAAAACGTGACCTGTGTGGGGTCCTGAGGACTGAGTTTGAGAACCACTGCCCTAAAGTATTATCCCTTTGTGCTTTCATTTTCATTTTAAGTTTTACAAGAAATGTCCCTCCCCACAGGGTTATTCATAATCTTGTTTATTTTTAGAACTTTTTATTTTATTTTACGGAATGGGTAGTGGAATAAGAAAAAAGGTTAGGTGGGATTGAACACTACCTTGAAGATTCCTCATTTGCAGGTCCAAAGGGTCCTAAGCAAATTTTGTGGCATTGCTAATTATTTCGGTATTCCGTTAGCATAAGATGAAACTGTTTTACATCTAACGGCATTGAAGTTTTAGGAATTACCGCAGACATGAATGCAATTAGGCTGCTAATTCAGAAGATGGGAAAATTTCAGAAAAGTTCGGTAAAGTTGTTACTGGCTAATTTAATAGCTAAAAATAAATGATCTGTGAAGGAGATACTACTGTATCTTTGCTGCGTAAATTAGCATTTACATCGAGAATTTTTGGCTAATTTTTTTTTGTTTTAATTACAAGGGTTGCCTATGTCCAATAGTTAGCAGCAGCGACACTGTGCAAATAGGGACTAACGCTAGTCTTAGGGAGCATTTTTACGAAACAGCTGAATCGAGGAGAAACATTTGTGCCTCCACCATTATTGAAATGGCAGGATTGTGAGATGTAAGCCTGAAGTCCAGATACATTTTACCAGACCATTTCCACTCTTTAATGCGATCTTGCAACCAACAAAATGGAAAAGAAAACCAAATAGAATATTTTTATGAAAAATAAGTGAACAAGAAAAATCAAAAATATCTTGGTTGCGTAAGTGTGCACAGCCTTAAACTAATGCTCTGTGGAAGCACCACTTGCTTTTATTATACTGTAGCAATAATCCTGTTTGAACATCTAGCCATTACGCACACCTGGACTTTTCAATTCTATCCCACTCTTCCGGCCATAAAAGTTCGAGGTCCATCAATGTTTAGGCCTTTTGACCGTATTCAATGGGAATCAAGTCTGAACTCTGACTGGACCATTCCAAGACTAAGCTCTTCCTTTCCTGAAGCCATCCCTTGGTTGACGTGGATGTGTCCTTTGGATCGTTATCATGTTGGAAGTGAAATTCCTCTTCATAATTGACTGTCTGACAGAGGCAAGCAGGTTTCATACACAATATCTTGACTTCTGCTGCTATTAATTGTATATTGTATTCTGATTAGGGCCCTTGTCCCAGGTGAAGAGAAGCCGATCCATACCCTGATGCTGCCACCATCAGGTGTCACACTAGGTACAGTATGTTGGTCTCTGGCTGATGAGCTATGTTACCAAACATATTTTTTAGAAGTAGGACCAGCAAGTTGATGCCTAGTATTATTACGGATGGTTTGGGGTGATTGCTTAAATGTTTGTTTGTTTTATTTGCAAAATTTAGGCTGGATTGTTTGTTCTTCTTTGTGAAAAATTTGCTTCCATCTTGCCGCCCTATCCCACGTCCCATACGTGCAAATTATTGTCCCTGTTGTGCCACATGCTCTACACTTAGCGATGTTAGTCGTGTTCCATGCTATACTGTATGTAACGACTTTGAAATGATTTTATACCCCTCTCCTGACTGATACCTTTTAACAATGAGATCCCATTGATGTTCTGAAAGCCCCTTGCTGGCAGGCAGGACTCAACCAAGAAAAAGCCCAACAACAATAAGGAATCAAACAGGACCAGCTGATGTTTATTTGGAGTTAATCACAATCGCTTTCATTTCTGGCATGTGTATGCTAGTTACCTTTGAATATAATTTTGTTTGTGATTGACTGTTTTATTTTGCAGTGGCAGAGAGGATGTGTGCATCTGGGGGGACCATTGAGGTGCACCGGTAATCAGGGGCTGGCTGTCAACTTTTAGCCTGGGGGGCAAATGCATGCAGGTGACCCTGGCAGAGGAGTAGCATGTAGCCAGGGTGACCGAAGAATGTGCGTGCTATGGCGCCCCCCCCTCAAGTGTTCCAGGGAGGAGGCGGGTCCATATGGGATTAATGTAAAGTAAAAATAAAGATTAGGGGCAGCCCCGCCGTGGTGCCCATATGCAGTGCCCCCCTGTGCCCCATGAGAGGACCCCCCTATGCAGGCCCCCAGTAGTGGTCCCCCCTGTGCAGTGCCCCTTGTGCCCCAGTAGTAAGCCCCTTATATAGTGCCCCCAGTAGCAGTCCACCCCCATGCAAAGCCCCCAATAATAGTAACCCTTATGCAGTGCCCCTTAAATAGTGGCCCCAGTTGTAGTCTCCCCCCTATGCAGTACTCCTAGTATTGCCTTTTTTATAGAGCCACCAGAAGTGGTCCCTCAATGCAGTGCCCCCAGTGGTAGTCCCCTCCCCCCATGTAGTGTCCCTAGTAGTAGTCCCCTCCCCCCTAAGCAGTTGCCCTAGTAGTTGTTCCCTGCCCTTGTAGTGCCCCTAGTAGTAGTAGTAGTCCCCCCTTGTAGTGCCCCTAGTAGTAATAGTCCCCCCCTTGTAGTGCCCCCAGTAGTAGTCCCCCTTGTAGTAGTAGTCCCCCCTTGTAGTGCCCACAGTAGTAGTCCCCCCAGTTGTAGTCCCCCCCTTGAAGTGCCCCTAGTAATAATCCCCAGTAGTGGTCTCCACCTTGCAGTGCCCCCAGTAGTGATCTCCCCCATGTAATGCCCCCAGTAGTGGTCTCCCTCTTGTAGTGCCCCCAGTAGTAGTCCCTCCCTCTTGTAGTGCCCCCAGTAGTGGTTCCCCCTTTGTAGTGCACCCAGTAGTAGTAGTCCCCCCCTTGTATTGCCCCTAGTTGTAGTAGTCCCCCCCCTTGCAGTGCCTCCAGTAGTGGTTCCCCCCTTGTAGTGCCCCCAGTAGTAGTAGTCCCCCCTTTGTAGTGCCCCCAGTAGTAGTAGTCCCCCCCTTGTAGTGCCCCCAGTAGTGGTCTCCCCCTTGTAGTGCCTGCCCCTCCCCCAGTAGACACACGTATTAAAAAAAACCACTTACCTGAATCCCCTCTCCCGCCGTCGTCATCCGCTCCTCCGTCTGTCCTTCCCGGGCTGGGCCGCTCTGCATTATGGGAGAGACCTCAGGACACCTCTCCCATTGCCCACTGCGGGAGCCAGAAGATGGAGCGGCTCCCGCAGTGGGCGCAGCAGCAGCTAATGAGAGTCTGACAGACTCTCATTGGCTGCTGATCAAAACAAACACACAGCTGCCGGTGCCGACGGCTGTGTGTTTGTCACTTGTTTAGGGCTTGTGTTTGTCACAGTGAAACAGACTGCCCGCGGCCCGCATTACGCTGCGGCCCGGGGGGCAAATGGCACCCTGCCCCCCGGCCCAGCCCGCCACTGCCGGTAATACCAATTGCAGTAGATGCGCTTCACTCAGTAAATGGCATTCAGTAAGTTCTGAATGAGTGTCACTTAATATTTGTAATAATTATGGGTTGGGTATGAGATCCCGACTACATCCCATAATTACAAGTGAGCCACCAGCTGTCACTGCTGGAAGCACGAGACTGAGGAAAGGAATACAGTAGAACTCATCCTAGAGCACTCTCCTAATATGTGCCCTTCAAGTTTGTAGAATCAAAATAGCTTCTACAGAACTAAAATGGAAAGTACCTACAGTAGTTATATTATTTTTCAAACAAAGGTGCATCCGCTTTATACATTGACATTAAAATAAATCCAGAATTTAAATTCTTTAGGACACACTCTAGTAGCATGCATGCCTACTCTCCTGGGATTCGCGGGAGGCTACCGATTTTTCAGGTAACCCCCCCGCACCCCGGGAAGAGTAGGCATATCTCCCGCATCCCTCCCACTTCCTAGTAAGGTGGGGAGGATGGGGAGATTTTACCTGGCATTTTCGGTGTCCGTAGGGAAGGGGCGGGGCTAAATGACACAAATTACTTCATTTAGCCCTGCCCCCTCCCCACGGACTCACGAATCATGGGGGTTTACTGTAAAGGGGGTGGGGCTTAATGTTGCCTAGCATCTGGCCCCGCCCCCTGAAGAGAAGAGCAGCAGGTCCCTTCCTGCTGCTCCCGGAAATCTCCCCAATAATGTTGGCAAGTTTGTCTAGTAGTGGTGGGACTACCGGCACCGCTGGCCCTGTACTGAACCATGACCTTCACTCTCTCTCTTGTACTGCACGCCGCTCGCATACATTCTAGAATCTAGATGGCTGCTAGAGAGAGAGTGCGGCATGTCACCTTAGACCCAATAATCAGAATTAATATTATTTTGCCATGTAGGCCAGAGATTTTAATGGGGACATATATCAAATCTTCTAAAGAGTTCTGTAGAAGTGTGCTACTGGGGAGGATGCAACCAATCAGCTTCTACTTATCATTTTACAGCATGTACTGTACATGACAAATGCTAGCTACTGTAGAAGCTGGCTGGTTTGATTTCCCCCATAGTATTGAAGATAGCATCAGTTCTGTAGCTTAATACAACCTTAAAAATGAATTAAACTGCAATTTGTGAGCACTTGTATTACGGACTGATCATTGCTTCGGTGATTTTCTTGGTAGAACTACTGAAGCATCTGAGTATTTTATTCTGCAGGATAGAAGTAGCTCACAGAGGGAATTCACGCACGTCCTGTTATATTATACTGTAAATGTCAGCAAAGAAAAGGACAAGTATTTATCTGGACAGAAAACAGTGTATCAACTAAGGCCATAATCGTGACCTTTGGCTTATAATTAAAAAATTCAATATAATGTCACTCACTTCGCAATAGAAGAAAGCTATGTGCAGCACAGTACATTACAAACATCAGGGTAACCGTCAAATACCAGCGTTCAGTGTTTATATAATAATAATTGGCATCTGATAAAATTAATTCAAGTGTTTGGGAAGGGGGGGCGGGAGGAGCAATTGATGGGAATTATTCAATATTCTCTGTAAAGATTTGCGGAATTTGTAGGTTCTATATAAAATAGGAGATTAATAAATTATTAATTGCAGGCAAAATGTGCACCGATCACAGCAATCAATCTGCTATTCAGAATGAAAATATGAAATTATAGTCGGAAGCTGGGTACACACTAAACAATGTGTGTACCAAGCGAGGTCGCCGACGATCCCAGTGCAGACGGGGCCGACATATCGGGTGGTCCGTACACACTGGGCGATCTGGTGCCCGACTGCCCGATATGCCGGTTCCCCCGCATAACTCTGCCTGGGATCGTCAGCCGCATTACCCAGTAGCGCATGCACAGGGGGTTTCTGAGTACCCAGAAAACCCCCTGACCAAAAAATTTTTTTTTCAGTGACAGAGACAGTCTTGTCTCTGTCTCTGCACTATCAGTGGGCCACCCTTGGAGCTGCCCAGCCGCTGCCCGTTCAGCTGTCAGCGCTCCTGAATCAGGTGGCTTTCATACTACCTGATGCGGAAGCGCTGACAGCTGAACCAGCAGTTGCCGGGCAGCGCGCAGCGATCACCAGGGCCTGGAGGGAGGCCATCAGGGACTGACTGGAGGCCTGGACAGAGAGGGGGACCACTCGCTCCGGCGCTGCCACTGTTGATCCCCGCGCCCACTATGCTGCAATGCAAAGCACAAGCATCAGGTAAGTGTGGGGTTTGGGCTGGCTGTCTGGGGTAGGCTGGCTATCGGGCTTGGGCTGGCTGTGTTGGGCAGGGGATGGCTATCTGGGGATAGCTGTGTGAGGCTGAGGCATGCTGGCTGGGGTGTCTACTGTATCTGGTGCAGGGACTGCCTGGCTGGGGCAGGCGCTGTCTGGCTGGGGATAGCTGGCTGGGGTGGCTATCTGGTGCAGGGGCTGTCTGACTGGGGCAGGGTACTGTCTGACTGGGGAAGGGTACTGTCTGACTGGGGAAGGGTACTGTCTGACTGGGGAAGGGTACTGTCTGACTGGGGAAGGGTACTGTCTGACTGGGGAAGGGTACTGTCTGACTGGGGAAGGGTACTGTCTGGCTGGACAGGGGCTGTCTGGGACTGGTTGTTTGGGGCTGGGGCTGACCGGGCTATATATATGGAAACCCCCCCTAAAAAATCCTGCGTTTGCCCCTGTTACCTGGTCTTACATGCAGTAAATAAGATCAGGTGGCGAGGCTGACGACCCAACGGGAGCGCACACTACACGATGTAGCGCATACACACTACACATTTTTAACGATTTGTCGTTCCGATGTATTGGAATCGGCCAAATCATTTAAGATATCGTGTAGTGTGTAGGGGCCTTTAGCCATAAAATATTTTCTTTTGAAAACAGTGATTAAGAACACATTTGAAAAATAAAATAGAATAAAAGAAAATAGAAGGACTTTTTGCCTATACTGTGCATTTAAAATTAGTATTAATAATAAAATCAATAATAAGTGTCTACCTGGATCTGGAATGGCTTCCAGGCAGCCATGAGAGAGAAGAGAGGGGTTAGAATTTGATATAATGTGGAAGCCGGAGCTCTTGAAGGAAGAGGAGCAAAGTTTAAGCCCATCAGCTTGACTATTGTAGAAAAGGGTCATTTCTAAAAGCTGGAAAACATGCCCTGCAATATATTTCTATTTGCACAGTTTTTGCAGCTGCCTCTGTCAGTCTGCGCCTGCGGCACTAATTGATTTGGGGGCTGTGGGGGCCACTGGATAACAATGTGGTGTTAATTCAAAGTCTTGCCAACTACAGTACCACTGTCCATAAATTAAACAGTTGTGCCCCTAAAATACTACCCATTGCGCCATTATAAAATGAGAGGATATCAAGACCGACTTTATTACGTGTTGTTTTAATTTCTAATTTTATCACGTGGGTATTCGCTATCACTGGAGGAAAGACGAATGTCTGTACCAGTTGTACCAAGCGCATCCTGTCCATACCATGAACATGTTATCCTGCTAAAATGTTATGTTGGCGTGTGGGAGCAATTAAAGGCACATTATTACATCCTATACAGATTTAACGGCAAATTTCCGTATTCGCCAACCCCAACCGTTCCATATGAAAATGACAGACATATCCATGGTTTTGCTCTTGTACAGAGATTTATTTTTATATACAGCATGGTACTATTTCAAGGCAATGCAACAAAGATAGCTGATAATAGAGAACAATAGCCCACACTCAACTACCGTAAACAGTATGATTTACCGCTGGCCACATGGCCGTCGGTTCGAATCCCAAGAGCGGAAGCCCGGCAGGGGTGAAGATCCCGAACGTCCAAAGCTAAGTATTAACTAACCTAATTCTACCCCCTAACCCTAACCCTCCTTTAGGGGTGCCTAACCCTAACCTCCCCCCCAAGTGCCTAACCATAACCCCCCTCTAAGTGCCTAAACCATACCCCCCCTTCCCCGCAGCCTAACCTTAAGTCTCCGGGGGGGGTGCCTAACCCTAACCTCCCCCCGGGGGTGCCTGTCCCTCCCTTCCTCTAGCCTAACCCTACCAGGGGGGTGCCTAACTCTAAGTCCCCCCCAGTAGCCAATAACCTAACCCTCCCCCCCCCCCGCGCGGCTGTCCGTGATCGGCGCCCGGCTTACCTTCGATCGGTAAGCCGGGTGTCGCGCTCCCGGCGTAGGTCTAATGACAGGCGTCGGGATTTCGACGCCTGTCTTTAGACACTTGCCGGGATTAGACAGTCGGGATGCCGACGGTCGGCATCCCGACTGCATATCCAGCTACCCAGTGTTCTGATCACTAGGTAGGATCCCACGTAGGAGAACCTGCTGTTCCCCAGGATGGTACTGTCACAATCAGCGATGGCTCCTACCTAACTCTGCAGCTCTGCCGGTGTGAAATGTGTAACGATTCCGCACAAATTGACAAGCAGCCCAGGCTTCTAGGGAATGCATTGGCTGCAGTGTCTACAGGGGCTGGCTGGCAACTTTCAGCCGGGGGGGCAACACAAGCAAGTGGCCCTGGTGTTGTTAACCCTGACTAGAGGTTGCACTTAAAGAACAATAGCCCTCACAGGAAAAGAATAAAACACAGTTTTCCCCAACAGGAAAAACAAATCAAACGCAATGGCCCTCACAGGAAAAAAATAAAACACATATGCATTGCCCATGCCGCCCTACAAAAGTTTGACCTGACCTGTCAGACTCACACAGCGGAACTACCGGTTGCTGCCACTTCAACTTGCTGGAGCAGAATGGAGACAGGAGCTCCCAGTCTCCCCCTTGCCCTCAGCCACGGGATGCACCAGCACACAGCAGCATCAGTGACTAAGTCACTGCAGATCACAATGCACAGTACTAAGCCCTAGAGAGAGTTAAAGTGAATGAAGATAAAGTACCAACCAATCAGCTCCTGTCATTTTCAAACACAGCCTGCAAAATGACACGAGCCGATTGGCTGGTACTTTATCTTCATTCACTTTATCTCTCTTTAAGGTTTAGTACACAGGCCCCTTAGTGTTGATCTTGCATGTGTGTATGTGTATCCGCCTTCAGTATAGCCGAATGGATTCGGCTATTATACTCTTCCAAAAACACACAACATTACAGCAAAAAACAATATCCACAAAAGGACTGACATTTAAAAACATACTGCACATAATATATACACTGTATTTACACACACTAGATATAATGGGGTAGATGTATTATAGCGGCACTTAAAGTGCCGCTATAACGCTTCCCGCTTCGCCTCTTTACCGAGGCGAAGCAGGAAGCACTACCGATGAGATGTATAAACATCTCATCGGCCGGAGAGGGGGAGCATTAACTCCCCCCTCCGGCGCTACCCGCTAGCGACAGCAGCGCATCAGCCTAGTGCTGATGCGCTGTGTCTCTGTCCCGGCCGGCTCCACTGAGCATGCGCGGGATCTCGCAAGTATCGTGAGATCCCCGCATGGAGCCTGGAGCCAGTAGCCGCCGCAGCAGGGACAGCGCTGTCCCTGCTGTGGGGATAGGCTAACGCCAGGCTGTAGCTGTCGATAACGACAGCTACAGCCGGCCGAACGGTCAGACGATCTGACCGTTCGTACATAGCCCAGGCTATCAGCGCTGCTATCTTGTAGATAGCAGCGCCGATAATGACAGGGGCGCATAGCGCCCCTGTCATTTACCGTCCAGACCCCGATCATACATCGGGGAGAAGCGGTATCAGCGCACATAACGTGCGCTGATAACCGTTTCTGGGCTTCATACATCTACCCCAATGTCTGGCGTTGCCTGGCTTTCTTTTTAATTCTTATAAACTTTCTTTCTTCTCTATCACTTTTCCCTTCTTATTCCATCTTTCACTTCCCGCTCTGTCTCTTCTCCATATCTCCCTTCTTCCTCCACTATTTCTTTTTCTCTGATCCCACTACTTTGTCTCTCTCTCTTCAATCCCATTTTGGTTTTTTCCCCACTTCTCTCCTGCCCCTCTCTGTCTTTCTTTGTTTCCGTTCTGCCCCTCTATGTCTGTCTTTATTTCCTTTCTGCCCCTCTCTCCTGCTCGTTTTGTGTGATGGAGAAAATTGAGAGTGATATTACAGTGCTTAGCATTAGAGCCAGGGTGAGTGTGTGTGGCTTAGTGTTAGGGCCAGGGTGAGTGTGTGTGGCTTAGTGTTAGGGCCAGGGTGAGTGTGTGTGGCTTAGTGTTAGGGCCAGGGTGAGTGTGTGTGGCTTAGTGTTAGGGCCAGGGTGAGTGTGTGTGGCTTAGTGTTAGGGCCAGGGTGAGTGGGTATTGCTTAGTGTGAGTGATAGTGTGCCTGGCAGGAATACAGTAAATGATGAGTGTAGGCAATATGAGGATCAGTGAGAGTTATACAAGGGTGAATGTGACAGAGTGACAGGGAAATGAGAAGCAATGAGAGTGACAGGCAGTATAAGTGGCAGGAATATTGAGGGTGTGTTACAGAGGGGCTGAGGGCAGGGACAATAAAGGGAAGTTACAGCCACTCGCTGCTTTGAAAAAAGTCAAACTGTATTGAAATATATATATAATAGTCGATGTTTTGGGCCCCACACACCCCTAAACAAAACAATTGGTGTGTATACTATATATATATATATATCCAGTGTGTGTATGGATGTGTATATATACATATACAGTCAGGTCCATAAATATTGGGACATTGACAGAATTTTCATATTTTGTCCTCTATTCACCACCACAATGGCTTTGAAATGAAACAAACAAGATGTGCTTTAACTGCAGACTTTCAGATTTAATTTGAGGGTAATTACATCCAAATCAGGTGAACGGTGTAGGAATTACAACGGTTTCTATATGTGCCTCCCACTTTTTAAGGAGCCAAAAGTAATGGGACAAACTAAACAATCCTAAATCTAAACTTTCACCTTTTTAATACTTTGTTGCAAATCCTTTGCAGGCAATTACAGCCTGAAGTCTGGAACGCATAGACATCACCAGATGCTGGGTTTCATCCCTGGTGATGCTCTGCCAGGTCTCTACTGCAAATGTCTTCAGTTCCTACTTGTTCTTGGGGCATTTTCCCTTCAGTTTTGTCTTCATCAAGTGAAATGCATGCTCAATCGGATTCAGGTCAGGGGATTGACTTGGCCATTGCATAACATTCCACTTTTTAGCCTTAAAAAACTCTTTGGTTGCTTTTGCAGTATGCTTCGGGTCATTGTACATCTGCACTGTGAAGCGCCGTCAAATGAGTTCTGAAGCATTTGACTGAATGAGCATATAATATTGCCCGAAACACTTCAGAATTCATTCTGCTGCTTTTGTCAGCAGTCACATCATCAATAAATACAAGGGAACAAGTTCCATTGGCAGCCATACATGCCCTCACCATGACACTACCACCACCATGCTTCAATGATGAGGTGGTATGTTTTGAATCATGAGCAGTTCCTTTCCTTCTCCATACTCTTCTCTTCCCATCACTCTGGTACAAGTTGATATTTTTCTCATCTGTCCATAGGATGTTGTTCCAGAATTGTAATGGCATTTTTAGATGTTGTTTGGCAAACTCTAATCTGGTCTTCCTGTTTTTGTGGCTCACCAATGGTTTGCATCTTGTGGTGAACCCTCTATATTCACTCTTGTGAAGTCTTCTCCTGATTGTTGACTTTGACACATATACATCTACCTCCTGGAGAGTGTTCTTGATTTGGCCAACTGTTGTGAATGGGTTTTTCTTCACCAGGGAAATAATTCTTTTGTCATCTACCACAGTTGTTTTCCGTGGTCTTCCGGGTCTTTTGGTGTTGCTGAGCTCTCCGGTGCATTCTTTCTTTTTAAGAATGTTCCAAACAGTTGATTTGGCCACACCTAATGTTTTTGCTATCTCTCTGATGGGTTTGTTTTCATTTTTCAGCCTAATGATGGCTTGCTTCACTGATAGTGACAGCTCTTTGGATCTCATATTGAGAGTTGACAGCAATTGATTCCAAATGCAAATGTCACACCTAGAATCAACTCCAGACCTTTTACCTGTTTAATTGATAATGAAATAACGAGGGAATAGCCCACACCTGTCCATGAAATAGCTTTTGAGTTGATAGTCCCATTACTTTGGCCCCTTAAAAAGTGGGAGGCACATATAGAAACCGTTGTAATTCCTACACCATTTACCTGATTTGGATGTAATTACCCTCAAATTAAATCTGAAAGTCTGCAGTTAAAGCACATCTTGTTTGTTTCATTTCAAAACCATTGTGGTGGTGAATAGAGGCCAAAATCTGAAAATTCTGTCAATGTCCCAATATTTATGGACCTGACTGTATATATAATGCGGGATCTACAGGTATCTATGATTTTAGATGGCCACCTGAGAAAATTTGCCCCTGTGTATGAGTGCCCGCAGATTGTGGATTTCTCCCTCTCTCTCCCTCCACATTTTTATTTATTTATACACAAATATATACACAGATATACATCTCATATACATCACATATATATATATATAAATATATATATATATATACAGACAACACTATTCACAAATTATATGTATATATAACTGCTTTCAAAAATATTTCAGTGCTTGCTTACCATTTGGAGTTTAGAGTAGCACTGCCTGAGGCTCATTGGTAAGCAATGGCCAACAGCCAGCAGGAGGCGACAGCCAGGTACCCGAAAGACAACATCAGTCACCAGGCGGCCCCGGACAGCCTACACGGAGCTGAGCTCCGAGTGGGGTCAGCACCTATGTGACGTCATAAGGAGGTGCCACAGTCAAGACGCTAGTATTCGGCGTAGGGAGAGGGCTACCAGGCACTGGCAGCAGCCAGATGCACTTCAGAAAAGCGGCTTTGCACTGTGCGCAGCCGCACCTTTGTCCTCCCCAGGGCTGAAGGTGTTCCTGCTGCTACGGCTGCTGCATGTGCTCCCGATCACTTGCAGTACTGCCAGCGGCCATTAGGTGGGGCTGTGCTGCAATAGTCGGTAAAAAAAAAAAAATGCATTGACGGCCCTGAATTGTACCAGCCCACCACTGAGCGTCTAGAACATACTTACCGACATTTGATATCTGCTGCCCGGAAGAAGTCATATGTCCCCGTCCCCTCACGATGAAATGACGAGCATTTGAATAGGTGGGGGAAAATAGCGCGATTATCATAGAATCGCACCATTAAGCACCCGACCCATCCCGGCGGTCATGGAACCACGCAAAGATTCTGCCCACTTTACTAGGAAGTGGGCAGGATGCGGGAGAAGTGCCTACTCTTCCAGCGGTGCGGGGGGCTACCCGTAAAATGGGGAGCCTCCCGCAGGTTCTGGGAGAGTAGGTGAGTATGCCCTAGAAGCTAGATAGCTTATAGCAAGGCAGTGGCGTTTCATTACAAGTTCCGATCTGCTTCATATATAGACTCGGGTGCACACAGATATACAAGTGTCGCATATCACATTAGTCAGCAGAGTCTGCCGGTGCATCTTGGTCACATGCGACTTAGACACATTTTTGGCGAAAAAAAGATGCCCGGCACTAGCGAAGTAGCACGGGACCTGGCGGTTCACTCATCCCAGGCAAGTCGCGCTGCTTGCCATATTGAGGCTGGATGTGTGAGGACACATCTGTATGTAATACTTCAGACCAGAGGCGGCTCCATTGGTGGGGATGCAGCGCAGTCCAAAATTCAAATAGGGGAACCACACCAACTGCCACCTCAAATGCTGCCAAACATAGATGGCTGGGACTCACTGGCAGTTGGTGCGGCTCCCGTATTTGAATCTTGGACTGTGCAGCAGCCCCACCCCTGGAGCCCGCCACTGCTTCAGACATATACAGGGCCAGCGATCAGAGTGAGTCGTCCGATGCGGCAGTAGGGTGAGCCCGTCAGAGCTGGGTATGCCCAACAGTTCTGTTTTGTCCCTTATATTGCATGTTGTAGCCACAGTTTTAGTATAATCTTATAGAATCTTCTTATATACTGTATAACTGCTATTTTGGCTATGATTTAAGCTGCTGACCGGCCTCGGGAGAGCGGATTCCGGGAAACTGGACCCCTTCCTCCCTGCCTTTGACATATGAGACTCTCCCACCTGTTCTAACAGATTTCCAGGTTCATGTACATACTGTATATAGTTGGGAGGCGTTGGTGGTATATAACAAATCCTTATCTTTACAGAAATACAAGGGCACAAAGCGTTTTTCTTGCAACAGTAGCATAGTATGAACAGCCACTTGCCTTAAATGTATCATCTATATTCAGACAGTTTAGGGTCAGTCAATTAAAAGGAGGGCAAGAGACACTGTTCTTGTAGAAATAAGTGACTTAATGAGAAATGACTAAAATACAGGACACTAAGTGAATGGATTAGGGATTTATTTACTGTCTTCATCTTTATATATAAAAAAAGGGGTAATTGGTTTTTCTGCATAGTAAGTGAAAGGATCTCGGGATAAAGTCTGTAAGCTATCCAAACGAGCAGATGGTTCTTTTTAGCACAATGAGAGACTAATAGGTACATGAGTCTCTGTCCTATGTATTATTAAATTATCCTCATCATTTCTTTTTTTGTTTTATGTTTTTTTTTTGTCTGTCGATGTTTCAATTAGAGACAGGCGACGAGGTCTAGGCTGCTTTTATGTATGCCCAGGAATGAATCTGATTAGGAGGAAAATGGGCAGCGATTTCCGCAGAGTAGTGTTGGAAAAGGCCGGACGCGCAAAAGATTTCATGCTCTTTCGCTGTATACAGTTTTTATGGCGTCTGAAAACATTAAGCATCTGAGAAATGCTCAATTTCTTATCACTTTATATTTAAAGAGTCTATTTTTTATAAAAATTTTGGGTGGGATGTACTAAGCTGGAAAATGCGAGCAAAACGTAGAAAAATAAATTTTTCTACGTTTTGGCCACAGTTCCATTTGTACCACGCTCCGCAATTACGATACATCCCTGAGTATGGACCCGGTGGGTAACGCCATCTTTAGATGGCATTACCCAATAGAAGCCTGTGGGCTTCTTATCTGTTGTCTTCTGAGAGGGATCCCATCAGTACCCTCCCAGTGTACCCCGTGGCAGCGAGCGCCATTCTTTGCATGCGCAGTGGGACTTCTGGGTAATAAACCTGGAAGCCCCTCTAGTATCTTGCTATCACAAAGGACAGAGGGCCTGATTCAGAGCCGGACGCTCTGACCAGAGCGCTCGCTCTGAATCAGGGCCCTCCTACCTCAACTTGGAGCGGCCTCCTGGCAGCTCGCATAGCTGTGGGTGACCACCCACAGCATATGCGAGCGGCCAAAAAGATGGTCGCGATGGTCAAGACCATCGCGACTATCGGGCTTGCGACGAGACGCTGCGGTAGGGTCTCGCTGCCGCAAGCCCTGGAGTGATTTTGGCTCTGTCAGAGCCAAAATCACTCCCATTGACATCACTAGTGATGTCAGTGGGGCCGGACCCAGATGGTAGGCGTTCCCATGGGAACGCCTCCGTCTGGCAGCCACGCCCCCGGCACGCCTACCAAAGGGGGCGTGCTGTCACTCACCATCGACAGCATGCCCCCTTTGGTGCGAGACCCCGAGCGACGGATTCTCTGTCGCTCGCAGGGTCTCGCGCATGCGCATGACGGAGCTCCCTCCATCGTGCGCATGCACACCATCGACCCGCTTGCGAGCGTACAGCGCTCGCGAGTGGGTCAGAATCAGGCCCACAGAGCTGTCCCCTGCGATTTTAATAGCATTTCTAAGTACATACCGGCATAATTAATGCTGGTATGTACCCGGTAAGTGGCAGGATGTACCACATGGTGGATGTGATGCTTATTACAGCTCGCCCTTTGTCACAAACAAAACACCAGGCCCTGGCAACCCTTATATAGGCCCTGAGGCAGGTAACATTAATAAAAGCTATTGACAGACCCTATAGATGGTTTAGGTGTGTGATGGAGGTCAGTCCAAGTTTGCAGGATGGCACAGGGTTAATGCAGCAGGTATGTACAAAATGCACACAATGCACATATACAGTGGATGTACCGGGTCCAGCCGGGAACATACAGTATGGAAGGACAAATGGGAGCACTCACATGTACACAGTGGTGACCGTGGTTTATGCATACACACATTGGCTCAATCTCAAAGAATACATAATCTCCATGCCTAAACCGCAGATGTTATCTCTCTCATATTGCTCTATTCTGAAGAGGCAGTGGATTTCCCCAAAGAGATAGGTGTCCACACGCCATCTCCTGTTACGTGCTGGCATACGCTTGTCGTAGAATGTTTTGCTTGGCCAGTCATACATTCAATCCATCTAGTAATCTATTTAGTTTTGTTTCATTTTCTTTTATTCTCCACAATTTCACCTCTCATATTTGACAGCGTTGGCTGAGTCTATGCAATGAAGCGATCATACTGCGTGGCTGACATGTTTTGATTTGCGGTGATAAAAAACTTGTGTAACTTAAATGATTTCATTTTGCAGTCATGTAATAGTAAGACGTGTCGGATCAAAGCTGCATTTTTTTTTTAAATGTGCTGCCGTATAGTAAAATAGGTTTCATAATCTTCGCAAAGGAGGGTTTGTAATGCCGTTCTTTAATAGTCTTGGGATCCTCCGAGACATAACATGTTCTTCCAATGAGGCTGAAGTCTTAGACGATGTGTACCCAACCAATCTTTTTTTGCACAACGGAACCAGCGGAGGTGCCGGCATAGGCAAGTGCATACACACTTGCTGATGCTGGCAAAGACGGAGGGTCGGCTGGGGGTTAGCAAGGGCCGTGCTGCATTCGGCATGGACAAAAGATCTGAGTATGCAATGGACGACCCGCGGGAGCGCGCATCGGCATTGTGCGTACACACTGGTCGATGCGGCGGAATCGGCCAAGTCACTCAATATATCGTCAAGTGTGTAGGGGCTTTTAGTGAGAGCCATATAGGCAAAAGGGAAAATAAGTTACAGGCCTAATTGTCCTAGGTCATCTTGGTTGAGAAGGGTTTAAGGTCTGTTGCTGGGTAGTTATGGCTGTTGCAGAAGTCAATAGCACTGTAGGAGGCGCTGTTTGGTATGGTTGTGACTGAGGTTATATTGTATAAGGAAGTGTAGGAGGTGTTTCTGCCTCTTTGAGCGAGCGTGCGCAGTCCTCCATGCTGGGGTGTGTACCTCGACTGCATGGTCGCTGCAGTTAATGGTCACAGCTGGCATCCACAGTTGGGAGCAGACCAAGTGTCTCTTCCCCTGTGGCTGTGAGGTCTGATGATGCGGGGGCTTCTGGCTCTTCAATACCACCTACACAACTGATCCCCAGCGGCGCCCACTTCACAAGCCACTGGTGGTCTGGCCATGCCACTAGCCCTTTGACTAAATATTGTAGATGTTGGCTAAAAATTAAAATAATGTCACCCCTATTTCTCAGCAAGTTACAGCATCCCTCCCACCCCCTCTTCAGGTGCTCCTCCACCGATTTGGCCATACCAGCCTTTATTAGTGGCTCTCCATATTACCTGCAACCAGAGCCGGCCATAGCCAATTTGGTGCCATAGGCAAAATTTTGACTGGTGCCCCCTAGCAGATAATCCCACCAGCAATCTAAGTGCTTATACGCAGATGTAGTTATATTGGCGGCAGAAGTGATGTCGGCCGTTGATATACCGACGCTGGAATCCCGCCGACCGGCATAATGCAGACGCCGATATTCCGAAGGAGATTAGGATGCCGGCGTTGGTATCCCGAACGCTGGACAGCCGAACGTCCAGACCTGGGTAAGTATGTTAGTTTCCCCGGGGATGGGGGGTTGGTTTAGGCAAGATTGGGGGAGAAATTGGGGATAGGCACCCTCCAGGGAGGGTTAGGGTTAGGCTACGGGGAGGGAGGGTTAGGGTTAGGCACCACTATATATGCAAAATCATCATTCTTGAAGAGTAAAGACAAAAGAATAAAGATATTATACCAGAAGACACCAATGCAGAGTGACTGGTGAGGGTTAGAAGTATGTAGCACACCACAACATGCTTAAATAACTAAATATATATATATATATATCAAAATGTCCAAGTCCCCGGCACTCACGTCAATAATTATTCTATTTGTTCACATGCCCTCCGAGGAGCATATAGCGCCAACAAGAAGCTGCAATAAATGGCGGCACTCAGCGTCTCCAGTGAAATAAGTTTCTGTTTATTATCCTTGATAACAGGCGGGCACCTGAAAACGTCGGTAATAAACAGTAACTTCTTCCACTGGAGAAGCTGAGTGCCGCCATTTACTGCAGCTATACAGTATATATATATATATATATGTATATAGATATAGTACACATACATATATATGTATATATACACATCCATACACACTGGATATATATATATATATATATATGCAAAGTGAGGCCGCGCTCACATCTTCAATGAAATAAGCAATCACTGGGGTGTCTCCTAAATCCACTTGCGTAGATAAAACCATAGAAATTGAAAATGGGGCACTCACCAGGTTTCTTCAAACGCTTTCGGACTCAGCAGAGCCCCTCATCAGGAAGCACAACCAACGCAACACAGCATGTACAGATGCCCGTTGTAGGTGATTTGGGCATCTGTACATGCTGTGTTGTGTTGGTTGTGCTTCCTGATGAAGGGCTCTGCTGAGTCCGAAAACATTTGAGCATAATAAACAGCAACTTTTATATGCATGAAGAAACATGGTGAGTGCCCCATTTTTTTTGTTTATAATATATATATACATATATATATATATATATATATATATATATACACACACATATACAGTCAGGTGCATAAATATTGGGACATTGACAGAATTTTCATATTTTGGCCTCTATTCACCACCACAATGGCTTTGAAATGAAACAAACAAGATGTGCTTTAACTGCAGACTTTCAGATTTAATTTGAGGGTAACTACAACCAAATCAGGTGAACGGTGTAGGAATTGCAACGGTTTCTATATGTGCCTCCCAGTTTTTAACGGGCCAAAAGTAATGGGACTATCAACTCAAAAGCTATTTCATGGACAGGTGGTGGCTATTCCCTCATTATTTCATTATCAATTAAGCTGGTAAAAGGTCGGGAGTTGATTCTAGGTGTGACATTTGCATTTGGAATCAGTTGCTGTCGACTCTCAATATGAAATCCAAAGAGCTATCACTATCAGTGAAGCAAGCCATCACTAGGCTGAAAAATCAAAACAAACCCATCAGAGAGATAGCAAGAACATTAGGTGTGGCCAAATCAACTGTTTGGAACATTCTTAAAAAGAAAGAATGCACCGGAGAGCTCAGCAACACCAAAAGACCCGGAAGACCACGGAAAACAACTGTGGTGGATGACAGAAGAATTATTTCCCTGATAAAGAAAAACCCCTTCACAACAGTTGGCCAAATCAAGAACACTGTCCAGGAGGTAGATGCATATGTGTCAAAGTCAACAATCAAGAGAAGACTTCACAAGAGTGAATATAGAGGGTTCACCACAAGATGTAAACCATTGGTGAGCCACAAAAACAGGAAGACCAGATTAGAGTTTGCCAACAACATCTAAAAAAGCCATTAGGGTTCTGGAACAACATCCTATGGACAGATGAGACAAAGATCAACTTGTACCAGAGTGATGGGAAGAGAAGAGTATGGAGAAGGAAAGGAACTGCTCATGATCCAAAACATACCACCTCATCAGTGAAGCATGGTGGTGGTAGTGTCATGGCATGGGCATGTATGGCTGCCAATGGAACTGGTTCCCTTGTATTTATTGATGATGTGACTGCGGACAAAAGCAGCAGAATGAATTCTGAAGTGTTTCGGGCAATATTATATGCTCATATTCAGTCAAATGCTTCAGAACTCATTGGACGGCGCTTCACAGTACAGATGACAATGGACCCGAAGCATACTGCAAAAGCAACCAAAGAGTTTTTTAAGGCTAAAAAGTGGCATGTTATGCAATGGCCAAGTCAATCCCCTGACCTGAATCCAATTGAGCATGCATTTCACTTCATGAAGACAAAACTGAAGGGAAAATGCCCCAAGAACAAGCAGGAACTGAAGACATTTGCAGTAGAGGCCTGGCAGAGCATCACCAGGGATGAAACCCAGCATCTGGTGATGTCTATGCGTTCCAGACTTCAGGCTGTAATTGTCTGCAAAGGATTTGCAACAAAGTATTAAAAAGTGAAAGTTAGATTTAGGATTGTTTAGTTTGTCCCATTACTTTTGGCCCGTTAAAAAGTGTGAGGCACATATAGAAACCGTTGTAATTCCTACACCGTTCACCTGATTTGGATGTAATTACCCTCAAATTAAATCTGAAAGTCTGCAGTTAAAGCACATTTTGTTTGTTTCATTTCAAAGCCATTGTGGTGGTGAATAGAGGCCAAAATATGAAAGTTCTGTCAATGTCCCAATATTTATGCAGCTGACTGTATATGTATAAATAAATTAGGGGTGTGCACCGGCCACTTTTCGTGTTTTGTGTTTTGGTTTTGGATCTTTCTTCGTGTTTTGGATCTGGATTGGTTTTGCCAAAACCACCCTTCCGTGTTTTGGGTTCTGGGTTTTGTGTTTTGGATCTGTATTTTTTTGAAAAAAGGCATAAAAACAGCTAAAATCACAGAATTTGTGGGTTTTTCTGCTCCTATGCTATTATTAACCTCAATAACCTTAATTTCCACTCATTTCCAGTCTATTCTGAACACCTCACACCTCACAATAGTGTTTTTATGTCCAAAAGGTTGCATCGAGGTAGCTGGATGACTATGCTAAGAGATACGAGTGGGCGGCACAAACACGTGGTCCATCTAGGAGTGGCACTGCAGTGGCAGACAGGATGGCAGTTTGAAAAACTAGGCCCCAAACAGTACATAATTCAAAGAAAAAAAAGAGGTGCAAGATGGAATTGTCCTCCCACCCACCCTTATGTTGTATAAACAGGACATGCACACTTTAACAAACCAAACATTTCAGCGCCAGGGTCTGCCACACGACTGTGGCTGAAATGATTGGTTCGTTTGGGCCCCCACAAAACAAGCTGGCAATTAATCTGTCCCTGCACAAACTGGCTCTACGGAGGCAAGATGTCGTCCTCATTCACCGATTCCTCACCCTCTTCAGTGTTGTGTACATCCTCATCCTCACAGAGTATTAATTCGTCCCCGCTGGAATCCACAACCACAGGTCCCTCTGTACGTTCTGGAGGCTGGTCTCCCTGGAAGAGTTGATAATTCATTTTATGAACATCATCTTCTCCACATTTTGTGGAAGCAACCTCCTACGCCTTTCGCTGACAAGGTTCCCGGCTGCACTAAACACTCTTTCGGAGTACACACTGGAGGGGGGGCAACTCAGGTAAAATAGAGCCAGTTTGTACAGGGACCTCCAAATTGCTTCTTTTTCCTGCCAGTACAGGTACGGACTGCCTGACATGCCTACTTGGATGCTGTCACCGATGTAATCCTTTAACAGACAGACGCACGCTTGTCGCTGCTGCTTTGAGGATGCAAGTGCAGCTACAGCCCACACAATTCACAAAGACAGAAAAAAAAAGAACAATATTTTTATTCTTTGTGTAGCACACTTTGAGGGTGTCACCACCCTTTAACAGACAGACGCACGCTTGTCGCTGCTATTTTGAGGATGCAAGTGCGGCTACAGCCCACACAATTCACAAAGACAGAAAAAAAAGAACAATATTTTTATTGTTTGTGTAGCACACTTTGAGGGTGTCACCACCCTTTAACAGACAGACGCACGCTTGTCGCTGCTGCTTTAAGGATGCAGGTGCGGCTACAGCCCACACATTTCACAAAGACAGAAAAAAATATATATATATTTTTATTGTTTGTGTAGCACACTTTGAGGGTGTCACCACCCTTTAACAGACAGACGCACGCTTGTCGCTGCTGCTTTAAGGATGCAGGTGCGGCTACAGCCCACACATTTCACAAAGACAGAAAAAAAAAGAACAATATTTTTATTGTTTGTGTAGCACACTTTGAGGGTGTCACCACCCTTTAACAGACAGACGCACGCTTGTCGCTGCTGCTTTGAGGATGCAAGTGCAGCTACAGCCCACACAATTCACAAAGACAGAAAAAAAAAGAACAATATTTTTATTCTTTGTGTAGCACACTTTGAGGGTGTCACCACCCTTTAACAGACAGACGCACGCTTGTCGCTGCTATTTTGAGGATGCAAGTGCGGCTACAGCCCACACAATTCACAAAGACAGAAAAAAAAAGAACAATATTTTTATTGTTTGTGTAGCACACTTTGAGGGTGTCACCACCCTTTAACAGACAGACGCACGCTTGTCGCTGCTGCTTTAAGGATGCAGGTGCGGCTACAGCCCACACATTTCACAAAGACAGAAAAAAATATATATATATTTTTATTGTTTGTGTAGCACACTTTGAGGGTGTCACCACCCTTTAACAGACAGACGCACGCTTGTCGCTGCTGCTTTAAGGATGCAGGTGCGGCTACAGCCCACACATTTCACAAAGACAGAAAAAAAAAGAACAATATTTTTATTGTTTGTGTAGCACACTTTGAGGGTGTCACCACCCTTTAACAGACAGACGCACGCTTGTCGCTGCTGCTTTAAGGATGCAGGTGCGGCTACAGCCCACACATTTCACAAAGACAGAAAAAAAAAGAACAATATTTTTATTGTTTGTGTAGCACACTTTGAGGGTGTCACCACCCTTTAACAGACAGACGCACGCTTGTCGCTGCTGCTTTAAGGATGCAGGTGCGGCTACAGCCCACACATTTCTCAAAGACAGAAAAAAATATATATATATTTTTATTGTTTGTGTAGCACACTTTGAGGGTGTCACCACCCTTTAACAGACAGACGCACGCTTGTCGCTGCTGCTTTAAGGATGCAGGTGCGGCTACAGCCCACACATTTCACAAAGACAGAAAAAAAAGAACAATATTTTTATTGTTTGTGTAGCACACTTTGAGGGTGTCACCACCCTTTAACAGACAGACGCACGCTTGTCGCTGCTGCTTTAAGGATGCAGGTGCGGCTACAGCCCACACATTTCACAAAGACAGAAAAGAAAAGAAGAATATTTTTATTGTTTGTGTAGCACACTTTGAGGGTGTCACCACCCTTTAACAGACAGACGCACGCTTGTCGCTGCTGCTTTAAGGATGCAGGTGCGGCTACAGCCCACACATTTCACAAAGACAGAAAAAAAAAGTAGAATATTTTTATTGTTTGTGTAGCACACTTTGAGGGTGTCACCACCCTTTAACAGACAGACGCACACTTGTCGCTGCTGCTTTGAGGATGCAGGTGGAATCTAGACGGGATTTGGAACCGGGAACACACTACCTCCATCAATTGTCTAAATCCAACTGCACTAATGGCGGATACCGGACGCACGTCTAACACCAACATAGCAGTCAAGGCCTCAGTTATACGTTTTGCTTCAGGATGACTGCTGTCGTACTTCATCCTCATCGCTAGGGACTGTTGGAGGGTCAATTGTTTAGTAAAAGTAGTGATGTTCCTACTTCCTCTCTGGGATGATGAACAACTCCCAGCAGCAGCAATAGCACTAGGAGGAAGTGGTTCTTGATCTTTCCCTATTTTATTTTTATCGGAGAAAGTTTGGTCCTCCATTTATGTTATATTGATATATACGTGCGGCTAAAGCGCACACAAACACAGAAATTTTTTTTTATTTTTGCTGGAGAGTAGTGCACTATGTGGGTTACACCACCCTTTAAGAAATGAGCCAGCCGGCTCTTTACTTATGGGACACAGGCGCACGCTTGGCGCTGCTCCTTTGTTGATGCACGTGCAGCCACAGTGCACACAATTCACAAACACAGAAAATAATTTTTTTTTTGGTTTGGACTGGAGTGTACTTTGGGGGTTACAGCACCCTTTAACGGTCGAGCCAGCCGGCCCTTTACTTATGACACAGGCGCACGCTTGGCACTACTTTGTTGATGCACGTGCGGCTACTGCGCACACAATTCACAAACACAGAAAATAATTTTTTTTTTTGGTTTGGACTGGAGTGTACTTTGGGGGTTACAGCACCCTTTAACGGTCAAGCCAGCCGGCCCTTTACTTATGACACAGGCGCACGCTTGGCACTAATTTGTTGATGCACGTGCAGCTACTGCGCACACAATTCACAAACACACAAAAAATATTATTTTTTTAGCACTTGGGGGGAGCACCCCTGATGGACAGAGCACCCCCTGGACAACACTACAGCACCCCTTTAGGACTGGGACACTGCACAGGACTTTGGAGTGGACACAGCCCCTATGGAGAACTGACTGCACAACACAGTCCAGCCAGCCCCTATGGACTTTGAAGTAGTGGACACAGCCCCTATTAACAACAGCAGCACAGCACAACACAGCCCAGCCCCTATGGACTTTGAAGTAGTGGACAACAGCAGCACAGCGCAGCACAGCACAACACTACTCTGCACTACACTACACTACACTACACAGCCCAGCCAGCCCTAACTCCCACCCTCCCTCTTCACTGTCCACAGCCGAGTGAGAAAATGGCGCCGATGCAGGTACCTTATATAGGATCCAAAACCCGCGAGACTCGGAAGGCGGGATGATGACGTTTTGCCTCGATTTTAGGCGGGAAAAGTCGAGCCTGACTCGGATCTGCCTCGGATCAGGGGGGGGGCTCGGGGGGGTTCGGATTTCAGAAATCCGAACCCGCTCACCCCTAAAATAAATATATATATATATCTCTCTATCTATCTATATACACACACATATGTATATATATACTGTACACACACATATATATATATATATATATACTGTACACACACATAGGACCCAGTGCCTTCTGATTAAAATGTAATAAAAAAAAAGAATTATACTGCCTTTGCCTACCTGACAGACTCTGCACGTTCCTCCATGTTGGGGCCGGGCTGTGGCCTTCCTCCCCCCCCCCTCTTCCTTCCCTGCAGCCTGTGCACCAGCCAGTCTCTGAGCCGCAGGCTGCAGCTTCACAAGCTATTGGACAGCTGAGCCTTTGCTCAGCTGCCCAGCACTTCCCTGCGGCACTGGCGGCTCTGAAGGCTGTCACAGCTGTCAGAGTGGTGCGTGTGCGCAGCGCTGTGGATCAGATCAGCAATAGAGATTCGATCTGTGGCGGGGGGGGCCCGGGGGGTACCTACCACCATCACTCTTCCCTTAATCTGGTCCTGGGGGGGCAGCTTTGCGGAGGGGGAGCAGCGTTGCAGAGGGGTGGGGTGAGCGCCAGAGCCCTGGAATGCCCCTCCAGTTTCCCCTGCATTCCTGCCCCCCTATTTACTCCCATCCTCTGTCTTTCCTAATATGTATTGCGCACTGCCAGTTTCCGGTAGGTGGTACCTACGCCAGGGCCCCCTACAGTTCAGCAGCCCATTTTTTGAGTCCCCTTCCTCTATTGCTGGTTCACAGTGGTAGCATCTCAGGCCCTGATTCAGAGCTGCACGCTCTGAGCAGAACGCTCGCTCTAAATCATGGCCCTCCTCCATGAAAATGGAGCGTCCTCCTGGACGCTCGTATAGCTGTGGGTGACCACCCACAGCTATAGCGAGCGTCCATGATGATGGTCGCGATTGTCAAAGACCATCGCGACCATCGGGCATGCGACGAGACCCTGCGGTAGGGTCTCGCTGCCGCAAGCCCAGGAGTGATTTGGGCTCTATCAGAGCCAAAGTCACTCCCACTGACATCATTACTGATGTTAGTGGGGCCGGACTCAGACGGTAGGCGTTCCCATGGAAACGCCTCTGTCTGGCCGCCACGCCCACCAAAGGGGGCTTGCTGTCAGTCACCATCGACAGCACGCCCCCTTTGGTGCGAGACCCCGAGCAACGTATTTCTCGTCGCTCGCCGGGTCTCGCGCATGCGCACGACGGAGCTCCCTCCGTCGTGCGCATGCGCAGTATCATCACAACATCGACCCGCTAGCGAGCGAAATTTGCTCCCGAGCGGGTCTGAATGACCCCCCTCAGTTGTAATCATTATTGGAGTTTCCTCAGTCGTATGTTTTTCCCTATAATATTACTTCAGAGTCAATTATTGATCCTCGCCAGAGGAGGAAAACGGATCAGACAAGAGGTTCTCAGTCTTCCAGCAGTCGTGCTAATCAACAAGAAGGGTCCGAGGTACCGCTGCGTCTATCTCAGAGGTCCTGGATTCCGATGTCAAGCTATCTGGTGACAGTGGGAGCCTGACTGTTGATTTAGCACGTAAAGATTGTAGTGATATAGTGAACCACTCTAACCCTAAAAATAGTCCTGTTAATATAGCTAAGTTAATGGAAAATGACTTGCAGCAAAGGGTAGGAAGGTAGTGAAGGGGATGCAGGGAGGCATGGACACTAATCCAAATATGGGGAAAGGCCATTAAGGGGTCTATTTACTAAGCAGTGTTAGGAGACAGAGTGAAAAGTGATAAGGTGCCAGCCAATCAGCTCCTAACTGTCATTTTTCAAACGCAGCCTGTGAGATGACAGTTGGGAGCTGATTGGCTGGCACCTTATCACTTTTCACTCTGACTCTTAACTGCTTAGTAACTAGACCCCTAAATGTCATAAAACAGTAGTTCTTAGGGGTATTCTCTGCGGTATGTACAGTATGTGACTATGTGGATAGATTTACTAGAACGTAATGCAGATAAAACGAATTTGGAAGTGGCTAAGGTAAAAAGGAGGTATGGGAGAAGAGGCATACTAATATTATGTTACTTGGCTAGGCGGTGTATGCCTTTGCAGCCTTTTATCTGTAAACCCACCCTGAGGAGTATTTCAATATTATCAAGTAACTGCAACTCATCTGCTTAAACAAACTCAGGGTACAATGTGGAGTTGCTATGATGAATAATTTAGGAACAAATTTGATAGTAAATTTCAGCTGCAAAGATGTGGAAGTTTGGAAAGATGTGACACAGCCTAAGAGGGGTTCCAGAGGTGCAGCTAGGGAATACGATTTTCCCACAAGTGCCGGCGGATTGCATGGAAGGGCAAATGCTTCTCCTTCATTAGTGGTAAACATGTTGTTTATATATTTTTTTGTAGATTTCAGGGATCAGGGTGTGATTCAGCTTAGGATGGAATTGCAAATGCAGCAAGAGGTGTATGACACCCCCGTGTATGACACCCCCTGCAGCATTTGCAATCCCAGCACTGTAACCGAAGTCGCACATAGGGATGTGGGGGGGTTCCAGTTGCCTAGAAACCCTCCCCCAGACCAGTGGATCAAATCACGACCACAATAGCTATACTCTATAATATGATTTTACTAGAGCTGCAGCTATAGCATGCAGTATAAGGAACTGTGTGGAACTGAGCACTCCATTAGTGCTCCAGACCTGATCATAAATTGTTAAGTGCTAATTATACCCCATCCATGGGCTGGTCACACTCCAAAATTAAGCATATGGAAACCCCCCCCTCTAGAAATCCTGCGTTTGCCACCTGGTCGTAGGCTGGGATCACCATTGTGACCAGGCCAGGAAACTGTGTCCGTGGATACAGGCCCTGGCCTCGCCACTCCCGGAAAACGGGGCCGTCACGCCCAGTTTATAGAAATGATGGCTGGCACCACCCCTTAAATGCCTCTGCCTGTCAATCAGGCAGTGGCATAGCAGGGGCTGTGTGTGGTCACACATGACCCGTTCTGCACATTTGCGTACAATGCTGGATCAGCCCCTCAGTCTTTACCTGGGGGTGGACAACCTGGTAAAAACTGTGTCTGGGTTAAAGGAGACCCTCAATAGGTAAACCCCAGCCCTGTGGGCAGATCTGGGTAAGGCAGGTTCGCCAGTTAACTTGTAGGCGATGTTAAAATGGCTTTCTGGGTATCCTGACAATGGAGTAGTTTCTTATTTTTCTAGGGTTTGGGAGTGGTTTTAGGTTTGCCCGTTGTTGGGGAAATTTGTGTCCATATCCCTAGAAAAGTAAAATTGGCTTTTGAGCTGCCAGATGAGGTCTTGTGATCGGCTAACTCCGTCATCCCAGAGTAGATGAGCAGGGTGACATACCAGCCTTTTGAGAAAGCACTGGACTTTGTGAAAATGCACGGCCTGGGGCATTACTCTGTAAAATAGACATAGGGGCATAGTCAATTGGGTGCCAGTATAGCAAAAAACCTGCACCTGCGAGGTTTTCCCTGCAGGTGAGGGTTTTTTGCTATTCAAATAGGTGCAGATTATTTCTTTTTGAACGTGCCAGGAGGTTTTAATTCTCGCACCTGCCGAGCAAGTGTTATTTTTCCTAAAATCGTTCATTTTTGGAAAAATCAGCAGGACTTGCTCTGGCACCCCGGCGGAACCCCCCGTGGACTACTTAAGTGATTGGAAGTTTCCAATTAGCTTAATTAGTCAGTAATTACTCACCTTCCAAAGTGCTGTCTTCTGCATCCAGCATCGGGTCCCGACGTGTGTGTGTGAGCCCCGATGTATGTGTGTCCCACCTAGTCTTAGTGTGGCCCCCCGAGATGGGTTCTGGGAGAACTACATCTCCCAGCAGCCCTTGCCCCTCCCACCAGCCCCTGGATCCTCCCTGTAGCCCAACTGAATATGCCCCATAGGGGTATAATTACTAAAGTGAGAGTTTTTAGAAGTGGAGATGTTGCCCATAACAACCAATCAGATTCTACTAAACATTTAACTAGCACCTTCTAGAAGATAATAGCTAGAATCTGATTGGTTGCTATGGGCAACATCTCCATTTCTAAAAAGTCTCACGTTAGTAAATATACCCCATAGAGTCAGCATTTCAACTCCTCCTGTTGCACCCAGATTGTCTTAAGTTTCTAGGTTTTAAGTTAATTGATGGGTTTTATATATATTTTTTTGCTTTCTGTAACGGCACTATTTAAACATTTTGGAGTCCCTGTGGCACTAGTTAAGACGTAGGGTCCCATTACCCATCTGTCTTATCTGGGAATGGAAATTGACACTTGCTGTTGTAGGTTGCCATGCTATAAGGTGACCAGATTGTGCAATACAGTGTCAGTTTTTGTAAGCATGTGCAAGTCACCCTTATATAGTTCCATTCTAGGCCTGCTAAATTTTGTTTTGCGGGTAATTGGACAAGATTGTTGTAGAAAGATTGAGACGCGATTTGGAGATTGGAATTATTTCCTAACGGACAATGACCCAACAGCATCTAAGAGAATCCTACAACTGTTTGCTGAGGTGACAGGGTAGAAAGGGGTTAGTCGCAGGGCCGTAGCTAGGGTAGTGCGGCCGGTGCCATTGCACAGGGCACCACAGGTCAGGGGGCACTGTTTGGGCCGGTGAGATTTCTGTTTATTATCATTCTTGCTTGTAGCTTCCGCTTATTCGTCCCCAGCATCTCCTGGCCTCTCCTATCTCTTCCCTGGCCCTTCGCCATGAAGCCAGGCCCTTTTTTGGGTGCATTATGTCCCATAGAAAAATGAGGGGGGCGCCAATGCTCTTTCTGGCACAGGGCACCAAAAAGTCTAGTTTCGGCACTGGTTTAGCGCTTACCTTGGGTGGGAGTAGTCATGGGTTCGAATAGTCATGCCAGTGGCCACGCAATTGGATTGGTCAACCCGCTTCGTGATGCGGCTCATTTGCCATTTCGTTTTGCGCAGTTTACAGCTTAACATCAATTTTGAAGTCAAGCATGTACATGGCATTAAAAAAATTAGTCGAGGGCACCCTATCACTATTCAGTTGGAATAGGTTTAAGCCACTAGCTCCCACGTCTAGTGATGTTGTATGACATGTCTTTCTTACTTTTGATAAATTGTCAAGACGAGATATAAAGTTTTGGCGGTGAGTGCGATCGCCCCGTCATCTCTGGCAACATGTAGGGCGGCCTGGAACGAATGCTGGAACTTTTGTGTGCTGAAGCCTGAAACAGAGTCAAGGCAAGGGGCAGAAGCAAGATATACTGTACTGGCTTTCCTTTGAGGGAAGTATGCTGCTGGTAAGCCTAATGCAGCTGTATCTCTGTGGCTAGCAAGTATTGGTGGGATGCCCTGGGACAGGAACCTGTCTTGCTCATCCACCGCCACAATCCAGGTGTGGATACTAGAGATATGCATAGACTCCCATGTTTTGGTTCTAAATTATCAACGTGTTTTGGCAAAACCACCCTTGTTTTGGTTCATTTTTAGCTCTGGTTTTGGATTAAAAATGGATAAAAACAGCTAAAATCATGTAACTTGGACCTGTTTTTGTTCCTATAATATTACTCACATATATAACATTGATTTCCAGTTATCTCTAGTTAAATTTGCCCACCTCACAGCACCTGCAATCACGAGGGAGGGACTTAAAATGAAATCCAAAACATGCAAGATACGTTTTTTAGATCCGAGTTCTGAACTTGACGCGAAGACCCAAGTCAGGTCTCGGTTCTACTGGGAACCCCAAAATGATCCGAGCTCTGTTCAAATCGGAACCCCAAAGTTCAGGTTTCAGCAATACGGAACCACTCCTCTTTATCTATATGCAGATGTGTCTTTTGCTCTTAGTGTAAGGTAAGTGCAAGCTCTCACTGATGATAACCACTAATAGTAAAGCAGCTGCGGTCTTATCTCGAAATGTGTACAACTCATTATGTGGGTAAATATTAATGCATAGTTTCTATACGCATTGCCTTCAAGCAACCAACATCCTTCCATCTCTGAATTAGGTACTAGGCGTAAATAAAAATCAACCATCAATATCTCTTCTTACTATCATTCACCACTGATCATCACTGACCACCATTATTCACTACTGACCATCACTGAACACCATCATTCACCACTGATTATTACTGACCACCATCACTCGCCACTGATCATCACTGACCACCATCACTCACCACTGATCATCACTGATCACCATCATTCACCATTGATCATCACTGACCACATCACTCACCACTGATCATCACTGACCACCATCACTCACCACTGATCATCACTGAACACCATCACTCACCTCTGATCATCACTGATCACCGTCATTCACCATTGATCATCACTGACCACATCACTCACCACTGATCATCACTGACCACCATCACTCATCACCACTGATCACTATCACTCACCACTGATCACCACTCACCACTGATCACCACTCACCACTGATCATCACTGAACATCATCACTGAACACCATCACTCACCTCTGATCATCACTGATCACGTCATTCACCACTGATTATTACTGACCACCATCACTCACCACTGATCATCACTGACCACCATCACTCACCACTGATCATCACTGACCACCATCACTCACCACTGATCATCACTGACCACCATCACTCACCACTGATCACCATCAGTCACCACTGATCATCACTGACCACCATCACTCACCACTGATCATCACTGAACATCATCACTGAACACCATCACTCACCACTGATCACCGTCATTCACCATTGATCATCACTGACCACATCACTCACCACTGATCATCACTGACCACCATCACTCACCACTGATCATCACTGACCACCATCACTCACCACTGATCATCACTGAACATCATCACTGAACACCATCACTCACCTCTGATCATCACTGATCACCGTCATTCACCATTGATCATCACTGACCACATCACTCACCTCTGATCATCACTGATCACCGTCATTCACCATTGATCATCACTGACCACATCACTCACCACTGATCATCACTGAACACCATCACTCACCTCTGATCATCACTGATCACCATCACTCATCACCACTGATCACCATCACTCACCACTGATCATCTCTGAGCACCATCACTCACCACTGATCATCACTAATCACCATCACCTCATTACATTACATGAACCACATTAACTCTGGTCATCGTGTACAATCATCACTTACCATTGAGTCACCACTGACCACTGCTGAATAATTCCACTGAGCTTTTACCGCTCTATGAAAAGGTTTAAATTTAACACGTTTAACAGCACTAATTTAAATGCTTTATATATCCATCTCAAACTTCTATACACATCCCTGATCATGCCTCCCCCCACAGCGGATACCTTGTCATTATATTACATTGTACTTTTTAATTTAAAATTGCTCAAGTGCAGCATTCTGAAGCCTGATCTGCGTCGTGGCTGATATTAATAGAGCACATACATTATAAGCTTTATGCTTGATATATAGAAGCAAACTGTTTTATGTACATTTCATTTCATTTTTTTTCTTGCTTTTTTTTTTTTTTGTAACCATAAAAATGGAGGCAGCATGCTAAAGAAAGGAGTGCGAGCACAGGTGGGGTGCACCCATTGCTACCTATGGCATATTCACAATACCTAGGGCACCATCAGCGTAAACATGTCCTGGGTTCGGGCGACGGCACCTTCTGGTCTGCTACTAAAGATTTTAGTATAGTTAGTGCTAAAAACTGTCTATGTAGACCATGATCTTGAGCGGCAGTTAGAAAACACAGATAAGCGTGATGTGTTATTTCAGGGCTGAGTCATACACTCCTGAGTACTGAGTTCAATCTGTCAGGATTGTTCATGGAATCGACCACAACATCTCCAAGTGTTATAAATAATAAACAGCTCCGTTTCATATTTTAACACCTGAAGCTATTGCACCTTGTCTGATGCTATATATATTCTATACACTGCTGTAATTTTGTGTAGACGTAATGTGAAGTTATAAGCACCATCTTCACCATTATTATTTATTTATGAAGTGTCGCCTCTGTACAGTTGGGGAAATAAAAGATAAGTAACATAAGAAATGTGCACATGGGTGGTTTCCCTGCCTGTGGATTTATCACAGCATTATGAGCTCCCCATTTATTTGCACATAGCGAGGCAGTTTAAAACGTTGGGTTGGATGCAGACAGGTGCTGAGAAGCTCTGCAATGGCTGCGGGAAGCATTTATAGAGGTTATAGTGTGTGGCAAGAACTCAGCATTTATACGGCTTCCCACAGTACACTATGGCCCTGATTCAGAGCCGGACGCTCTGGCCAGAGCGCTTGCACTGAATCAGGGCCCACCTCCATTAAAATGGAGCGTCCTCCTGGACGCTCGTATAGCTGTGGGTCACCACCCACAGCATATACGAGCGTGCAAAAAGATGGTCGCGATGGTCTTGACCATCGCGACCATCGGAACTGTGAGTGGGTTTCCCAACTGCAAGGCCAGGAGTGATTTTGGCTCTATCAGAGCCAAAATCACTCCCACTGACATCACTAGTGATTTCAGTGGGGCCGGCTTCAGACGGTAGGCGTTCCCATGGGAACACCTCCGTCTGGCAGGCACGTCCCCGGCACGCCCACCAAAGGGGGCGTGCTGTCAGTCACCATCGACAGCACGCCCCTTTTGATGAGACACTCCGAGCGAAGGAAAGTCCTTCGCTTGCCGGGTCTCGCGCATGCGCACTACGGAGCTCCCTCCGTCGTGCGCATGCGCAGTGGGGAACATTGACCCACTTGCGAGCGTACTGCCGCTCGCGAGTGGGTCTGAATGACCCCCAATGTGCAGATTGATGGGAAGTTTATAGACTGAGGGACTGATGTTCAGTTTGAATGAATTTCATCCAAAACGCCAATGTAAAATGCACCAATAAAAAGATGCAATGATAGATAATTCCTGAGTCGCATGTATCTTAAATTATGTCTGAGATGGCCACACCGTCACAGGGAGACCCGATGGTTTGCGTACAAGTCTGATGTTGCATGTGCTGGTGCCGCAGTGCGCATGTTCTGCAAAGTCACTGCAACCCCGGTCGCAGTGCCCCAGATGTCGCAACCTGAATGGCAGGCTGCGACTGTTTGTGGGTGGGGAATAGGCGTAGACAGGGACCGTTCCACAAAACTGAGGCGATGGCCGTGATGTTGATAAGATCCTACGTCTTTGCACGCAGGCATCGGATCTGAGGTGTCGGCTGAAGGCGTCTTTTTCCCTCAGAGCCCTCTTGCAGCATTAGCAGATGCTGTGTGCATAGTCCCAGGCTCTTAAGCACACGAGCTGGATTCCAGAGCAAAGTTGGGTCAATATATTTGCGCTGAAACTGGAAGGAGGGAGGTTCAAAGGAAATTTGAGGAGAAATTACTTAATCGAAAGGGTAGTAGATAAGTGGAATAGCCTCCCATCAGAGGTGGTAGAGGCTAAGACAGTAGAGCAATTTAGACATGCTTGGGATAGGCATAAGGATATCTGTACAAAGAACTGAGAATCACGAGAGAGAGAGACAGAGAGAGAGAGAGAGAGACTGAGACAGAGAGAGAGAGAGACACAGAGAGACTGAGAGAGAGAGAGACACAGAGAGACAGAGAGAGAGAGACTGAGTGAGAGAGACAGAGAGAGAGGGAGACAGAGAGACTGAGCGAGAGAGACTGAGCGAGAGAGACTGAGCGAGAGAGACAGAGAGAGAGAGACTGACAGAGAGAGAGACTGACTGAGAGAGAGACTGACTGAGACTGACTGACAGAGAGAGACTGACTGACAGAGAGAGAGAGACTTACTGACAGACTGACTGACAGAGAGACTGACTGAGAGAGAGAGACTGACAGAGAGAGAGAAAGACTGACTGACAAAGATAGAGATAGACAGAGAGAGACTGACTGAGAGACTGACTGACAGAGAGACTGACTAAGAGAGAGACTGACTGAGAGACTGACTGACTGACAGAGAGAGAGAGAGAGACTGACAGAGAGCATGACTGAGAGAGAGACTTACTGACAGAGAGAGGGACTGACTGACTGAGAGAGAGAGAGACTGACTGACAGAGAGAGAGACTGACTGACAGAGAGAGTGACAGAGAGAGAGAGACAGAGAGAGAGTGACTGAGAGAGAGTGACTGACTAAGAGAGAGACTTACTGACAGAGAGAGAGAGAGAGAGAGAGAGAGAGAGCATGACAGAGAGACTGACAGAGAGAGAGAGAGAGACTGAGAGACTGACTGACAGAGAGAGAGATTGACAGAGAGAGACTGACTGAGAGAGACTTACTGACTGAGAGAGAGAAAGAGAGAGAGAGACTGACAGAGAGAGACTGACTCACTGAGAGATAGACTGACTGACAGAGAGAGATTGACTGACTGAGAGAGACTGACTGAGAGACTGATTGACTGAGAGAGAGAGACTGACTGACAGAGAGAGACTGACTGACAGAGAGAGAGACTGACTGACAGAGAGACTGACTGAGAGACTGACTGACAGAGAGACAGAGAGACTGACAGACAGCATGACTCAGAGAGATACTTACTGACAGAGAGAGAGATTGACTGACTGAGAGAGAGAGAGATTGACTGACAGAGAGAGTGACAGAGAGAGAGACTGACTGACAGAGAGAGTGACAGAGAGAGAGAGAGACAAAGACTGAGAGATAGAGACAGAGAGAGACAGAGAAAGACTGACAGAGAGAGTGACTGACTAAGAGAGAGACTGACTGACAGAGAGACTGACAGAGAGAGAGAGAGAGCATGAGAGAGAGAGAGACTGACTGAGAGAGAGAGACAGAGAGAGACTGACTGACAGAGAGACTGACTGAGAGAAACTGACTGACTGAGACAGAGAGAGAGACTGACTGAGAGAGAGACTGACTGAGAGAGAGACTGACTGACAGAGAGACTGACTGACAGAGAGAGACAGAGAGAGACTGACTGACAGAGAGACTGACAGAGAAACTGACTGACTGAGACAGAGAGAGAGACTGACAGAGAGAGACTGACTGACAGAAAGACTGACTGACAGAGAGACTGACAGAGAGAGAGAGAGACAGAGAGAGAGAGAGACTGACTGAGAGAGAGACTGACTGAGAGAGAGACTATTTCATTTAAGCTGTAGCAGCAGTAAAATGTTGTTTGGGGCTCTAATAATAATATATATTTACTTCTAATAGAGATGTGTGCGCACCCCCATGTTTTAATTCATCACCGTGTTTTGGTTTTTGCAAAACCGCCCTCAAGTGGTTCATTCAAACTGATTCAGATTTGGATTTCTTAAAAATATATAAAAATCAATAAAAAACAGCTAAAATCATGTCATTTGTCCCCTCTAAGTCCGGAATTGTTTGTATTTCAGGAAAACCGAACCGCGCACATCTAATAAAGTGAACATAAAATTTCATGCAATAAAATGTTACAATAACTCACAGCAACAAAAGAATTATTGACATACGTAATATCTAACATGTACTATGCAATATGAATTTCATGTGATAAATAATTGTAGTTTCATTAGTCCTGATGTGAGACATTGCAATGTGTGTTAATGCTCTTATTTGTATTGGAATTGTATTATTAAAGACAAGTATTTGGAGAGATCATCCCTTCATTACTGCTTTATATACCTGAAAAATAACCTTCGGTTCTGTCTGTCATTCCCTCCTCCCTCTAGAATATTAGCTCACACACTACCCTGTCTCTACTGCATGTCCCATATCTGTCTCTTTCCCCCGTACCTCCTGGCCATGTCTTACAGTGTGTGGGTATTTCTGTTAGTACTGTGCACCGAACGCCAGCTATTTGGTATATCCAATCTTGTTTTGCTATTATACCTATCTATTCATATACTTGTTATTTTGTGAAGTTTTAATTATTTTATATTCATGTACTTATTACACTTTAACAGTATTCATGTTCTATAGACTGTCCGCTGGGTGTGGTATATTTTGTCAACATTCATGTCAACATGAGAATTTCGACTTGGTCATAATGTTGATAAAACATCCCTGGTGGGTAAATTTTGACTTACATCTAGCTGTGACTTACCTGGTACGGTGGGTTTGGCAGATCCAACAACATTTTCTGGGTCTAGGGGTTAGCTGATGATGACCTCTGGTGCTTTCTGTGGTGAATATTCCTAACCCCCTAACCTTTCCCTAGTGAGTAACCCTAACCTCCCCTACCATAGCCAAATGTAACACTCTAGCCTGGTGGGTGCTGTCTTGGACGTGCCTGTGGTCTTCTGGGCTTTCTACACTCACAGGAATTCCTGCTGTTTACAGTCAGTGGTTTACACACCGCACTATTTTACTATAAATGCAAGGGTGGTTTAAGCAATATCGTTTTAAGTACACAGGTAAACAGTCTATGCAGGCAAAACGTCATCTAGACGCCGGTTAATGACTCAATACATCTCCATTTACAGTAGGAATAAATCTCTGAAGCTAAGATTCAGCAGAATAACTGAAATGTTGACTACCTGAGTCCTTTGTCCTTAAGTAATTACACTGCTAGCACTTACCAGCTAAGATTTCTCAGTCTTAGCAGCTACAGATGGAGTGAAGTTTATAAATAATAGCAATGTCTAGCGTCCATGTGCACCTGATGCTGAGCTGCAAGAGCTTCCTTATGCTTCTCAATTATACTAGAGCTGATCTCCTCTCAGGGAATCGGTAGGTAATACCGACAGTCGGGATGCCTCCTGTCAAAACACCCTACAGCGGTATCCCGATGGTCAGTACTTTAGAAGGATAGGGTAAGTATACTAACCCACCACCCTACTCCCCCTAACCCGCCCTTCTTCTAGCCTGACCCTAATCCTCCCCACCCCGCACCCTAACCCTACCTGTTAGTGCCTAAACCTAAGTCTCCCCCCTTCATGCCTAAATCTAAACCCTTCCCCCTTAGTGCCTAACCCTATCCCCCTTCCAGTGTTGCCTAACCCTCCCCCCCAGGGGTGCTTACCCTAACCTACTCCCCCTCCTAAACCTAAACCCGCTACGCTGCCTAAACCTAACACTGCCTCTCCAGTGGCTAACAGCTAATATGCCCCTGACTTGCCTCGTACGGGATGGCGTCCTGGATTCCGGCGTCTGGATTAAGATACGCATCGGTATTTCGCCGCCTATTTTAAGTCCTGTGTCCTGCTTTCCCCTTTGGAATTTAGAGTGGAGGCATCTTGGCCGCCGGTCTGCTAACTACATCCTCCTCACAGTCATCTACACTGGTCCGATTCACTAAGTTATTCACTGCTTGATACATAAACCTCTGCGGCGGATTCTTAGGTTCGATGGCTGATCAGCAGCGCTGCTGCTGCTCTCCTCAAGTATCTCCCAGCAACCGATACAACTGCAGGTGAGTTACTCTTAAACCTTCTGCTCGGGTACCCAGATGCCACCCATCGGGGCCTCCGAGCCAGTTCTCCTTGCAGCGTATGATGCTCCAGTACACTCACACGCGCACCCATTCCTGTAATTGTGCCAGTCTTCCCCACTGTCACCAATGCCCTAGTCCCTAAAATCAACAAAGCTTGTCTGGACGTCCACATTTCTGCTGGGTTGCAAATATAGAGGGGCACTTACAGTATATGGGGATATCACACAAACACTAACTTCCCCTCCCACATTACCCTAATCTTCCCTCCCACAGCCTAACCCTAACCTCCCCTCCAACAGCCTAACTCTAACCTCCCCTCCCACAACATAACCTTCCTGCCACAGACTAACCTTCCCTCCCACAGCCTAACACTAACCTTCCCCTCCCACAGCCTAACCCTAACATCCTCTCCCATAGCCTAACACTAACCTCACCTCACAAAGCCTAACTCTAACCCTCCCCTCCCAAAGCCTAACCCTAACCTTCCCCTCCCACAACCTAACCCTAACCTTCCCTTCCACAGTCAAACCCTAACCTTCCCCTCCCACAGCCTAATCAAAACCTCTCCTTCCACAGCCTAACCCTAACCTTCCCTCCGACAGACTAACCCTAACATCCTCTCCCATAGCCTAACACTAACCTCCCCTCACACAGCCTAACTCTAACCTTCCCCTCCCGCAGCCTAACCTTCCCCTCCCGCAACCTAACCCTACCACAGCCTAACCATAACCTCTCCTTCCACAGCCTAACCCTAACCTTCCCTCCGACAGACTAACCCTAACCTTGCCTCCCACAGCTTAACTTTAATCTCCCCTCCAACAGCCTAAACCTAATATTCCCTTCCACAGCCTAACCCTAACCTCCCCTCCCACAAGCCTAACCCTAACCTCCCCTCCCACAAGCCTAACCCTAACCTCCCCTCCAACAAGCCTAACCCTAACCTCCCCTCCCACAAGCCTAACCCTAACCTTCCCCTCCCACAGCCTAACCCTAACCTTCCCCTCCCACAGCCTAACCCTTATCCTCCCCTCCCACAGCCTAACTCTAACCTCCCCTCCCACAGCCTAACTCTAACCTCCCCACCCACAGCCTAACTCTACCCTTCCCTCCCACACTATCCTCCCTTCCCTCCCACACTATCCTCCCTTCCCACAGCCTAACATTAACCTCCCTTCCCACAACCTAACTCTAACCTTGCCTCTCACAGCCTAACCCTAACCTTCCCTCCCACAGCCTAACTATAACCTCCCCTCTCACAGCCTCACCCTTACCTTCCCTCCCAGAGCCTAACCCTAACTTCCCCTGCCACAGCCTAACCTAAACCTCCCCTCCCACAGCCTAACCCTAACTTGCCCTCATGCAGCATAACCCTAACCTCCCCTCACGCAGCCTAACCCTAGCCCTTGGCTGCCAATCCGTGCAGAATGTTATACATGTCGACATTATGGATGTTGACATTTTGACTACATTCCAGTCCAGCACCTTATAAATGCATAAACATTGATGAGTCTGATGACATACACCACCAAAGCTTATTCCAAAATCAAAGGTCCTGAGTCAATATTTGGATGTACACTCACTTACACCCCAGGAACTGCCCACAAGGAGAGTGTCACTCACACACTCCCTTACTCACTATATACAGTATATGGGCTCCAAACCAAAATATTGGGGTGAAATCAGGGCAAATCCATGTACCATTGCGGGCTTACTGGCACTTCATCTTGGACATCGTAAGCAATTGGATTGACCCCATAATGTCATACCTTTTGTTTGTATAGAAATATTCTTTAAAAACACGAATAAAGTTTATAAGAGTAAACATAGGGCCTGATTCAGACCCACTCGCGAGCGGCTGTCCGCTCGCAAGTGGGTCGATGTTCTGGACTGAGCATGCGCACGACGGAGGGAGCTCCGTCGTGCGCATGCGCCAGACGCGACGAGCGAAGGAAAGTCCTTCGCTCGTTGTGTCCGATCAAAGGGGGCGTGCTGTCAATGTTGATTGACAGCACGCCCCCTTTGGTAGGCGTGCCGGGGGCGTGCCTCCCTGACGGGGGCGTTCCCACGGGAACGCCTCCAGTCAGAAGCCGGCCCACTGACATCACTAGTGATGTCAGTGGGAGTGATTTTGGCTCTGATAGAGCCAAAATCACTCCGGAGCTTGCGGTTGAAAACCTATGGCCCTCATTCAGAGCTGTATGCTCTGAGCAGAGCGCACGCTCTGAATGAGGGACGGCCTCCATGAAAATGGAGCGTCCTTCTGGACGCTCGTATAGCTGTGGGTCACCACCCACCGGCTATACGAGCATGCAGTTTGATGGCCGCGATGGTCGAGACCATCGCGACCATCGAATTTGCGAGCCGGAGCCTGCGGTTGAGGTTTTCAACCGCAAGCTAAGGAGTGATTTTGGCTCTATCAGAGCCAAAATCACTCCCACTGACATCACAAGTGATGTCAGTGGGCCGGCTTCTGATGGGAGGCGTTCCCGTGGGAACGCCCCCGTCAGGGAGGCACGCCCCCGGCACGCCTACCAAAGGGGGCGTGCTGTCAATCAACATTGACAGCACGCCCCCTTTGATCGGACACAACGAGCGAAGGACTTTCCTTCGCTCGTCGCGTCTGGCGCATGCGCACGACGGAGCTCCCTCCGTCGTGCGCATGCTCAGTCCAGAACATCGACCCACTTGCGAGCGGACAGCCGCTCGCGAGTGGGTCTGAATCAGGCCCATAGTGCGGTCTCTGCACCATGTGTGTATCATTGTCGTCTGGCTTCTTTCCCTACATATTTATTCCAATGCTCGCCCTTGCACAACAATTTATCATCATTTATTTTAAGGTAATTGACTTAAGATATTTTGGCAAATCTGAGAAAAAAAAACGCCATCTAATTAGCTTAGTTTATAATAATTTACAATCATTCTGTCTTCTTGGGCTTCCATTAATGGAATTACCATATTCATATTGTTGAAACATAATTCTAGCCTCCAGCAAAGCATTCGCTGCAATCAAAGGTTTATTGTTACTTTGGATCATGCTTTGCAAAAAATGCTTATAGACCAATGATGAGTCATTGTCAGCGGGAACATTGATATTTTCTTTATGGACATCATTTTACTTTTTCAAACTTTATTTTTATTTTTTTTTATTTGGTACCCATAGACTGTGGGTTGAATGAATGGGGACATACTGTAGTACAGGGCAGTGATATACAGGGAACCAGTCTTAGCGGTAGATTTGGAGGTGATTTTTACCCGCCATCCATCAGCATTGGTGTTCTCCTCCAAAGTGCCGGATTTACTAATCGGCGGTTCGGATGGCACCTTTAAACCTGCTGATGATGGTCAACGGGTCTAAAATGGCCAAGCACCTTCAGTTTAGCCATACCGCAGGTGATTGGCTCTAGAAAAACCCACCGCAAAACCTTCACATCTATGTGGCCAATCAGAAGGTGAGGACTCCCATTACAGTTTCAGTGAAGTCAATTGATAGGTATTGATGAGGGAGGAGAGGAGGAAAGTGACATTAAGAATATATTTATACACTGTATATATGGAATCTGATCTGGGAGTGCTGATTTCTTCTTGTGAAGTACATTAGTACTACACCCTGCTACCCTACTTTCCTACATGTTTTGGAATGGCCATTTCGAGATTTCTGAGGTGCTGTGTCGGCGATGTCACTGTCAGTACATGAGCACAGGGATTTGGGTGCAGTGAGTGTGCAAGGCTATGGGGTAGTGTGTGTGTAAGGCTATGGGGGCAGTGTGTGTGTGTAAGGCTATGGGGTAGTGTGTGTGTGAGGCTATGGGGGCAGTGTGTGTGTGAGGCTATGGGGGCAGTGTGTGTATGAGGCTAGAGGTCAGTGTGTGTACAAGGCTATGGGCAGGGCTGAAACTAGGATTTTTGTCACCTGGGGCAAGGTAGTAATTTGGGTGCGTGGCTACTTGACACAGTAATGTCCCTTATAGCACATTATACTAAACAGAAATGCTGCTTTTAACACATTATGCCACACAGTAATGCCCCTTTTAACACATTATGCCACACAGAAATGCCCCTTTTAACACATTATGCCACACAGTAATGCCCATTTTAACACATTATGCCACACAGTAATGCCCCTTACAACACATCATGCCACACAGAAATGCCCCTTTTAACACATTATGCCACACAGGATTGCCCCTTACAACACTTTATGCCACACAGTAATGCCCTTTACAACACTTTATGCCACACAGTAATACCCCTTACAACACATTATGCCACACAGAAATGCCCCTTACAACACTTTATGCCACACAGTAATGCCCCTTACAACACATTATGCCACACAGTAATGCCCCTTACAACACATTATGCCACACAGTAATGCCCCTTACAACACTTTATGCCACACAGTAATGCCCCTTACAACACATTATACCACACAGTAATGCCCCTTACAACACATTATGCCACATGGAGGCACTAGTGGTAAAAAAGTCTTATAGATTTCACTCCAATGTGAAGCTTCCTTGGTCTCCTTTCTCTCACATGGGTCACTACTCAGTGTTATCTGCATGTACATAACTCACATTAGTTATCTCTTGCATCGTGCATGCTGCCGGTGTCTCGCTACATCTAGATCTTGTTGTGTAGGAACTATACACCCCTTTTGGACCTATATCCCGGTACTTTGACATCTATTAATATCAGGTCATAATATGTTTCCTCTACTTTTTGATCACGAGCCCAGCAGCATTTATTTAATTTTAATTTTAAATGTGCTACTTGTTACTAATGTGATATAATTGTATAATAAAATATCTTTTGACATACTGTACATCTCAATGTACTTGTGTGTATTTATCACATGATATTTATTTCACAATATTAATCACCACCACTTGTTCCTAGCGAACCGTTTTCCTGGGGAGGAATATTACATAGGTAAGCTGGAAAGAAGCCTAAAGATACCTTTTATGTGAAAAACACAAGAGCGGCTTTTGTAAGTTCTTTTTAAAGATTACAAATGCAAATGTTGATCATCTGCTCCCACTCCGGGCTACTAAAGATACCTTTATATGCATGATGCAAGACATAACTAATGTGAGTGTTGTACGTGTAGTTAACACTGAGTCGTGACCCATGTGAGAGTAAGGAGACCCAGGAAGCTTCACATTGGAGTGACATCTCTAAGACTTTTTTTTACAGCTAGTGCCTCCATAGGACTCTCCTCTATTGTTGTTATTGTGTTTTTGTATATTTTGGGTGTAGTGACATCAATGAGGGTTGTTGTCTTGGGGAGCTGATCCATGTTGTACTATTCAGAGTTCTCCCATCAATACAACATTATTCCACACAGTAATGCCCCTTACAACACATTATGCCACACAATAATGCCCCTTACATGGTATGCCACAGTAATGCTCCTTATACTTTAAGCCACCTTAATGCCCCTTACGCTTTGAGCCACCTTAATGCTCCTTACACAGTAAGCCACTTTAATGCCCATTACACAGTAAGCCACTTACACATTTATGTCCCTTCCCCAAAGCCTCTCACCTTGTCCCCAGGATTTGGAGCTGCATGCCCAGATTGGCACTTGGCAGCAGCCATCCACAGAGCAGCCCTTGAGAAACACAGCGCTAATGTGGCACCGGTCACGGGCAGAGCTCATGAACCAGCAGCCACTGCTGATTGACTGCTGGCCCGTTAGCTCTGATTAGTTTGTGACTGGTGCCACATGAGAATGATGGTGGCTCTCTATCTCTGAAGGGCAGCAGGCGGTTGCCTGCCAGTCATGGCATGCAGCTCCAAACCCCTTACAGCCAGCTACAGTACCTGGGCCCCTCCTTGGTACCCCAAGTTAAGCACCCCAGGCACATGTCCCTCTAGCCCCCCACCCAGTGAGTGTGTGAGGCTATTGTGTCAGTATGTGTGTGTGAGACTATAGAGGCCATGAGTGTGTGTGATGCTATGAGGGCAGTATGCATGTGAGGCCATGGGAACAGTGATTGTGTGAGGCCATGGGGGCAGTAAGCATGTGAGATGATGGAGGCAGTGAGTACACTATGTGAGGCCATGGGGCAATGTGTGTATTAAGTAGGTATGAGTGGGTCCGGATATCAGCGAACCGGACCCACACGAATTTTGGGGATCCGGGGCGATTCAAGTCACAGCTCGGATCTCACTGCCTGCCCTGATTCCCTCTCTGAGGCAAAACCTTGCGATCCCGCTGTCGGATCACGAGGTTTTGTATTGAGCTTGCTTGCTGCTTATTGGCTGAGACCCGTCTGTCACAACGCTCAACCAATCAGTGTTAAGCCCACTGAATATGGGTACAGGACAGGAGGAAGTAACTGATGCCGCCCGCCCATCCCCCACTGCCTAACATCACCGACACCCCCCCTGCCGAGCCCCACTGGCAAAACCAATCCAGATCCAGAACCAGAGGAGATACAGATCCAAAACCAAAACACGGGGTCGGCGCACATCTCTAGTATTAAGACACAGTATAAGGACTTTCTACTCCTAAGGCTTTCACCTCAGACTGTATCTGTGGTGAATAATGGAGATTGAGGTGTGCAGATCTAAATAGGCTTTGTTCTAGAGATGTGCGCCGACCACGTGTTTTGGTTTTGGATCTGTATTAGAGATGAGTGGGTTCAGATCTCAGAGATCCGAACCCACCTGAATTTCGGGATCTCCCTGCCTGCCCTGGAACCCTCACCTGAAGTAAAACTTTGCGACCCCGCTGTCGAGCCGCAAGGTTTTGTTTTGAGCGGGCTTAATGCTGATTGGCTGAGAGAGCCGTCTGTCATGGCTCTCAGCCAATCAGCATTAAGCCCATTGAAAACAGCACAAAGGAGAAAAAGAAGATGACGCCCACCATCCCCCAACGCCTGACACCGCTGGCACCCCTCACTGCCGACACCGCCGATACCCCCACTGGCAGCACTGGCTGCCGACACCACCGCTGCTGATACTTCTGCACTGCTGCCCAACATACTGAGGACACCGTCAGCGACCCCCACACTGCCGACACTCCCACACTGAGGACACCACCAGCACCCCTGCACTGCTGACACTGTCAGCACACATGCACTGAGGACACCACTGGCACCCTTCATTGAGAACACCCCTGCACTGCCGACACAGTTAGCAAAACTGCACTGAGGACACCGCTGGCTCCCCCGCTCTGCCAACACTGCCGGCACCCTGCATTGAGAACACCCCTGCACTGCCGACAGTCAGCAAACCTGCAATGAGGACTCCGCTGGCACCCCCGCTCTGCCGACACCGCCGGTACCCTTCACTGAGAACACTGCCAGCACCGCAGCACTGCCATTCCATGTACTGAGGACACCGTCAGCAACCCCGCTCTGCCGACACAGCCAACAAACCTGCACTAAAGACACCACTGGCACCCCCGCACTGCCAACATCACCGGTACCCTTCACTGAGGACACTGCCAGCACCGTAGCACTGCCATTCCATGTACTGAGGACACCGTCAGCAACCCCGCTCTGCCGACACTGCTGTTACAGTAAGTGCACTGTTGGTGTATCCAGCCCACACTGTATAACACACTGTATCCGTGCTGGAAATTAGATACTGAACTGCCACATGTTAGTGTCGCCCACTGTGTCACTTAGCTTAGTCAGCCAGCTAGCTGGATGCAACCTTTTGGCCTTAACTAGATGAAGCAAATAATATTGTGAGGTGGTCAAAATTGATTGGAAATTACTGGAAATTAATGTTATTGAGGTTAATAACACTGTAGAAACAAAAACAGGCCCATTTTATGTGATTTTAGCTGTTTTTTATGATTTTTTAAGAAAAAATCCAGATCCAAAACCAAAACACAAAAACAAAACACAGAGGTGAGGTTTTGGCAAAACCAATCCAGATCTAAAACTAGGGGGGATCCAGGTCCAAAACACGAGGGTCGGCGCACATTTCTAATCTGTATCTCCCCTGGATTTGGATCTGGATCCGGTTTTGGATCTTTTTCCTTGGTGTTTTGTTTTTAGGTTTTTCTTTTGGTTTTGGAACTGTATTTTTTCCCCAAAAATATATAAACAGCTAAAACCACATAATTTGGGCCTATTTTTGTTCCTACAGTTGTTCAGTTTTTTGTCCCCAAAGGTTTAGAATTTGAAAAACCCTTTCCAATTTGATGAACGCGCTGCAAGTGACATAACAGGGAGGAGGTTCCAAGATGGTTTAGGTCCTTACCTCTACTCACTGTTACTTGGCAATGTTTACAAATGGCTTGGCAAAGGTTGTCCGGATTTGGGTGGAAACAATTCCATACAATGGAAGTGGATTTTTTGGTCCTTTGCCCAGGCATGGCAACAATTGGATTTTTCCCACCAAGGGCAACAACTGTTGTCTGATTTACAGTTTTTACACAAACATCCTCGGCATCAACATCCTCATCATTCTTGTTGTTTTCGCCAACTACATATCCTCCTCATCCTCCTCGTGCAATTCCACAGAAGCATCCTCGATTTCTATGTCAGCATGTTGGCTTGTGCTGCTCATCCCCGCATTTGCAGAGGGCACACAAATGGTGGAAGGAGGATCCTCTTCAAGTACAGTATTAGAAAGGTCAAGCTCACACTTGACAACCGTGGACACACTTGGACTGTCCTCTGGAATTTGTGATTTTTCGGAGCACACAGTTGGTTCCGGCGTCTTACTCGTCTTAACAATTTTAATTTTTTTGTACCTCTCCTACAAACAGAGGGGCTTAAATCATCACTAGAACCACCAGTCATAAATAATAAAGGCCAAGGCTTATCCTTTCCTTGCCACTTCGTGTAGTGAATGGCATATTGCCAATTTTTTGTTTCTCTAAAGCTGACTTAGCTTTAGATTTTTTTCCCTTTAACAGGGTAAAAGTTGATTTTTTTAGCCTGACTTTTTGCCCTGACTTAAGCCCTGGTACATCGGCCTTCATAGATGACGTTGACGGCCTTGCATCGTCATCATGACTTCTGCCGGCAGCTACAGACTGGTTTGTGGATTCTGCTCTCCTGTCATGTGACTGTCCTCCATACTCACTGCAGTCTTACAGCAGTGTCACCAAGCAATTATAGCGTAGCTAAGTTGTGGCTAACGCCAGGGCCGGCCCTAGACCAATTTTTTTGGTAAGCGAAAATATTTGGCGCCACAGGCACATTGTTGCGTGCACTTATGGCGCACACCCCAAAAAGTTAAAGGGGTGTGGTCTCATTATTAACCACACCTACACCACATTTTTGCCACACTGGATGCATGCCCAGCACTCCTGGAGCTGCTGGGCATGCCCCTAGTCCTTCTCTCTAGTGAATAGATGCGGCGCGCATGCATACGGCATTTTTTCACCGCCTTGTGTTTTTTTTTTCTCTTTTTACTGAGGATAGATATGGCTACTATGCAGGTGTATAGAGTCACCACACACACACAAACACACACCAGTCACACACTCACACAGCAGTCACACACTCACACAGCAGTCACCCATTATCACACACAGCAGTTGCCCATTGCCTCAAACACAACAGTCACCCATTGTCTATACTGTATCACCATTGGCTCCATTAGTGTATCTTAGGTGAAATTTAGGTAAATCCTTTAACTTGCACATACCAGAAGGGGCTGGCTCCAGCATCCAGCCTCCGCTCCCTGTGCTACTGTATCTTCCCACTATGCCACAGCTAAATAACAGTGCATGCATTGCACATGTTCCAGCGTTCCCAATCAGGAACTGGCTGGCTTCTTTCAGCTCTTCCACCAGCATACTGCAATGGAGAAATGGTTGTAACAAAAACCCCTGCAGGTGTGGTTTGTATAATGTGGGAGCAGTTATAATAGTCAACGAATTGTACTTAGTGACCTACTGTATATATGTAGGCTTGCCATATTATCCCTTCAATTCAGAACATACGAATTACACAGGCTTTGTGGCTGGCTGACTTCAAGTCTCCATTTCACCAGGTTGTAATCAGCCAAGGAACCTGTGATTCACATGAATTGAAGGGATGATATGGCAAACATAATAAATTAAATATATATTACAATTCTAATGATTGATAGTAAGCTATATTCATTACAGAGAACATTCTAGGTACCAATATACAATATAGAGGGCACTGTAGTTACCGTTTTACAATGGAGAACATTCTAGTGACCCTAGCTGTGGCCTGTGAGGGTCCTGTGAGTACTGGTATCATTTTGCAGCTCATAAACACAAACAATTACTTGCTATGAGATGATCAGCTGCACTACCTGCTTGATGAGTCTATTGTAAAGAACCTTCCAGGAGACATGGAAAGAGAGGAGCAAGACACTGGAGAGGAGAGAAAAAAAAAAAGGAATAATAGGAAAGACAGGAGAAAAAAAACCAAAGGCAACATCTGGGTCACGAGGTAGTTTATTAATTATTATGTGGAAAATCGGAATAATAAAAATTTAGCAGAGCTGGCTTAGGGGTCATAGGAACCAGGGACAATAAGTTAGTGAACTTTGACAATTGGGGTCTGATCCCAACATCAGAGTACTTAAAGTTAAGGACTCATTCACATATAGTATATGCACTAGAAAATGATTTAAAGCCTACATTAAATGCATTTTTATTAATGCACTTTAATGTGCTTCTCATGCACTGTATTTTTTTACCAAGCTAATGGAATATATTTGTAGCACGTTAACTGATGAGAAAGATGTATATCTATATTTTTAATTAGTGGGGGTGTATTTAAAAAATTTAAATAAATCATACCCAGATATTAAAAACCAGTAATACGACCTCACCATACGTCAGAGTTATAGGTGGTGACAGTGTAAAATTCCTCCCCCCTCCAGTCCTGCCATCTGCACCAGTCTCTGGCTCTGCTTGTTGTCTCTTGCAGTTAGCTGCACTCCGATTGGTGGATAGCTCCAGCCATCCATTAATCAGCATGTGAAGACCACAGTGATTGGTAAATGGCCAGAGGCATCCATCAATCAGCATGTGAGTAATGGCCCCCATACATCAGCAATTGATTGTGGCGATTCTGCAATCTATTGAAAAAGGGAAAGATTTTTATACACAATTGATTGCAAATTGCTGCAATCAATTGCTGATGTATGGGGGCCTTAACTGTTAATAATGTGTATGACACAGGACTCGGAGACGAAGCCTGGCCAGACACTCAGACCAGAGTGATTATGTGACTGCACACTGTTATACTGCATGGACAAGCTTGCTGATCAGAAGAACGGCAGAGGATCAGGGTCGGACTGGGACCAAAAATCGGCCCTGGCATTTAAAGTACACAGGACCACCAGCTGTGGGCTCCATGCAGGATATAGTTGCATACAGGTATTGCTGGTGAAGTGTATAACACTAGGGGTTCTGCCCACATCAATCATTTCTGTTATTGTACATAATATAGTGCTGATCACCGAGGAGGTCACAGTAGTGTGCGCCGTTGTGCGTGAGCTCCAGAAATGTGAGTGTAGTCTCATGGGGAGAGACGCGGCCTTGTGAGGAATGAATGTCTGGGTGTAGGCAAATAAAACCAGCGGCTTCACAGATCAGTGCTGTAGTGCTGGGTATGAAAGGGTCAGTTATGTAGGGCTAAGTGATATAGTGCAGAGGTGTAGTCTAAGATATGGAGAGGTCAGGAGGGTAACGCAGAGAGTTTGAGGCGGATATGGAGGAGTCAGGAGGGCAGTGCAGAGAGGTAGTGGTGGGCATGGAGGAGTCAGGGTGGTAGTACAGAGAGGTAGTGGTGGGCATAGAGGAGTCAGGAGGGTAGTGCAGAGGTATTGGTGGGCATGGAGGAGTCAGGAGGGTAGTGCAGAGAAGTAGTGGTGGGCATGGAGGAGTCAGGAGGGCAGTGCAGAGAGGTAGTGGTGGGCATGGAGGAGTCAGGAGGGTAGTGCAGAGAAGTAGTGGTGGGCATGGAGGGGTCAGGAGGGCAGTGCAGAGAAGTAGTGGTGGGCATGGAGGGGTCAGGAGGGCAGTGCAGAGAGGTAGTGGTGGGCATGGAGGGGTCAGGAGGGTAGTGCAGAGAAGTAGTGGTGGGCATGGAGGGGTCAGGAGGGCAGTGCAGAGAGGTAGTAGTGGGCATGGAGGAGTCAGGGGGGCAGTGCAGAGAGGTAGTGGTGGGCATGGAGGAGTCAGGAGGGTAGTGCAGAGAAGTAGTGGTGGGCATGGAGGGGTCAGGAGGGCAGTGCAGAGATGGTGGGCATGGAGGAGTCAGGAGGGTAGTGCAGAGAGGTAGTGGTGGGCATGGAGCAGTCAGGAGGGTAGTGCAGAGAGGTAGTGGTGGGCATGGAGGGGTCAGGAGGGTAGTGCAGAGAGGTAGTGGTGGGCATGGAGGGGTCAGGAGGGTAGTGCAGAGAGGTAGTGGTGGGCATGGAGGAGTCAGGAGGGTAGTGCAGAGAGGTAGTGGTGGGCATGGAGGAGTCAGGAGTGTAGTGCAGAGAAGTAGTGGTGGGCATGGAGGAGTCAGGAGGATAGTGCAGAGAGGTAATGGTGGGCATGGAGGAGTCAGGAGGGTAGTGCAGAGGTAGTGGTGGGCATGGAGGAGTCAGGAGGGTAGTGCAGAGAAGTAGTGGTGGGCATGGAGGGGTTAGGAAGGTAGTGCAGAGAGGTAGTGGTGGGCATGGAGGAGTCAGGAGGGTAGTGCAGAGAAATAGTGGTGGGCATGGAGGGGTCAGGAGGGCAGTGTAGAGGTAGTGGTGGGCATGGAGGAGTCAGGAGGGTAGTGCAGAGAGGTAGTGGTGGGCATGGAGGAGTCAGGAGGGTAGTGCAGAGAGGTAGTGGTGGGCACGGAGGAGTCAGGAGGGTAGTGCAGAGAGGTAGTGGTGGGCATGGAGGAGTCAGGAGGGTAGTGCAGAGAGGTAGTGGTGGGCAAGGAGGAGTCAGGAGGGTAGTGCAGAGAGGTAGTGGTGGACATGGAGGGGTCAGGAGGGCAGTGCAGAGGTAGTGGTGGGCATAGAGGAGTCACGAGGGCAGTGCAGAGAGGTAGTGGTGGGCATGGAGGAGTCAAGGAGGGTAGTGCAGAGAGGTAGTGGTGGGCATGGAGGAGTCTGGAGGGCAGTGCAGAGAGGTAGTGGTGGGCATGGAGGAGTCAGGAGGGCAATGCAGAGAGGTAGTGGTGGGCATGGAGGAGTCAGGATGGTAGTGCAGAGAGGTAGTGGTGGGCATGGAGGAGTCAGGAGGGTAGTGCAGAGAAGTAGTGGTGGGCATGGAGGGGTCAGGAGGGTAGTGCAGAGAAGTAGTGGTGGGCATGGAGGAGTCAGGAGGGCAGTGCAGAGAGGTAGTGGTGGGCATGGAGGGGTCAGGAGGGCAGTGCAGAGAGGTAGAGGTGGGCATGGAGGGGTCAGCAGGGTAGTGCAGAGAGGTAGTGGTGGGCATGGAGGGGTCAGGAAGGCAGTGCAGAGAGGTAGTGGTGGGCATGGAGGGGTCAGGAGGGTAGTGCAGAGAGGTAGTGGTGGGCATGGAGGGGTCAGGAGGGCAGTGCAGAGAGGTATTGGTGGGCATGGAGGAGTCAGGGTGGTAGTGCAGAGAGGTAGTGGTGGGCATGGAGGAGTCAGGGTGGTAGTATAGAGAGGTAGTGGTGGGCATAGAGGAGTCAGGAGGGTAGTGCATAGAGGTAGTGGTGGGCATGGAGGAGTCAGGAGGGTAGTGCAGAGAGGTAGTGGTGGGCATGGAGGAGTCAGGAGGGTAGTGCGGAGAGGCAGTGGTGGGCATTGAGGGGTCAGGAGGGTAGTGCAGAGAGGTAGTGGTGGGCATAGAGGAGTCAGGAGGGTAGTGCAGAGGTAGTGGTGGGCATGGAGGAGTCAGGAGGGTAGTGCAGAGAGGTAGTGGTGGGCATAGAGGAGTCAGGAGGGTAGTGTAGAGAGGTAGTGGTGGGCATGGAGGAGTCAGGAGGGTAGTGCAGAGAAGTAGTGGTGGGCATGGAGGGGTCAGGAGGGTAGTGCAGAGAGGTAGTGGTGGGTATGGAGGGGTCAGGAGGGTAGTGCAGAGAAGTAGTGGTGGGCACGGAGGGGTCAGGACAGTAGTGCAGAGAGGTAGTGGTGGGCATGGTGGAGTCAGGAGGGTAGTGCAGAGAAGTAGTGGTGGGCATGGAGGTGTCAGGAGGGCAGTGCAGAGAGGTAGTGGTTGGCATGGAGGAGTCAGGAGGGTAGTGCAGAGAAGTAGTGGTGGGCATGGAGGGGTCAAGAGGGTAGTGCAGAGAAGTAGTGGTGGGCATGGAGGAGTCAGGAGGGTAGTGCAGATAGCTTGTGGTCTGGTATAGTCTACCGCAATGACGATGGTCTCTTCATACTTCCCTGGGCTCATCGATGGTGTAGCGATTTATCAATTGAGGCCACAAAAACAATAATCTTTTAATTGCAAAACTGCTTGTAAGGTGTTTAGGAAATTGACCTTTTTTAGTAGCTAAAAACCGAACGCAGGTGAACTACTCAGCTGCTAATTTCTGGGTCATACAATCAATTAGCTAACAAATGGTTTTTTATTTTTTGGGGCTTTTAAAATATTTGTAAGTGTTTCTTTTTTAGGGAAACAATATTGAACGCATGTTAATTAAAACTCATAAATTGTTTTTAACCCTTTTTTTTAAAAAAAATTAAATGTTTCTATTTTTGTTGTATTGTTTCTAAGTTTGTTTGAGGGATTACCTTTTAACCAGTTTTGCAATAAATCAACAATAGAATTTTGCCGATTTTGATCATAATTTTATTAAATGATTGTGTCCATTTTTGTTTTTTTAATTTTAAAATTTTTCCATAAACATATTTATTTTCAGGTAAAAAATTTTCAAAATGATTTGTGCCACACACACAAAATAAGTGGCATTTGAACTAAGAAAGGAGAGGGAGGTTGTTGTCATGAAGGAATATGGGGCAAACACAGAGATGGATTGTGGGGTAATTAGCCAGTGCTGTCATCGCCTTTTAGGCCATTTGGCCGGGGGTTGGAGGGAGCCGGAACGGGGCCGGGAGCTCCTTTGGCTGGCCTGGCCAGAGGTAGATGTTGTGGCCTCTGGACTATTCATAGGGCTATGCACATTTGGAGGGATGGCTGTTGTTCTGCCAGAGGTGGAGGGTCCTGATGTTCCAGCAGGAAGGGAGGCTGGCTCCAACATGTGCTGGCGAACGAGCTACTCCAGGGCATTTGCAATTCTCACGTTTGCCCCAGTATTTTCCGCCAGGGCATTTGCAATTCTCACGTTGGCCGCAGTATTTTCCTCCAGGGCGTCCGCCACCCGTAGCAAATTGGCATCCATCCTCAGCAGAATCTCGGTGTGCTGATCCGTTTTAACATTGAGATCAGTGAGGAGGGCCACTGCCTGCGAGGGGGAATGCCCTGGACTGTCTTCCACAGGGTCCCCAGCCGGATCTACTGCTTCCTCCCCTGCAGAGCCAGAAGAAATTCTGTGGCCAAAGCTCACCTCTGGAGCAGACTCATCCGCCTGTGTCTCTGTGAGAAAAAAGAGAAAAGAGTAAAATTATAATCTAGATATTTTACAAAACACATTTCTGAGTTGTTAAAATAACAACATTTACCTGGGGCAACATGAGGAGCCGCAAAGTCTGGCATGTCGGTATCCATGTTCGACACGCCCAACACCTCCTCATCCTGCCAGCTCCTCCAAATCCGTGAACTCAAGTGACACAGGGGTGGGACCCCCACCTGTCCCCCCTGCATGCCTAGCCCTATCAGCCAGTTTTTGTTTAAGCCGATATTTGAAGTCGCGCCATCTGTTGGTTAAAAAGTTGGCATTATTACTGCAGTATTTGGACCTGTAAACACTTTTTAGTCAAATGTAGTTTTTACGTACCGGCGTTTGACCTCCCGGGTTGAACGTTCAAACTCACCCACCCCATTGACACCACTGGCTATGTCGTCCCACAGTTTCCATCTCTGGGTTGCACCCATATTCCTTGGTGCCTGTGCCAGGTTGTCATTGCACATTTGCACCAAAACCTCCATCTCCTTCCTTGTGAATTGTGGCTGCCTTTTTTTTTTGGCCCTAGTTTGCCTACAAGGCCCAGCAGCCTCTTCCATGACATCCTCCTCATCTTTTTGTTAAATGTTTTAAAAATATTTTAAGTAAAATGTTTCAAAATGTAATGTAAGCATTTTCCCCTTAAAAAACAAATACTTACATGGCGCCTCTTGGCTAGTACTTTGCTGCTCTGTACTCATTGTCTTTTCTCAATGCAGCAGACCAATTTGGGCCTTCAGTGACGTTTTTATACATGCATCAGCATTATTCGGCCGCATCATTCATTGTGCGCTCCTGTTGTCTGTCCTTAGGGCCTGATTCAGAGCTGAATGCTCTGACCAGAGCGCTCGCTCTGATATAGGGCCCTCCTCCCTGAAAATGGAGCGTCCTCTTGGACGCTCGCATAGCTGTGGGTGACCACCCACAGCATATGCGAGCGTCCATGATGGTCTTGACCATCGCGACCATCGGGCTTGCGACGGAGACCCTGCAGTAGGGTCTCGCTGCCGCAAGCCCAGTATTGATTTTGGCTCTATCAGAGCCAAAATCACTCCCACTGACATCACTAGTGATGTCAGTGGGGCCGGACCCAGATGGTAGGCGTTCCCATGGGAACGCCTCCGTCTGGCAGGCACGCCCCCGGCACGCCCACCAAAGGGGGCGTGCTGTCAATCAACATCGACAGCACGCCCCCTTTGGTGCGAGACCCGGAGCGATGGAGAGCCCGTCGCTTGCCGGGTCGTGCGCATGCGCAGTGGGGAACATCGACCCGCTTGCGAGCGTACTGCCACTCACGAGCGGGTCTGAATGACCCCACTGTCCCGTGCAGCAACAGATTAACCCCTGCCTTGCTGTAACTGGCCACTGTACACAGTAGATTTACTGATGGTTCACCTGCTCACCTCTTGCATCAGTCTCCTCCCACTCTGCTGCTCCTCCTGCCTGCTGTGCTCTCTGTTCTCCGCGATGGCTGATGCATGTCAGAAGGGGGCGGGCTGCAGTCAGGCTTCTCCACACCCACTTGATGTTTAGAGCAGCGCAGAGCCGTTAGACGGCATCAATTCCTTCCTGGCCTCATACACTAGGGGGCGGAGCCATTTGTGCGACCGGGACCGGACCTCGGCCCTGCAGGGGATTAATATAAACACTTTCTGAGCGGTCAGGGCACATCCTTACCTGCTTCCCGGCGTCAGACATAAAGACGGCAACTGAAGGCTGCCTGCCCGCCCCAAATGCAACGTAAGAGCAGAAGGCAGCCACTCAAAAAGATAGGTCAGGGTGGGCGGAGTAGATTCTCGGCCAGGGGGGAATTCGCTCTCCTCGGCGGTGCCTTCCTCAGTTATTGCCATTTTTATTAAAGGGCCAACCTGGCGGTACCGCTCTCCCTCTGGCGGCGCCCACCTCACAGGCGGTCCAGGCGGGCAGTTCTACAGTCTCAGCCCGCAGCACGAATATGGCCACAAATCCCACTCTCCCTCACTGCGGCATCCAGCCCTCTTTGCGCCTGCGACGTGTCGTCATTACGTCAGGTCGTTCCTTATAAGCGAGTGGCCGCCCATCACAAGAGCGGTGCAGCTGTGACACAGTCAGCCCGCCCCGAGCTCAGCTGCCTTTTGTCGAATAATAAATTAGCATGGTCGCAGCTGAGTGAGGCGCCCTCCACTATGTGGCGCCCTACTCAGCTGCGTACCATGCGTAATTATAGAACCGGCCCTGGCTAACGCACCCAACCAACCACACAAAAAATGTTTTTATTTTAACACTGGTGGTGTGGCAGGCTAACACGCACACACACATTTTTTTTTTTTTTTTCACACTGGGGGTGAAGACACCCCTGAATGAGGTAGCAGCCCCTTGATAAATGAGACACAGGTAGCACAGCACCCCTGTGTACCTATGTTGCTGATAAGTGCGGCTAACAGGCGTGCACACACACAAATAAAAATAAAATACTTTATTATTTTTTTTCAAACTGGGGGTTAATAGCACCCCTGATGGACAGAGCACCCCCTGGACAACACAGCAGCACTGCCAGCCCCTATAGACAACAGCCAGCCAGCCCCTATGGAGTGGACAGGACAATAGCCAGCCAGCCCCAGTATACAATATATCCCAGCCAGCCCCAGTATACAGTATATGGATATTATGGACAACAGCCAGCCCCTATGGAGCGGAGAGGACAACAGCAAGCCAGCCCCAGTATATGGACAATAGCCAGCCCCACCCCCTATGGACATAAGCAGCCAGCCCCTGACACAACAGTAGCCTAGCCAGCCCCTATGCACATAAGGACATAAGCAGCCAGCCCCTGACACAACAGTAGCCAGCCCTTATGCACAGCAGAACAGCACAGCATAGCTCCCTCAGCACAGCTCCCAGCTCCCTCCCTATTTCAATCTCAAAGCCGAAATGAAAAATGGTGGCTATCGCGGGACCTTTATAGAATCCAAAACCCGCGAGAATCCAACAGTGGGATGAGGACGTTTTGCCTCGTTTTCAGATCCAAGTCAGGCGGGAAAACCCGAGCCGACTCGGATCTGACTCGGATCCCCTAAGTTCGGGTCGGTTTGGATCTATGAGATCTGAACCCGCTCATCTCTACTATTTTCTGGACATTTCTGTGATAGCTCCTGCATTAGGCTATTGCTACACACAGTAGCCCAATACTTAAAGTAATGTAGAAACTGTAAAACATGGGACTTGATACATACAGTAAACTGTACTAGAGATGACCGGTTCAGTTTTGTGGATAACAGAACACACCCGAACTTTGGGGTTCTGGGTCGAACCAAGTCCCGGCTCGGTTCACTTGGTCCCGCCCTCGTGATTTCAGGTGCTAAGAGGTGGTCACAATTGACTCTGTTATTGATGGTAAGAATACTATAGGAACAAAAACAGGTCCAATCTACATGATTTTAGCTGTTTTTATAAATTTTTAAAGTAATCCGAAACTGAACCAAACCACTTGAGGGTGGCTTTACCAAAACACGATGATGATTTAGGACCAAAACCAAAACACGGGGATCTGCGCACATCTCTAACATTTACCCCCGTGGCTTTAATCAGTAAAATAAAACTTGCTTAAAGAAAACTACAATCCTTTGCTACCATAATAGGAACCTACTGCACGCTTAGGGCTGCCTTCAGAAATGATGGAGCCTAGTACAGGTCTGGTTGCGTTACTTGTTAAGCAGACTTCCCCAGTAACAGTTACTGCTGATCATAGGTAACCATTTGAAGTGAAAAAAGACCTAATGGTTTATTAAAGGAAAATTATGTTTGCCTGCCATCCTTTGGCTCCATTATGTAGCGATGAACATGGTTGTGTCTTGTGTGTGATGCTTTGGGATTTTGCATCTACAGGGGAATACGGTATACGTTTAGGATGCCGGCGGCCGCAATACCGACCGCCAGCTTCCCGACTCCTCAATCCCGGCTAGGGTTAAATGACAGGTGTCTAAAATCTAGACGCCTGTCATTACCCCTATGCCGGGAGACCAGCACCCGGCATCCCGATCGAAGGGATGCCGGGCGCCGCAAGCAGACAGCTGCGGGGGGGCGAGGGTTAGGTTTAGGGCTCCCGGGGGGACGACTTAGGGTTAGGCACCCCCCCGGGAGGGTTAGGGTTAGGCTAAGGGAAGGGGGGGCTAGGGTTAGGCACCCCCGGGGGAGGTTAGGATTAGGCAGCCCCCCGGGGGACATAGGTTTAGCCAGCGGGGAATGGGGGGTTAGGTTTAGGCACTTAGAGGGGGGGATTAGGGTTAGGCACTTGGGGGGAGGTTAGGGTTAGGTACCCCTAAGGGAGGGTTAGGGAGGTAGGTTAGTTAGTACTTACCTGGGGACGATCGGGATTTCCAGCGCTGTCGTGCTGCCGCTGCTGAGATCTCTTCCTCTGTCGGCCTTACACTGCTGGGATTCAAACTGCCGGCCATGCGGCTGGCGGTATTACATAACGATTCCGGGGAATGCACCAAAAGAGGTATAACTGCGATACTGTGTGAGGTTGTAGCCACAGAATACCCTCAGGGTTTTAACACAGGAGCTACAAATGCCATAGGTACCCCAAAGTGTGGGATTTTGCTAGTGTTCGACAAGGTAAACGGATGCGTTGGAACTGTCTGTACAACACATAACGTGCAATAGGGCACACAGAGATGTTGGCACTATATGTACAGAACGTAGCATGTACTGTAACGAGATGTTAATGTACTGTATGTGTTGGCAATGTGGAAACAGTGAGTAGCATGCAATGAGAGGCACGGAGTATATTGCAATTACCCGGAGGCTCGAAACTGAAAGCAAGTGTAACAGAGTATACACACACACACACACACACACACACAGCAGATAAATGCATATAGGTGGAATCGGTGCACCCAAAAACCCTGGTGCGGAGTCTAAGACCCCCACCGGACTTCACCAGGAATCCCTGCAAGAGGATTTGTGAGGGACCAGGTCGCAGCCCAGTTGGTTCTCACCGTGAAAGCAACAAAATACTTAGCTGGTATGAGGACTCTGCCTGGAAACACAGCAGATGGAGATGCTGCTGTCGAGTACACCAAACACGAGAGTTAAAACAACATTGGAAGAAAACTATACTTGAGAGCACAGTTCTGGAGTGGGAACACATATGTAGAAGAACACAATTGATACTCAGACACTGGAGTGCACAGAGGGCCTGATTCAGACCCGGTCGCAAGCGCTGAGCGCTCGCAACCAGGTCGATGGTGGCCCACAGCGCATGATGGAGCCGGCTCCGTCGTGCGCATGCGCGAGACCCGGCTAGCGACGGGCACTCCGACGCTCCGGGTCTTGCAACAAAGGGGGCGAGCTGTCGATGTTGAGTGACAGCTCGCCCCCTTTGGTGGGCGGGCCGGGGGGGTGGCTGCCCACACGGAAGCGTTCTCATGAGAACACCTGTCGTTTGGGGGCGGCCCCACTGACATCACAAGTGATGTCAGTGGAGAGCTTCCGCCTTTGTTAGAGCCAAAAGCTCTCTGGGGCTTGCGGCCACGAGACCCTTCCACATGGCCGCTCGCTGTAGCTGTGGGTGGTCACCCACAGCTATGCGAGAGGCGAGGAGGCTGTTCTGAAAAAAAAAAAGCCCGGCCCTGATTCAGAGCGAGCGCTCTGTCAGAGCAACTGGGTCTGAATCAGGCCCTGAGCTTCTTCTTATAGTGGCTGACTGATGGGTAAATTCCTGCATGCGTCATCGGTGCTGGAGGATAGTGGTAATACTTAAGAGAGGTGTTATCATCTCTAGTCTGGGCTGAGTTATGTCAAGGATTCTAATTGTGAAGTCCTGCTGAGTGTTAGAGCAGGCTTGCCTACCCTCCCGATTTGTCCGGGAGCCTCCCAATTTTCGGGTGCCGCTCCCGGCCCCCCGGAAAGGCAGGCAAGCCTCCCGGCAGCTGGCAACCCTCCCGACCACCCCCAAGAATAAACGAAAAAACCCTGCAGCGGGGGGGGCGGTGACGCGATTCGCGTTGAATCGCGTCATCGTGGCCCCGCCCCCTGGTTCACAATGCCAAAATAATGGCATTGTGAAGAGGGGGCAGGGCTATGATGACGCGATCACGCAGCTTCACCCCCGGCTCCGCCCCCAAAAGTGACATCATGGCCGGGCACGCCCCCCGCTGTTAGCTGACAATCAGCTCCCTCCCGGAAGGAGGGACGTGATTGTCGGCAAGTATGTGTTAGAGGCCAGTGGTGTCTATTACAGCTGGTCACACTGTACATGGGCAGGGGGTGCAGAGTCACACTGTACATGAGCAGGGGGTGCAGAGTCACACTGTACATGGGCAGGGGGTGCAGAGTCACACTACATGGGCGGGGGGTGCAGAGGCACACTGTACATTGGCGGGGGGTGCAGAGTCACACTGTACATGAGCAGGGGGTGCAGAGTCACACTACATGGGCGGGGGGTGCAGAGTCACACTGTACATGGGCAGGGGTGCAGAGACACACTGTACATGGGTGGGGGGTGCAGAGTCACACTGTACATGGGCGGGGGGTGCAGAGTCACACTGTACATGGGCGGGGGGTGCAGAGTCACACTGTACATGAGCAGGGGGTGCAGAGTCACACTACATGGGCGGGGGGTGCAGAGTCACACTGTACATGGGTGGGGGGTGCAGAGACACACTGTACATGGGTGGGGGGTGCAGAGTCACACTGTACATGAGCGGGGGGTGCAGAGTCACACTGTACATGGGCGGGGGGTGCAGAGTCACACTGTACATGAGCAGGGGGTGCAGAGTCACACTGTACATGGGCGGGGGGTGCAGAGTCACACTGTACATGAGCAGGGGGTGCAGAGTCACACTGTACATGTGCAGGGGGTGCAGAGTCACACTGTACATGAGCAGGGGGTGCAGAGTCACACTGTACATGAGCGGGGGGTGCAGAGTCACACTGTACATGAGCGGGGGGTGCAGAGTCACACTGTACATGAGCAGGGGGTGCAGAGTCACACTGTACATGTACAGGGGGTGCAGAGTCACACTGTACATGAGCGGGGGGTGCAGAGTCACACTGTACATGTGCAGGGGGTGCAGAGTCACACTGTACATGTGCAGGGGGTGCAGAGTCACACTGTACATGTGCAGGGGGTGCAGAGACACACTGTACATGTGCGGGGGGTGCAGAGTCACACTGTACATGAGCGGGGGGTGCAGAGTCACACTGTACATTGGCGGGGGGTGCAGAGTCACACTGTACATGAGCAGGGGGTGCAGAGTCACACTGTACATGTGCAGGGGGTGCAGTCACACTGTACATGTGCAGGGGGTGCAGAGACACACTGTACATGTGCGGGGGGTGTAGAGTCACACTGTACATGAGCAGGGGGTGCAGAGTCACACTGTACATGAGCAGGGGGTGCAGAGTCACACTGTACATGTGCAGGGGGTGCAGAGTCACACTGTAAATGTGCAGGGGGTGCAGAGTCACACTGTACATGGGCGGGGGCTGCAGAGACACACCGTACATGGGCAGGGGATGCAGAGTCACACCGTACGTGAGCAGGGGGTGCAGAGTCACACTGTACATGAGCAGGGGGTGCAGAGTCACACTGTACATTGGCGGGGGGTGCAGAGTCACTCTGTACATTGGCGGGGGGTGCAGAGTCACACTGTACATTGGCGGGGGTGCAGAGACACACTGTACATGAGCAGGGGGTGCAGAGTCACACTGTACATGAGCAGGGGGTGCAGAGTCACACTGTACATTGGCGGGGGGTGCGTAGTCACACTGTACATGAGCGATGGTGTAGAGCACTGGTTCTCAAACTCGGTCCTCAGGACCCCAAACAGTGCATGTTTTCCATGTCTATTCACAGAATTACAGGTGAAATAATTAGCTCCATCTGTGGATCTTTTAAAATGTGTCAGTGAGTAATGAATACACCTGTGCACCTGCTCGATGACCTGCAAAACGTGACCTGTGTGGGGTCCTGAGGGCTGAGTTTGAGAACCTCTGGTGTAGAGCCACACTGTACATGGGTGGGGGGTGCAGAGTCACACTGCACATGGGCAGTAGCGGAGACATAGTCATAGATGGGTAGGTGGGGGCAGAGACAGGGCCAGATTAAGCCTTTGGGGGCCTGTGGCACTTAAGACAGGGGGGACCATCCCTCTCTTGTTAGCACCTCCTCACTGGCTATACCACTGTGTGTGTGCCTCCTCTCCCTGCACCTCTATGAGGCCGCAGCAGCGCACGTCCATGAGGAGGGGGCAATATTGCAATTTGAATCTAGAGTTAAGTTTTCTGTAATTGTTGGGCCTGATTCTGGTTTGGGAATAGAGTGAGAAATAGCACTTAACTGTGAACCTGGAGAAACCATATTGCAATGCAAGGGGTGTAAATACATACATTTGTTTTGCATGTGGGGTATATACTGGCTGCTTTTGAATGTAGCCCACAAATACTGCACAGTGGATGAAACAGTTGTTGCCCATGATAAGAAAAAGCCCATTATCATGCCTGGGCACAAGACAATAAAACTTGGTTGTGTTGACTCATCTGCATCACCTTTACAATGTAGATGCCAGTTTGGAAACACTCCTCGTAAATCCAGATCTCTCTGCACATTTTAAATCTGCCCCCACCTGCAGTGCAGCATGGTTTTACCAAGATGATCAGTTGGGTGAGATACATACTTGCCTACTTTTGAAAACTAGTTTCAGGGAGTTTGCATGTCGCAACAGACTGTGCCACGTGAAGTGTGGCACGCTGCTGAGGGGGCGTGTCATGTTTCGCTCAAAGGGCGTGTCTAGCTCCACCTGTGGGCGTGTCTAATGTTACTCAGGGGCTCTGCAAAATAAATATACTGTCTCCTGGTATTAATATACTGCTGCTTTACATATATTGTGCTTTTTGTTGTTATATTAATGATGGATGCAAGACATGTTATAGGAATAATAGCTGGTTCCTCACTGAATAATGGGCCTGATTCAGAGATGGACCATAATATGATCGCAGCTACGATTTCACACGGAGCGCAGCTTTTTAAAATGTGCTAATAGTTCCAGAAGCAGGAGGGTAGGTATGTATGACACACACACACACACACACTACTAACCACAGAGCTACACACTGTATACTGTGCTCCTGCCATCCAACAAGTGTCAGCTAATACACACACGCACATTAATGACGCAGTTTCCACTACCGCTAGTTTTCGAATTCATTATCCGAGGGGGAAATCGGGAGTTGCGGTAGGATTTGCGGGGGTGCCGGAGGGTGAGTTAGAAATAGGGAGACTCCCGCTAAAATCTGGAGGGTAGGCAAACCTGCTTTAATTAGCCTAATAATATAATATAGTGACAGCTCCCCTTTGAGAAATGTCTCATAGATGGAAGTTCAATAGAAGAGGAGAAAGTTTGTTTTTTCCACCTTTTAGGATTGCTCTCCTTTGTATGCCATATAACATTATATTTGCTTTTCTTATAGTAATGAGTACATAACACAACAATAAAACTTGTATTGTATAGGAAACAAATGAGGTAGTCAGCATCAGTGCTCCTAGAATATTATCCAGATAGCAGGAATTAGAGAACAGCTACAAACTGTTTTAGAAAGATTGAAAGAAAGATAAAAAAAAACAAAAAAACACTTTAAGTCTAAAAAAACCCCATAACTTCAGGAGTTCCCACTACTGCTACTGTAGTTTAATTTAGAATTCATACTTACATGTTAAAACAGGTCCGCCGTACGTGGGGGACAAGAGGCCGCCCCTGGCACCCCGTCCACCGCGTACCCTGCTGATTTGATGCTGCACCCGCCGCGTACCCGCTGATCCCGCCCGCCGGCCACCGCTATCCATAACTCTGTGGTGGCTGGCCAGTACCAATACATCGCGCGTCGTTACATCTCCCGCGCAGGCCCCGACCCAGACAGCCCTGGACTCGCGCATGCGCAGTCCGCATTTTTAGCAGGGCAGTGGGAAACCGGGAGTAGAGGTAGGAAGGGCGAGATCGAAATCGGGAGACTCCCGCTAAAATCGGGAGGTTAGGCAACCCTGGTGAGATATCTCACTCTATTTCCAAAGCTGAATCAGGTCCGTTGTCTTTTAAGTTGTGTCCTGTAATAAATATTGTCTGTTATTGCTGTTGATGTATGTCTATGTACGCTACCCCTGTTGATGTATGTCTATGTACGCTACCCCTATTGATGTATGTCTATGTACGCTACCCCTGTTGATGTATGTCTATGTACGCTACCCCTGTTGATGCATGTCTATGTACGCTACCCCTGTTGATGCATGTCTATGTACGCTACCCCTGTTGATGCATGTCTATGTACGCTACCCCTGTTGATGCATGTCTATGTACGCTACCCCATTTTAGCTTTATATCTGTATATTTTTTTTCATTTTTCTATTTAATTTATTTTTTTAAGTATGAAATATGATGTGTGATATTTGCCCAAGGTTACTTCTGATACAGATAAACTGACCTTTGTTCATAGCTCTCAACGTCCGTGTGCTGAAAGCAAATATAGGTTCATATTAATCTATTAGAAGTGCACACACATATAAATTTACCCTGATTGGGGACACACCTCTAGTTGAAGGTCATGACATAATAAGGTTTTCTCCTGGCTGGTGACACAAGTGATGTGTAAGTTATAGCAGCTGCAATTCCAAAAAGAAATGCATGACCACAGTTAAAGGATTCTGCAAACAATGGTATGTCAATAGGGGAAGTAGTCATTGCAGCAGGTCACAATCACGATGCCAGAGCGCCGAGGACACCATTCCGAATGAAGGTAAGTCCAGGATGCCCTAAGCGTTAGCCGCAGGGGGGAAGGATAGGATTAGGGACTCTAGCAGGTTTAGGGTTAGGTTTTGGGGGGGAGGGTTAGGGTTAGGCATCCCCAGGGAGAGGGTAGGATTAGGCACCCCCAGGGAGAGGGTTAGGTTTAGGGAGTGGTATGGGGTGGGGTTAGGGTTAGGCACCCCCGGGGGTAGGTTAGGGTTAGGCACTAAGGGGGTAGGTTAGGGTTAGGCGCTAAGGTGGGAGGTTAGGGTTAGGCACCACTAAGGGAGGGTTGGGGGGGCAGGGGAGTTTAGGGTATTTAACTGCCCCTGTCGTGATCTTGATCCTGTCAGGCATCCACTGTCGGCATTTCAATCCCATTCCGTCAATAGTGCTAATGTTTGTATTCATAAAGTTGACATTGTCAAATGTCAACATTGATCATGTTGAAATTTTGAATCATGTTAAAATGCTGCGCTATTATTGTTCGGTGATACTGCCGCAGTTTATCGTCCACGTACTGTATTTGTGACTCTGCAGGTGGTCTGTCTGCACTCAGCAGGGGTGCTTTGCTGTCCATAAAAAAGGGGTGCTGCCTCATTCAGGGGTGCTCTTCCCCAGTGTCCAAAAAAATTAAAGTGCATTTTTTTTGTGTGTGTGTGTGTGTGTTAGCAATCTAGCTGCGATATTATTGTTTGGAGACACTGCTGGCCCCAGCCAAACCACAGTTTATCGTCCACGTATTGTGACACTATAAGTCATAGCACAGTGTGTTATTCGTATTCATAAAAAATCTTGTGACACTAAGTGGTAGCGCAGTGTGTTATTCTTATTCATAATTAATCTTGTGACACTGTAAGTGGTAGCACAGTCTAATATTCAACTTTTAATTTCTCAATTGTGAATACATGATTAGTCTACATGCCGACTACAAGACCACAACGAAATGCTAAATAACATGCGTTATATATAAAACATAATGACATCACTGTAAGTGGCAGCGCAGTGTATTATTCTTGTTCATAAATAATCTTGTGACACTAAGTGGTAGCACAGTGTGGTATTATTCATAAATAATCTTGTGACACTAAGTGGCAGCGCAGTGTGTTATTCTTATTCATAAATAATTAATCTTGTGGCACTGTAAGTGGTAGCGCAGTGTGTTAGTCATATTCATAAATAATTAATCTTGTGACACTGTAAGTGGTAGCGCAGTGTGTTATTCTTATTCATAAATAATTAATCTTGTGACACTAAGTGGTAGCGCAGTCTAATATTCAACTTTTAATTTCTCAATTGTGAATACATGATTAGTCTACATGCCGACTACAAGACCACAACGAAATGCTAAATAACATGCGTTATATATAAAACATAATGACATCACTGTAAGTGGCAGCACAGTGTATTATTCTTATTCATAAATAATCTTGTGACACTAAGTGGTAGCACAGTGTGTTATTATTCATAAATAATTAATCTTGTGACACTAAGTGGTAGCGCAGTGTGTTATTCTTATTCATAAATAATTAATCTTGTGACACTGTAAGTGGTAGCGCAGTGTGTTATTCTTATTCATAAATAATCTTGTGACACTAAGTGGTAGCACAGTGTATTATTATTCATAAATAATTAATCTTGTGACACTGTAAGTGGTAGCGCAGTGTGTTATTCTTATTCATAAATAATCTTGTGACACTGTAAGTGGCAGCGCAGTGTGTTACTCTTTTCTTATTCATAAAAAATCTTGTGACACTGTAGGTCATTGATACCGCAGTGCAATATTTAAAATTGGTACAAATTGACGTGTGTTCAGTAGCCCACTTCATTCGTGCTTGTTGATATGGAGAACAATCAGTTGAGACTTGAGAGAAGAGCAGGAACCACATACTAGTGCTGGAGCTGCTGCCAGTGCCACTAGTCCTGATATTATGAGTCCATTTACATTATCTACTAAAGCCGATGCCCAAGGGCATAAAAGGCTTAAGTCAGGACATCTAAAATCAAGAACCAATCTTTTACAGTGGTAAAGAAGAAAACATCAAAGGGAAAGTTAGCTGCAGAAAGACATAAAATTGGCAATATGCCAGTTTCACCACATGAAGTGGCAAGGAAAGGCTAAGCCTTGAACTTTAATTATGACTTGGGGTTCTGCGTCTTATGATGATGTACTGTAAGCACAAGTGAACATGCTGACATAGAAATTGAGGATGCTTCTGTGGAAGTGCACCAGGATGAGCTGACGCTAATAAAGATGTTGATGATGAGGTTGTTGTTGATGAGGATGTCATTTGTGTAAATTAGGCACCAGTGGATGAAACAGTTATTGCCCATGATAAGGAAAAGCCCATTGTCATGCCTGGGCACAAGACAATAAAACTTGGTTGTGTTAACTCATCTGCACCGAAGTGACGGTCACCACTCTTCTCTGGTAAAACCCATTCCAATTATATTCGGTTCTATCTGGATATTTACATAACTAACAATCAGTGCAGGAACATCATTAAAGAAAGCACTGTTTATTAACTGAACATATTAACAGTTCTGGCTTATTCTAAGTCCACCTGGGAACTGAATTATCCCAATCTAAAAGTGATTCATTACAACATTCACTATTTGTATACCATTTCTGTACTATTGTTATTTGTCATGCTATTTCAGTAATATTCATTGTTTGCTTGATCTCACTATAAGTGAGAATTTGAGGTTGATGTGAGATCTGTTAAGATACTTTTGTGTATTATATTATTGTTGATTTAACACAACATATTTCGAATTGAATTTTAGACAATTTTTCTATTAAGTGTATATGAATTCTATTTGCGCTCCCCTCTCTTGTATTTATCTTCTTCCAGTTAGGGGTTAGCCACCCCTTTTAGTGAGCAACATTTAGATTTCACTATTTTCACCACAGCACTCTTTATTTCAGTAGTACCTTCCGTTTTTTGGGGGAAAGTTTAGTTTTTTCTTGGCAGATGCACTTGCTGGAGAAACTGAAGGAGAAGCCACAGCTGCATCACATGCCACTTGAGCTTACAATTTGCTTACCACAAGCTCTTAGCATCTCTTCAGATTTGTGTCCATTGGGTAGAAGATTTGTGTCCATTGGGTAGAAGATACAACGTCTTCATCCCTTCTGGGATGAAAATCCACTCCCAGCAGCAGGCATAGCGCTCAAGGATTCTCAAGAAAGACACAACATAATACTTAAACCTTAAATCTTGCATTTGCTCTATTCGTCTTGTCCACATATCTGTTGTTAAGTGGACAGTGGGTACAATGGCATTTTGGAGGCCACTAATTAACTTTTTGTTAATGTCCCTGTACAGATTGGGAATTGCTTTTCTAGTGAAGTGGAGTCTTTGCAAAGGATTGTTTAACAGTCAATTGTTTTTAAAGCACTACTAGTAGTCTTCCTGGTCCCCTTCTGTGATGAAAATTCACTCACAGCAGGCATAGCACTCAAGGATTCTCGAGAAAGACACAACGTAAGACTTAAACCTTAAAACTCGCATTTGCTCTGCTCAGCTTGTCCACATATCTGTGATTAGGTGGACAACGGCATTTTGAAGGCCACTAATTAAAATCCACTCCCAGCAGCAGGCATAATGCTCAAGGATTCTACTGGGGCAAGGACTGATGTGAACGATTTAAATATTTTTTGTAAATGCCTCCCCTCCCCTCCGCCCTCATTTGCTTCAAAATCAATTTTTTTATTACATTTACTACTAGTCAAATCTTTCTTTCCCTGCCTTCAACTACATACATACTCCAATTCCATCAGGCCTCTTGAATAATAAAAACATTTGTTTCCTGATGTGCCATGTTGGAAGTTGAACGGCCACGGCTGCTGAAATCTTTGACATGCGGTTGCTGAATGCCAGAAATGTCCAGAAATGTTTATGGACACAGATAGCATCTCCTGCATGACCCTTTCATTTAAAAAAAAATTTCTGATTTTGTGGGCAAAACATGGGACATAGGGCCTGATTCAGAGCCGGACACTCTTTTAGAGTGCTACCTCTGAATCAGGGTGGGATTTTTTTTTTTTGAGAGCCGGCCTCCTGGCCGCTCACTGAGCTGTGGGTGACCACCCACAGCTTTTGTGAGTGGCCAGGTGATGGTCACAATGGTCACGACCATCGGGATTGCGACGAGACCCTTGTGGTAGGGTCTCGTCTATCGCAAGCCCCAGTGAGCTTCCAGCTCTAATAGAGCCAGAAGCTCACTACTGAGGCCGCCCCCAAATGGGAATGCCTCCGTTTAGCCAGCCACCCCCCATGCCCACCTCCAAAATGGGGCGAGCTGTCAATCACAATCGGCAGCCGCCTCATTTTGGTGTGAGACTTGTAGCAACAGAATGCCCGTCGCTGGGTGGGTCTCGCGCATGCACACGCTGGAGCCGGCTCCGGCATGCGCAGTGGGGGACCATCAACCCGCTTGCGAGCGCTGTGTGCTCGTGAGTCTGAATCAGGCCCATATTGTGCACCCATGCTGTCCGCTCCTCCCTCATAAATTTGCTTTGAATAAAAAAAAAAAAATGTAATTATTACCAATCAACCCTTCCTGTCCCTGCCTTCAACTACATACATACTGCAACTCCCTCATGCCTCTTGAATAATGAAAACATATGTTTCTTTATGTGCCATGTTGAACTGCCACATGTTTGTGCAAATTTTGGGCCTAAACCGGATGAAAACAATATTGTGAGCTGTGATGTGGTCAAAATTGACTGGAAACGAGTGGAAATTAATGTTATTGAGGTTAATAATATTGTAGGAACAAAAAAAAAAAAACCAAATGATGTGATTCTAGCAGATTTTATCAATTTCTGAAAGAAAATACAGATCCTAAACCAAAACACGGAGGTCGGCGCATATCCCTATTATATTTACATGAGAAATATTGTTTGATATCTAATATCATGTTTCCATTTACAAAAAAAAAATAATTTACAGATCTAGGTGAAAAGAATTTCCATACCATTAATCTTTAAATAATATTCCTCCTCCTAAATCAAGTAATTCTTATTTAGCGTGAAATGAATACATTCAAAAAATGTAAACAAAAATTATGTCCAATGTTAAAAAACCTATTTCGGCCTACTTGGAGGTTTGATAAAATTTTTCTGTCATTTAGGATTATGGTGGAGATGTGGTAATTATGGGTTTTCTATATAGACAGTATGTAATCACATGGGTTTGGTATGGGATCCCTGCGGTTGGGATGCCGGCGGTCAAAATACCGACAGCGACATCCCGACAGCCAGAATCCTGATGCCTACAGGTAAGTACCCCTACCCTAACCCCTAACTTTCCCCCCAACCCTAACCGTCCCCCAGCCCACAGCCTATTCCTAACCCTTTCCCCCACAGCCTAACCTTAAACCTTCCATCCCGCAACCTAACCCTCCCCCTTGTGCCTAACCCCTAACTTTTACCCTAACCCCAAGCCTAATACTTACCGTCGGGATGCTGGCGGTTCGGATTGTGGAGCCTGGATCTGAAATGCTATAGGGATTCTGGCACCAGGATTGTGACCACCGACATCCCGACCACCGGGATTCCAACTACATCCCAATCATATTACTCCTTTGGTGTAACTCCCCACTCGTACTCTCCAAGAGTACTATATGCCATGAATGTAAATTGTTTAATGGTCCTACTTATCAATAATTGCATACTCAATGCGATCTGGGCATAATAGTAGCACCCATGTTCGCATTCCAGTATGGGATAATAGCGCCTAAATGTATTAAATAGCACACGCAGGTACAGGGGCTCTGAATGGAGGCCATCCCTGTGTTGTGATCGGAGGAAAGTGACTGCATCAGCAGTCTCTTCAATCCTCTATCGGGACTCCTGTGCATGCGTGTTTTACAGACCACACATGTGCGGCGACCATTGCCCTCTCCCGGTAAATTTTGCGAAGTGTAACCCATAGGCCTCAGCAGCACAACGCCACCTTCAGGTGGCGAAAGCTGCGGGGACCAAACTCCGGAGTGAGCTTAGTAAATCTGACCGCCTTGGCAACCCACACACAAACATGTGGAAGTTGTGGCTGCTGTGGGAAATGGAAGCGTATACGGAGATATTGGCAGCAATCCCTCCATAGTACATCTGGGGGATACTTAATATTTGCCGGCAAATATGTAATTGTTTTGCACTAGTAACCTTTAGCGCTCCTACCTATCTCATACAGCAACTAGTGATGGGAAAGTAGTTAATCTATAGAGTGGGGAAATATTACTCACAATGACAATTGGATGTACAGATGGCTAGATCCTAAAAATAACAATGGATGAACCAATTGAATAATATGTGGCATTCAAATATAAATAAACAAAAAAAATAAATGTAAAAAAAATATTTATATAAAAAATATATAACATTAATAAAAGATATACATAGACTTGGATCTAAAAATATTTAATACAAAATAGGCCCCTAAGTGAGATAATTAGTCTGGGGGTGTCGTTGGGCTCAAATTTCAACTTGAGACAGCCCAGATGCATATTTATAAATAACCATCAGTATAATTGTATTTGTTTAGTATCACCCCACTATCACGCCTTCCTGGCGACTTGCAGGTGAAAATTTTAAACGGTACCCGCAGTCAGTCTAAACAAAGGCAAACATGGGGGGTGGGGTGGGGAATTCAGTTGCCAGGAAACCCCCTCCAGGCCATCGGCTGAAATCATAAACACAAAAGCAATATTGTATAATATGATTTTACGGATTTGGTATGAAATACCGTCGGCCGCATGGCCGGCGGTTCGATTCCCGTCAGCGGCAGCCCGACAGAAGCAGAGTGCGACGCAGCGGAAGCCCGACAGCGCTGGAAATCCTGATCGTGGATAGGTAAGTATCCACTAACCTAACCTAACCCCCCTAACCCTAACACTCCTTAGGGGTGCCTAACCCTAACTTCCCCCCCAAGTGCCTAACCCTAATCCCCCCTCTAAGTGCCTAACCCTAATCACCCCCTTCCCTGCTGCCTATACCTAAGTCCCCCGGGGGGGTGCCTAACCCTAAGTCCCCCCCGGGGCTGCCTAACCCTAACCCTCCCTCCCCCTAGCCTAACCCTAACCCTGCCGGGGGGGTGCCTAACCCTAAGTCCCCCCCGGGAGTCCTAAACCTAACACTCCCCCCCGCGGCGGTCCGCTCGCGGCGCCCGGCATCACTACGATCGTGATGCCCGGCGCCGGTCTCCCGGCGTCGGGGAAATGCGGGCGTCTATGTCTAGACGCCCGGCATTTCACCCATGCCGGGATAAGACAGTCGGGAAGCCGGTTGCCGGTTTTTAGGCAGTCGGTTTCCCGATTGCCTCCCGATTTTACTAGAGCTGCGGCCACAACATCCAGTATAAGGAACTGTATGGAACTGAGGGCCTGATTCAGAGCCGGACACTCTTTCAGAGCTCTGAATCAGTGCCCTCCTTCTCTTTTTTAGAGCGGCCTCCTGGCCACTCGCATAGCTGTGGGTGACCACCCACAGCTATAGCGAGCGGCCAAAAAGATGGTTGCGATGGTCAAGACCATCGCGACCATCGGGCACGCGACGAGACCCTTGTGGTAGGGTCTCATCTGTCGCAAGCCCAGGAGTGCTTTTGGCTCTATCAGAGCCAAAAGCACTCCCACTGACATCACTTGTGATGTCAGTGGGGCCGGCCCCAGGCGGTAGGCGTTCCCATGGGAATGCCTCCGTCTGGCCAGCCACTCCCCCGGCACGCCCACCAAAGGGGCATGCTGTCACTCACCATCGACAGCACGCCCCCTTTGGTGCGAGACCCATAGCAACGGCTTGCCCGTTGCTATGCGGGTCTCGCGCAAGCGCACGACTGAGCCGGCTCCCTCGTGCCAGCCCCAACATCGACCCGCTTGCGAGCGCTCAGTGCTCGCGAGCGGGTCTGAATCAGGCCCTGAGCAAGACTATGAGTGGTCATTATGCCCCCTCCATGAGTTGGCCACACAATAAAATTAAGCATATGGAAACCCACTCTAGAAATTCTGCTTTTGCTCGTGGTAAAGCACGTCGGGCTTTACATGGCTGCGAGTGCCATTTTTAATTTTCTCCTGCAACCCACCAGGAAGCTCGCTGCTTCATAATAAAGCCGGTAGTCTATAAATGGTATTGCAGCAGATCCTCACATTTTGCTAGTGTTGATGAGGTACTGCCACCTGCTACTTGTAGCTGGCATTGCAGTAGGGATGGCCATCAGAAGTCTTCCATCGATGGTCACCGTTGATGGCTCCATGGTTTGCACCACTCGACACCCACCGCTGTCAGGTGCACAATAAGCCATGGGCCAATCAAAAGCAGGGGGCAGGCCTTAGCGGGTCACCAGGGGGCTGGGCTAAAATGTGTCAGGAGCAGGGGAAAAAAACAACTTGGTCCATTTTACCATATGGCTTAAAACCATTGGCTCTCTGCCATCGATGGCAAAACCATCGACCATCAGTAGCAAACCATCGATATTTGTTAACTATCAATGGTCGATAACCATCCCTACATTGTAGTGAATCCTCACAATACTGTATGCAGGGGGGGAAGTAGGCACAAATTACCCGGGCCCAGGCTTGCTGCAGGGGCCCGGCCGGGGCCTGGGCCCGGGTCCTGCACTGCTCCCCCTCCCTCTTAAGTCACAGCAGCCCAGCACACGCTGTTGTGTGCAGGGCTGCACTGGGAGACTGCTTGTGGCTGCTAAAGCAGCAGCCGGCGCAGTCTCATATGCCTATAGGGGAAGCGATCACGCTGGACGCGGTAAGGCGTCCCTGATCGCGGGAAGGTGTCTCGCACCACCGCATGGCACAAGTCGCTGCGCTATGAGCAGCAATGCATCTGGACCCATCTGTACTGTGGCAATAGGAAGGTGGGGTCGGCATCAGTGGCTCCTCAGTCTGGGAACGTGGAGACATAGCCAAGCACCACACTCCCAGCATAAAGCTGAGCTGGAGGAGTAGTCACATATATGAAGTTGCTGGCCTTTTCTCCATCATGTCATTATCAGTACTATACATGTATCATATACATTTGCAAAGCCTCTGTAACCAAATGTTACTCAGACACGAATCAATAAGCGGAAACAGCTTGAAATCAGTCATTCCAAAAATATACTGCAGACATCATACCAAGCTTAAATATATACATCTTTATAAACAAATACAGTTTAGCTTTCAGTTCCATCTGTCAAAAATATAAAATGTAAAACTGCTTGAAAGTTGATTAAAAATATATATATATGTAGGAAAAAAATATAAATACTTTAACCACTCAACTGACGAATTCTTTTTCCAAAAACCGCTCGAAAATTGTCGGTTTCTTTTATGATTGAATTAGGTCAAGAGCATAATTAGGTCAAGACCATCGCGACCATCGGGCTTGCGACAAGACCCTTGTGGTAGGGTCTCGTCTGCCACAAGACCTGGAGTGCTTTTGGCTCTATCAGAGCCAAAAGCACTCCCACTGACATCACAAGTGATGTCAGTGGGGCCAGCCCCAGACGGTAGGCGTTCCCACCAAAGGGGCGTGCTGTCACTCACCATCGACAGCACGCCCCCTTTGGTGCGAGACCCATAGCGACGGCTTGCCCATCGCTATACGGGTCTCGCGCATGCGAACGACGGAGCCGGGTCCGTCGTGTGCATGCGCACTTGCCTAACATCGACCCACTTGCGAGCGCTTGCGAGCGGGTCTGAATCAGGCCCAGTATACCATAAAAATAGCACTTTTTATGTTATACTGTAGTGATGACCATTGACAGCTGTACCAACGATGGTTCAACCATTGTTAGAAGCCATCAATTGTTTAGCGATTGGTCGAGATCTGTGTAGACCAATACTGCTGATGTTTCCTAAACATCGATTGAGGGTTGCCATCGATGGTGCAACAGTGATGACCACCAGCAATGGCAAACCACTTGGTTTCAGTCAGACCCAGGGCCGCCGTCAGGGGGGGACTGCCGGGCCCGGAGTCCCGGGCCCGGAGAGAGCGGGGGCCCGGGAGACAGCAGTGCAGAGTATATGAATCAGCAGCCGGGGAAACACAGCGCCGCCGGCGGTATTTGATATATGGTGCCGGCCGCAAGACATTACAGCTCGCGGACCGGCAGCCAATCAGGAGCAGCCTTTGCGGCCGCTCCTGATTGGCTGCCGGTCCGCGAGCTGTGATTGGCTCGCGGGCAGCGTCGTATTTCATTTACCGCCAGCGGCACTGTGTCTACCCGGCTGCTGATTCATATACTCTGCACTGCTGTCTCCCGGCCTGGGCCCTCTGAAGAAACAAGGTAGGAGGAGTCCCTGCCCTGTGCCCCTCCGCTCCACCTACTGCAAGAAACTAGCAAGCCTTCCCTGCCCTAACGCTCTACTCCAGCCAGCCTTCCCTGCCCCATGCTCCCCTAGTCCAGCCAGCCTTCCCTGCCCCATGCTCCCCTAGTCTAGCCACCCTTCCCTGCCCTGTGCCCCCCCTAATCCAGCCAGTCTTCCCTGCCCTGTCCCCCACCCCAGTCCAACCTTCTCTGCCCTGTGCCTCCCCACTAGTGTACCTAGCCTTTCCTGCCCCCCCCTAGTCCAGCCAGCTTTCTCTGCCCTGTGCCCCCAATTAAGGTCCAGCCTTCCCTGCCTTGTGCACCCCCAGTCCAACCTTCCCTGTGCCCTCCCAGTCCAGCCTACCCAGCCCTGTGCCACCCATTCCCATCCTGTCTTCCCCACCCCAAACTTTGAGAATTTTTAAACAGGGTTATGCACTAATTGACGGCTACCCCCCCCTGTGTAGCTCCACCCACATTATATACAGCTCCTCCCACCTCTGCGCCCCCCCCCCCCGGGGGGGGGGGGGCCCTGCCTTCTTTGTCAGTACAGGGCCCCACGATTTCTGATGGCAGCCCTGGTCAGACCATCGATGGTTTCAAACCATAGATGGTCGGTTGCCATCCCCAATCAGAGGCTCTGTGATATCTATCGATATATATATTGTCGAAGCTGGATTATTGGCTGAGACAAGATCAGTTTAAAATTGAATCGCAGCGACACCATCTTGTGACTGGCCGCAAGACGCCATCTTGGAAATGAGATCGCAAGACGCCATTTTGCGAATGGCCGCCTAAGCGCCATTTTATATAAACTCACACTTTAGTACATGTGGCGATATTACTATTAGCATCATGCGATTGCATCTATGACCATCGCCATAAGTTAAGGCGATTCATCAAAAGATGGGCAAAAATCACTCAGAGCGAGCGATCACACTTTAGCGAGCGGGTCTGAATCAGGTCCTATATTCCCTATAGCATGGACACACACACACAGAGATTATTTTATTGTCAGAAGCCAATTAACCTACCAGTACTGTATGTTTTTAAGTGTGGGAGGAAACACACAAATACGGAGAGAACTTACAAGCTCCACATAGACAGGACCTTGGCGGAGCCAGAGCAGGGCAATAATGCACGCTGTGTTGGCCCCGTCCCGAAACATGTGACATCATGATATCACAACAAGAAGTCTGGGCCACCGGGACCAGTGAGAAGCTGAGATCTTGCAGTGTCCTAAAGACGTTCCGGAGCGGCTTATCTGCAGAGAACCCAGGTGAACACAGGGAGAACATGCAAACTACACACAGATAGTGCCATGATTGAAATCGAAACAATGATGCCAGTGCTGTGAGACAGCAATGCTAACCACTGTGCTACTTAGAATCAGAGTGTAAAACAAAACTGAGGAATTTCCTTAATAATTATTTTGATTTGGGCAAAAACCAAACCTTGATTTTATAACCCTTTATTTTATTTTTTCCTGTTTTACAACTATCTTATGGTCTCCTCATTCACTAACACATTTCAGTGTGATGTCGTATATGATCTTCTATAGTACGTTACAGTCAGTGGTGTTATTTTGGCTGGGCAGTACATGCGTGGGCTCGGTGACACCTATCTACTGACCCTGCGTGGGGGATATTGCATGTGCAATGAGATATCTTTTGGGCTTTCAGTTCTAGAAAATAATTAAAATTTACCACCGATGTATCGATTTCGAAACACAATTTATATAGGAATAATATCAGCCAATTGTGAAATGAATATTTACATCCTCTCTGGATTATTTTTATTCAATCTGAAAACAATGGTTCTCTACAGCATTTCAGTCAGATCCATAATTTGCAAATCAAAAACAGAATCATTAACTAAACGTTGCAAATAGTTCCAAAAAAACAATCCACAAGAGGGTCGTTCATCCCTACTCCCAGTAAATACTGAATGATCCCATCCTCTCGAGAGAGCCTCCTGGTACTACGTGTGTTATAAGATGACCTGATGTTATGTCAAAATTAAGTCCTTCATTCATCTATCTCTGTGACAGAAAAGAGATTTTGTTTATGTGTTATTTACTTGAGAACCCACTGCTCCATGCTCCTTCCTCACTATCTATCCCACCTGTTTCTGCCCCTCCCCTTTGGAATGTAAGCTCTCACAAGCAGGGCCCTTGTCCCTCATGTGCTTCTACTTCCCCTACTTATAGTATAATTTGCTCCTAACTCCCCAATTGGCACCAAACACTGTGTTGCTGAGGCCCTGCTGCTTGTGTTATGCAGCTATGTGTATAAACCATGTCCTTGTCCTGCATTGTTTTGTATTACTAATAACTGTTTTTCTTGTGTGCTCATTTATGTACTGTGTAAGGCGCTGCAGAAGCTTTGTGGCACCATATAAATAAAGGATAATAATAAATAATAATTAATACAGTATAGGACTTTTATAGCGTAATTATTCACATTTGTTCCTCGTTAATAACTGGTGAATCCTCTGATGTGGGAATGGTCGTACGGAGCATAATTTAATATCTGCCAGCACAGACATTTGTGTTAATGAAATGATCCTTATACGAAATAATGGTCAACTCCAGATCCTATTATTGTTTAAATTGCACAGTGTACAGTATAAACAAATTCTCTATAACACCAAAACATGTCAAATGTATTATAATATCAGTTATTTATTATTCAAATAGCTAGATTAAACGGGAAAGCAGTCTCCCTAGGCAACTGCGATTACCATATATTCTATCCTGGCAGGGAACAGTTCTGCATTACAGTACTTGATACAGACTTATATATTATGTATGCAAAGTCAAAGATGAAAAACGTTATATAGAAGCCTTCCAATGCGTAGAAGCCATTATTTATGTATTATTTTGTATGTTTTATTTACAAAGAACATATTTTGATCAATACCTATTCTAAATGCTGGTGAATCTGGAGCATAGATCAAATCTATCATCAATAATGTTGATTTACTGGCTAAAGAACCCTGGGCTCAGAAACTGCGGGAGCTCTGGGTATTTAGACACTGGTGAACGCAAGTCACTTATAAGTAGGGATGAGCGGGTTCGGTTCCCTGAGAACCGAACTCACCCGAACTTCGGGGATCCGGGGCGATCCGAGCCCAAGCTCGGATTTCCCTGTCTGCCCCGGATCCCTCTCCCGAGGCAAAACCTCGAGATCTGCTGTCGGATCTCGAGGTTTTGCCTCGAGCGGCCATTTAAAAAAAAATGCCTTTGCCTTTAATGGGCAAAGTGCTGATTGGCTGACAGAGCCGTCTGTCATGGCTCTCAGCCAATCAGCATTATGGTGCTCATTTGCATGTAGCACGGACTCGTGAGATCCGTGCTACATGCATCTGTGTGACTGACAGTGACACAGAGCACAGATGGGTCAGTGAGACCCGTCTGTGCTGCTGTGTATTTCAATGACACAGATGCACGCACGGACCAGGAGATCCGTGCTACTTGCATCTGTGTCATTGACCGTGAGACCCGTCTGTGCTGTTGTGGTAAAAAAAACAAAACCTGTGTAAAAATGGTGGGAGCCGCAAGGTTATTAAAGTTTACCCTGCGGTTCCCACCATTGACTACAATGGAGGGAGCCGTTCATTGGCTGAGAGACGGGAGATGACCTCTCTCAGCCAATGAACGCTTAGCAGCGGTGTTTCCATGGTGATACCCCGCCGCTAAGCTCTCATTCGGGAAGTACCGTTCTATAGAACGGTACTAAGTTCGTGGATCGCGTTTTCGTTTTTTTCTTTTCGCCAAGTCCGGGGATGCCTACTTTGGAACGAAGAGGACAGAACCTCGCATAGGAGATGGTGAGTATGTTTTTTTTCACAGGTCCCCTATGGATACTTTACCGGACAAGTGGACCGATGTTACAGGGTTACATAGGTGAGTATGTGTACATGTATGTGTGTGTGTGTGTGTGTATGTATGTTTAATAAACTTATACTGTCACGGTGTGTGTGTCCTGTGTTTTTTTAAACATTTTTTTTACAGGTGAACTACAGGTACTAGTGGGCCCTTAATGCCCTGCATGCTGGTACTTGTGGTTCTCCAAGTACCAGCATGCGGTGCAGGCTAGCTGGGACTTGCAGTTCTACTTGTAAAGACAAAGGCCCTCATTCAGAGCCACTCGCTATTTGTGGTCGTTCGTTCTAAAACAAGCGGTGGCTATTCAAATGAACCGTTCGCTGTTTGCGGTCTGTTCACGCCTCTAGGTCTGAACGAGCGAACAAAACTTGCGTTCGTTTTTTGGAAAAATACGCCCCCTGGCCGCTCGCATCCTACGTCATGTCCGCTATTTATTAGATTAATCGAGTACATCGAACAGGGTATGAGCTGCTCGCTATTCTTGTGGTTGGTTTTTGCTACCACAATTTTGCGAGCAGTTCTGGCTTTAAATTAACCCAGTGACGTGGTCAATGACGCTGCTGTTTTAAATATGCACACCCATAAAACGCCCGTTTTGACCTTTAAGCACGCCTGCGTTCGGATCTCCACTCCCCGTTTTCAAGCACCTTCCCCTGTTACCACCCACATACGCCTCATTCTGTCACTCAAAATAGCAGGCATTCGCTATTTTGCGAGCACACGATTTTCGGCTGCACTGAGTGGTTCGCGCATGCGTATTTCGATCCGTACGCATGCGCAGTTGGGCAAACATCGCTCGGAGCGAACGAGCAACCACTTGCGTCCGGCTCTGAATCAGGGCCAATGTTTGATATTCTTTATTTACACCACACCACACAATCAACCCGCCACCCACCGGGGATAGCCCCGGGCTATCAGCCTGGGCCTGGGGTGCCCTGGAGAGGGTGACCCCTTTATTGGGGGGGTCCCCAGCTCTCCAGGGATCCCCGGCCTGGGCTGACTAGCGGTCAGGGCTGATGCTGCGGCTGGGGGGCCCGGTGAAAGGGCTCTGGCCCTGGCTGTGGCATCAGCTCCCCGCTAGAAAAAGTCCAGTGCTGGTTCTGGAACATACAGGGGAACCCTACTAATTTTTTTCCCCTGTATTTCCAGAACCAGGACCGGATCAGAGCCCAGAGCTGGTTGCGCAGAGTACGGGGGACCCCTACGTCGTTTGTCCCCCGTATTTTGGCAACCAGCGCTGGTTCTGACTAGCCTGGTGCTGGTTGTGCTTAAGTACAGGGGACCCCTACGTCGTTTGTCCCCTGTATTTAAGCACACCCAGCACTGGGTTACTAATGCCCGGGGCTGGTTGCTCTTTTTTGGGGGGGTGCACGCCATTTTTTCTCTTTTTTTACACAGGTTTTTTTTTTTTTTTTTACCACAGCAGCACAGACGGATCTCACGGACCTGTCATTGCTCTGTGCCAATCACACAGATGCATGTAGCACGGATCTCCTGGATCTGTATTTTTTCTTAAAAAATAAAAAAAACCGCTAAAATCACATAAAATGGGCCTTTTTTTGTTCCTACGCTATTATTAACCTCAATAACCTTAATTTCCACTCATTTCCAGTCTATTCTGAACACCTCACACCTCACAATAGTGTTTTTATGTCCAAAACGTTGCACCGAGGTAGCTGGATGACTATGCTAAGCGACACGAGTGGGCGGCACAAACACGTGACCCATCTAGGCGTGAAACTGCAGTGGCAGACAGGATGGCAGTTTGAAAAACTAGGCCCCAAACTGTACATAATGCAAAGAAAAAAAAGAGGTGCAAGATGGAATTGTCCTTGGGCCCTCCCACCAACCCTTATGTTGTATAAACAGGACATGCACACTTTAACAAACCAATCATTTCAGCGCCAGGGTCTGCCACACAACTGTGGCTGAAATGATTGGTTCGTTTGGGCCCCCACAAAACAAGCTGGCAATTAATGTGTCCCTGCACAAACTGGCTCTATGGAGGCAAGATGTCATCCTCATCCTCCTCATCCACCGATTCCTCACCCTCTTCAGTGTGTACATCCTCATCCTCACAAAGTATTAACTCGTCCCCACTTGAATCCACCACCACAGGTCCCTCTGTACCTTCTGGAGGCTGGTCTCCCTGGAAGAGCTGATAATTCATTTTGATGAACATCATCTTCTCCACATTCTGTGGAAGCAACCTCCTACGCCTTTCGCTGACAAGGTTCCCGGCTGCACTAAACACTCTTTCGGAGTACACACTGGAGGGGGGGCAACTCAGGTAAAATAGAGCCAGTTTGTACAGGGGCCTCCAAATTGCCTCTTTTTCCTGCCAGTACAGGTATGGACTGTCTGCCATGCCTACTTGGATGCTGTCACCGATGTAATCCTCCACCATTCTGTCAATGGTGACAGTATCATATGCAGTGACAGTAGACATGTCAGAAATTGTTGCCAGGTCCTTCAGTCCGGACCAGATGTCCAAACTTGGTCCTGCCTGCCCTGCATCACCGCCAGCGGGTTGCTTAGGATACCTAAGTTTTTTCCTGGCAGCCCCAGTTGCAGGAGAAAATGAAGAAGGAGCCGTTGACGTGTCATGTTCCGCTTCAGCTGACAGTGTGTTCACCAGCAGGTCTTTGCACCTCTGCAGGCTTGTGTCGGCCGGAAAGAGAGACACCACATAGGCTTTAAACCTAGGATCGAGCACGGTGGCCAAAACGTAGTGGTCTGATTTCAACAGATTGACCACCCTGGAATCCTGGCAAAGCGAATGAAGGGCTTCATCCACAAGTCCCACATGCCGAGCGGAATCGCTCCGTCTTAGCTCCTCCTTCACTTTCTCCAGCTGCTTCTGCAAAAGCCTGATGAGGGGAATGACCTGACTCAAGCTGGCAGTGTCTGAACTGACTTCACGTGTGGCAAGTTCGAAGGGCTGGAGAACCTTGCACAACACGGAAATCATTCTCCACTGCGCTTGAGTCAGGTGCATACCCCCTCCTTTGCCTATGTCATAGGTGGATGTATAGGCTTGTATGGCCTTTTGCTGCTCCTCCATCCTCTGAAGCATATAGAGGGTTGAGTTCCACCGCGTCACAACCTCTTGCTTCAGGTGATGGCGGGGCAGGTTCAAGAGTGTTTGCTGGCGCTCCAGTCTTCGGCACGCAGTCGCTGAATGGCGAAAGTGGCCAGAAATTTTTCGGGCCACCCAAAGCGTCTCCTGCACGCCCCTGTCGCTTTTCAGAAAATTCTGCACCACCAAGTTTATTGTGTGAGCAAAACATGGGACGTGCTGGAATTTGCCCAGATGTAATGCCCGCACAATATTGGTGGCGTTGTAAGATATCACAAATCCCCAGGAGAGTCTAAGTGGGGTAAGCCACTGGGCGATGATTTCCCTCAGTTTCTCTAAGAGGTTGTCGGCGGTGTGCCTCTTACTGAAACCGGTGATACACAGCGTAGCCTGCCTTGTAACGAGCTGGCATTTCTGAGATGCTGCTACTGGTGACGCTGCTGCTGTTGCTGCGTAAGGTGATACATCTACCCAGTGGGCTGTCACAGTCATATAGTCCTTAGTCTGCCCTGTTCCACTTGTCCACATGTCCGTGGTTAAGTGGACATTGTGTACAACGGCATTTTTCAGGACACTGAGGACACTTTTTCTGACGTTTCTGTACAGTCTCGGTATCGCCTGCCTAGTGAAGTGGAATCTAGACGGGATTTGGAACCGGGGACACACTACCTCCATCAATTGTCTAAATCCCACTGCACTAATGGCGGATACCGGACGCACGTCTAACACCAACATAGCAGTCAAGGCCTCAGTTATACGTTTTGCTTCAGGATGACTGCTGTCGTACTTCATCCTCCTCGCTAAGGACTGTTGGAGGGTCAATTGTTTAGTAAAAGTAGTGGTGTTCCTACTTCCTCTCTGGGATGATGAACGACTCCCAGCAGCAGCAACAGCAGCAGCGGCAGCAGTAGGCGTAGCAATGCAGGATCCTCCAGAGGAATCCCGGATAGGAGAGTCAGTCATGCCAGTGACATGGCCTGCAGGACTACTTCCGATCCTGACTAAGGAGGAAATTGACGAGGAGGGAGTTGACGGTGTGGTTTGCAGGCGCTTGGATACAACAGGACAACGGGATTTAGGTGTCCCTGGACTGCTTACGGTCTTAGCCAAAGTTTCTGAACTTGACAGTAACTTTTTATGAACGCGCTGCAGGTGCCGTATAAGGGAGGATGTTCCTAGGTGGTTGACGTCCCTACCCCTACTTATTTCACCTTTACATATGGTACATATGGCAAGACAGTTGTTGTCCGGATTTGGATAGAAATATTGCCAGACCAAAGAGGTGGAATGTTTGGTCTTCTGCCCAGGCATGACCGTGATGGGCTTTTTCATCCCACGGACAACAACTGTCTCCCCCGGAGCCTGATTTAAACAAACCACATCACCATCAGAATCCTCCTCGCCAACTTCCTCCTCAGCGCCAGCTACACCAGTATCCTCATCCTGTTGTACTTCAACAGTGACATCTTCAATTTGCATATCAGCAAGTGGACTGTGGGTGCTCCTTTCAGCACTTGCAGGGGGCGTGCAAATGGTGGAAAGAGCCACCTCTTCCCGTCCAGTGCTGGGAAGGTCAGGCATCGCAACCACCACCACACTTGGACTCTCCTTGGGGATTTGTGATATCTTCTTAGAAAGCACAGTTCTTCGCTGTGCTTTTGCCAGCTTAACTCTTTTGATTTTTTTAGTGGGAGGAGGGCTTCCATCGTCATGTGAAGCTGAACCACTAGTCATGAACATACTAGGGATCGACCTTAGCCGTTCCTTGCCACTCCGTGTCGTAAATGGCATATTGGCAAGTTTACGTTTCTCTTCAGCTGATTTAAATGTCTTTTTCAAGGTCATTTTCCTGAACTTTGCCATTTGGGATTGTATGTGCCCTCTACTATGACATTGGGCATCGGCCTTGGCAGACGACGTTGATGGCATGTTATCGTCTATGTCATGACTAGTGGCAGCAGCTTCAGCACTAGGAGGAAGTGGTTCTTGATCTTTCTCTATTTTATTTTTATCGGAGAAAGTTTGGTCCTCCATTTATGTTATATCGATTTGATATATACGTGCGGCTAAACACAGAAAATAATTTTTTTTTTGGTTTGGACTGGAGTGTACTTTGTGGGTTACAGCACCCTTTAACGTTCAAGCCAGCTGGCCCTTTACTTATGACACAGGCGCACGCTTGGCACTACTTTGTTGATGCACGTGCGGCTACTGCGCACACAATTCACAAACACAGAAAATAATTTTTTTTTTGGTTTGGACTGGAGTGTACTTTCGGGGGTTACAGCACCCTTTAACGGTCAAGCCAGCCGGCCCTTTACTTATGACACAGGCGCACGCTTGGCACTACTTTGTTGATGCACGTGCGGCTACTGCGCACACAATTCACAAACACAGAAAATAATTTTTTTTTGGTTTGGACTGGAGTGTACTTTCGGGGGTTACAGCACCCTTAACGGTCAAGCCAGCCGGCCCTTTACTTATGACACAGGCGCACGCTTGGCACTACTTTGTTGATGCACGTGCGGCTACTGCGCACACAATTCACAAACACAGAAAATAATTTTTTTTGGGTTTGGACTGGAGTGTACTTTCGGGGGTTACAACACCCTTTAACGGTCAAGCCAGCCGGCCCTTTACTTATGACACAGGCGCACGCTTGGCACTACTTTGTTGATGCACGTGCGGCTACTGCGCACACAATTCACAAACACAGAAAATAATTTTTTTTTGGTTTGGACTGGAGTGTACTTTCGGGGGTTACAGCACCCTTTAACGGTCAAGCCAGCCGGCCCTTTACTTATGACACAGGCGCACGCTTGGCACTACTTTGTTGATGCACGTGCGGCTACTGCGCACACAATTCACAAACACAGAAAATAATTTTTTTTTGGTTTGGACTGGAGTGTACTTTCGGGGGTTACAGCACCCTTTAACGGTCAAGCCAGCCGGCCCTTTACTTATGACACAGGCGCACGCTTGGCACTACTTTGTTGATGCACGTGCGGCTACTGCGCACACAATTCACAAACACAGAAAATAATTTTTTTTTGGTTTGGACTGGAGTGTACTTTCGGCGGTTACAGCACCCTTAACGGTCAAGCCAGCCGGCCCTTTACTTATGACACAGGCGCACGCTTGGCACTACTTTGTTGATGCACGTGCGGCTACTGCGCACACAATTCACAAACACAGAAAATAATTTTTTTTTGGTTTGGACTGGAGTGTACTTTCGGGGGTTACAGCACCCTTTAACGGTCAAGCCAGCCGGCCCTTTACTTATGACACAGGCGCACGCTTGGCACTACTTTGTTGATGCACGTGCGGCTACTGCGCACACAATTCACAAACACAGAAAATAATTTTTTTTTGGTTTGGACTGGAGAGTACTTTCGGGGGTTACAGCACCCTTTAACGGTCAAGCCAGCCGGCCCTTTACTTATGACACAGGCGCACGCTTGGCACTACTTTGTTGATGCACGTGCGGCTACTGCGCACACAATTCACAAACACAGAAAATAATTTTTTTTTTGTTTGGACTGGAGTGTACTTTCGGGGGTTACAGCACCCTTTAACGGTCAAGCCAGCTGGCCCTTTACTTATGACACAGGCGCACGCTTGGCACTACTTTGTTGATGCACGTGCGGCTACTGCGCACACAATTCACAAACACAGAAAATAATTTTTTTTTTGGTTTGGACTGGAGTGTACTTTGGGGGTTACAGCACCCTTTAACGGTCAAGCCAGCCGGCCCTTTACTTATGACACAGGCGCACGCTTGGCACTACTTTGTTGATGCACGTGCGGCTACTGCGCACACAATTCACAAACACAGAAAATAATTTTTTTTTTGGTTTGGACTGGAGTGTACTTTCGGGGGTTACAGCACCCTTAACGGTCAAGCCAGCCGGCCCTTTACTTATGACACAGGCGCACGCTTGGCACTACTTTGTTGATGCACGTGCGGCTACTGCGCACACAATTCACAAACACAGAAAATAATTTTTTTTTGGTTTGGACTGGAGTGTACTTTCGGGGGTTACAGCACCCTTTAACGGTCAAGCCAGCCGGCCCTTTACTTATGACACAGGCGCACGCTTGGCACTACTTTGTTGATGCACGTGCGGCTACTGCGCACACAATTCACAAACACAGAAAATAATTTTTTTTTTGGTTTGGACTGGAGTGTACTTTCGGGGGTTACAGCACCCTTAACGGTCAAGCCAGCCGGCCCTTTACTTATGACACAGGCGCACGCTTGGCACTACTTTGTTGATGCACGTGCGGCTACTGCGCACACAATTCACAAACACAGAAAATAATTTTTTTTTTGGTTTGGACTGGAGTGTACTTTCGGGGGTTACAGCACCCTTAATGGTCAAGCCAGCCGGCCCTTTACTTATGACACAGGCGCACGCTTGGCACTACTTTGTTGATGCACGTGCGGCTACTGCGCACACAATTCACAAACACAGAAAATAATTTTTTTTTTGGTTTGGACTGGAGTGTACTTTCGGGGGTTACAGCACCCTTAACGGTCAAGCCAGCCGGCCCTTTACTTATGACACAGGCGCACGCTTGGCACTACTTTGTTGATGCACGTGCGGCTACTGCGCACACAATTCACAAACACAGAAAATAATTTTTTTTTTGGTTTGGACTGGAGTGTACTTTCGGGGGTTACAGCACCCTTAACGGTCAAGCCAGCCGGCCCTTTACTTATGACACAGGCGCACGCTTGGCACTACTTTGTTGATGCACGTGCGGCTACTGCGCACACAATTCACAAACACAGAAAATAATTTTTTTTTTGGTTTGGACTGGAGTGTACTTTCGGGGGTTACAGCACCCTTAACGGTCAAGCCAGCCGGCCCTTTACTTATGACACAGGCGCACGCTTGGCACTACTTTGTTGATGCACGTGCGGCTACTGCGCACACAATTCACAAACACAGAAAATAATTTTTTTTTTTGGTTTGGACTGGAGTGTACTTTCGGGGGTTACAGCACCCTTAACGGTCAAGCCAGCCGGCCCTTTACTTATGACACAGGCGCACGCTTGGCACTACTTTGTTGATGCACGTGCGGCTACTGCGCACACAATTCACAAACACAGAAAATAATTTTTTTTTTGGTTTGGACTGGAGTGTACTTTCGGGGGTTACAGCACCCTTTAACGGTCAAGCCAGCCGGCCCTTTACTTATGACACAGGCGCACGCTTGGCACTACTTTGTTGATGCACGTGCGGCTACTGCGCACACAATTTACAAACACAGAAAATAATTTTTTTTTGGTTTGGACTGGAGTGTACTTTCGGGGGTTACAGCACCCTTTAACGGTCAAGCCAGCCAGCCCTTTACTTATGACACAGGCGCACGCTTGGCACTACTTTGTTGATGCACGTGCGGCTACTGCGCACACAATTCACAAACACAGAAAATAATTTTTTTTTGGTTTGGACTGGAGTGTACTTTCAGGGGTTACAGCACCCTTTAACGGTCAAGCCAGCCGGCCCTTTACTTATGACACAGGCGCACGCTTGGCACTACTTTGTTGATGCACGTGCGGCTACTGCGCACACAATTCACAAACACAGAAAATAATTTTTTTTGGGTTTGGACTGGAGTGTACTTTCGGGGGTTACAGCACCCTTTAACGGTCAAGCCAGCCGGCCCTTTACTTATGACACAGGCGCACGCTTGGCACTACTTTGTTGATGCACGTGCGGCTACTGCGCACACAATTCACAAACACAGAAAATAATTTTTTTTTGGTTTGGACTGGAGTGTACTTTCGGGGGTTACAGCACCCTTTAACGGTCAAGCCAGCTGGCCCTTTACTTATGACACAGGCGCACGCTTGGCACTACTTTGTTGATGCACGTGCGGCTACTGCGCACACAATTCACAAACACAGAAAATAATTTTTTTTTTGGTTTGGACTGGAGTGTACTTTGGGGGTTACAGCACCCTTTAACGGTCAAGCCAGCCGGCCCTTTACTTATGACACAGGCGCACGCTTGGCACTACTTTGTTGATGCACGTGCGGCTACTGCGCACACAATTCACAAACACAGAAAATAATTTTTTTTTTGGTTTGGACTGGAGTGTACTTTCGGGGGTTACAGCACCCTTAACGGTCAAGCCAGCCGGCCCTTTACTTATGACACAGGCGCACGCTTGGCACTACTTTGTTGATGCACGTGCGGCTACTGCGCACACAATACACAAACACAGAAAATAATTTTTTTTTGGTTTGGACTGGAGTGTACTTTCGGGGGTTACAGCACCCTTTAACGGTCAAGCCAGCCGGCCCTTTACTTATGACACAGGCGCACGCTTGGCACTACTTTGTTGATGCACGTGCGGCTACTGCGCACACAATTCACAAACACAGAAAATATTTTTTTTTTTGGTTTGGACTGGAGTGTACTTTCGGGGGTTACAGCACCCTTAACGGTCAAGCCAGCCGGCTCTTTACTTATGACACAGGCGCACGCTTGGCACTACTTTGTTGATGCACGTGCGGCTACTGCGCACACAATTCACAAACACAGAAAATAATTTTTTTTTTGGTTTGGACTGGAGTGTACTTTCGGGGGTTACAGCACCCTTAACGGTCAAGCCAGCCGGCCCTTTACTTATGACACAGGCGCACGCTTGGCACTACTTTGTTGATGCACGTGCGGCTACTGCGCACACAATTCACAAACACAGAAAATAATTTTTTTTTTGGTTTGGACTGGAGTGTACTTTCGGGGGTTACAGCACCCTTAACGGTCAAGCCAGCCGGCCCTTTACTTATGACACAGGCGCACGCTTGGCACTACTTTGTTGATGCACGTGCGGCTACTGTGCACACAATTCACAAACACAGAAAATAATTTTTTTTTTGGTTTGGACTGGAGTGTACTTTCGGGGGTTACAGCACCCTTAACGGTCAAGCCAGCCGGCCCTTTACTTATGACACAGGCGCACGCTTGGCACTACTTTGTTGATGCACGTGCGGCTACTGCGCACACAATTCACAAACACAGAAAATATTTTTTTTTTTGGTTTGGACTGGAGTGTACTTTCGGGGGTTACAGCACCCTTTAACGGTCAAGCCAGCCGGCCCTTTACTTATGACACAGGCGCACGCTTGGCACTACTTTGTTGATGCACGTGCGGCTACTGCGCACACAATTCACAAACACAGAAAATAATTTTTTTTTGGTTTGGACTGGAGTGTACTTTCGGGGGTTACAGCACCCTTAACGGTCAAGCCAGCCGGCCCTTTACTTATGACACAGGCGCACGCTTGGCACTACTTTGTTGATGCACGTGCGGCTACTGCGCACACAATTCACAAACACAGAAAATAATTTTTTTTTTGGTTTGGACTGGAGTGTACTTTCGGGGGTTACAGCACCCTTTAACGGTCAAGCCAGCTGGCCCTTTACTTATGACACAGGCGCACGCTTGGCACTACTTTGTTGATGCACGCGCGGCTACTGCGCACACAATTCACAAACACAGAAAATAATTTTTTTTTGGTTTGGACTGGAGTGTACTTTCGGGGGTTACAGCACCCTTAACGGTCAAGCCAGCCGGCCCTTTACTTATGACACAGGCGCACGCTTGGCACTACTTTGTTGATGCACGTGCGGCTACTGCGCACACAATTCACAAACACAGAAAATAATTTTTTTTTGGTTTGGACTGGAGTGCACTTTCGGGGCTTACAGCACCCTTTAACGGTCAAGCCAGCCGGCCCTTTACTTATGACACAGGCGCACGCTTGGCACTACTTTGTTGATACACGTGCGGCTACTGCGCACACAATTCACAAACACAGAAAATAATTTTTTTTTGGTTTGGACTGGAGTGTACGTTCGGGGGTTACAGCACCCTTTAACGGTCAAGCCAGCCGGCCCTTTACTTATGACACAGGCGCACGCTTGGCACTACTTTGTTGATGCACGTGCGGCTACTGCGCACACAATTCACAAACACAGAAAATAATTTTTTTTTGGTTTGGACTGGAGTGTACTTTCGGGGGTTACAGCACCCTTTAACGGTCAAGCCAGCCGGCCCTTTACTTATGACACAGGCGCACGCTTGGCACTACTTTGTTGATGCACGTGCGGCTACTGCGCACACAATTCACAAACACAGAAAATAATTTTTTTTTGGTTTGGACTGGAGTGTACTTTCGGGGGTTACAGCACCCTTAACGGTCAAGCCAGCCGGCCCTTTACTTATGACACAGGCGCACGCTTGGCACTACTTTGTTGATGCACGTGCGGCTACTGCGCACACAATTCACAAACACAGAAAATAATATTTTTTTTGGTTTGGACTGGAGTGTACTTTGGGGGTTACAGCACCCTTTAACGGTCAAGCCAGCCGGCCCTTTACTTATGACACAGGCGCACGCTTGGCACTACTTTGTTGATGCACGTGCGGCTACTGCGCACACAATTCACAAACACAGAAAATAATTTTTTTTTGGTTTGGACTGGAGTGTACTTTCGGGGGTTACAGCACCCTTTAACGGTCAAGCCAGCCGGCCCTTTACTTATGACACAGGCGCACGCTTGGCACTACTTTGTTGATGCACGTGCGGCTACTGCGCACACAATTCACAAACACAGAAAATAATTTTTTTTTGGTTTGGACTGGAGTGTACTTTCGGGGGTTACAGCACCCTTTAACGGTCAAGCCAGCCAGCCCTTTACTTATGACACAGGCGCACGCTTGGCACTACTTTGTTGATGCACGTGCGGCTACTGCGCACACAATTCACAAACACAGAAAATAATTTTTTTTTTGGTTTGGACTGGAGTGTACTTTCGGGGGTTACAGCACCCTTAACGGTCAAGCCAGCCGGCCCTTTACTTATGACACAGGTGCACGCTTGGCACTACTTTGTTGATGCACGTGCGGCTACTGCGCACACAATTCACAAACACAGAAAATAATTTTTTTTTTGGTTTGGACTGGAGTGTACTTTCGGGGGTTACAGCACCCTTTAACGGTCAAGCCAGCCGGCCCTTTACTTATGACACAGGCGCACGCTTGGCACTACTTTGTTGATGCACGTGCGGCTACTGCGCACACAATTCACAAACACAGAAAATAATTTTTTTTTGGTTTGGACTGGAGTGTACTTTCGGGGGTTACAGCACCCTTAACGGTCAAGCCAGCCGGCCCTTTACTTATGACACAGGCGCACGCTTGGCACTACTTTGTTGATGCACGTGCGGCTACTGCGCACACAATTCACAAACACAGAAAATTATTTTTTTGGGGTTTGGACTGGAGTGTACTTTCGGGGGTTACAACACCCTTTAACGGTCAAGCCAGCCGGCCCTTTACTTATGACACAGGCGCACGCTTGGCACTACTTTGTTGATGCACGTGCGGCTACTGCGCACACAATTCACAAACACAGAAAATAATTTTTTTTTGGTTTGGACTGGAGTGTACTTTCGGGGGTTACAGCACCCTTTAACGGTCAAGCCAGCCGGCCCTTTACTTATGACACAGGCGCACGCTTGGCACTTCTTTGTTGATGCACGTGCGGCTACTGCGCACACAATTCACAAACACAGAAAATAATTTTTTTTTGGTTTGGACTGGAGTGTACTTTCGGGGGTTACAGCACCCTTTAACGGTCAAGCCAGCCGGCCCTTTACTTATGACACAGGCGCACGCTTGGCACTACTTTGTTAATGCACGTGCGGCTACTGCGCACACAATTCACAAACACAGAAAATAATTTTTTTTGGGTTTGGACTGGAGTGTACTTTCGGCGGTTACAGCACCCTTAACGGTCAAGCCAGCCGGCCCTTTACTTATGACACAGGCGCATGCTTGGCACTACTTTGTTGATGCACGTGCGGCTACTGCGCACACAATTCACAAACACAGAAAATAATTTTTTTTTGGTTTGGACTGGAGTGTACTTTCGGGGGTTACAGCACCCTTTAACGGTCAAGCCAGCCGGCCCTTTACTTATGACACAGGCACACGCTTGGCACTACTTTGTTGATGCACGTGCGGCTACTGCGCACACAATTCACAAACACAGAAAATAATTTTTTTTTGGTTTGGACTGGAGTGTACTTTCGGGGGTTACAGCACCCTTTAACGGTCAAGCCAGCTGGCCCTTTACTTATGACACAGGCGCACGCTTGGCACTACTTTGTTGATGCACGTGCGGCTACTGCGCACACAATTCACAAACACAGAAAATAATTTTTTTTTGGTTTGGACTGGAGTGTACTTTCGGGGGTTACAGCACCCTTTAACGGTCAAGCCAGCCGGCCCTTTACTTATGACACAGGCGCACGCTTGGCACTACTTTGTTGATGCACGTGCGGCTACTGCGCACACAATTCACAAACACAGAAAATAATTTTTTTTGGTTTGGACTGGAGTGTACTTTGGGGGTTACAGCACCCTTTAACGGTCAAGCCAGCCGGCCCTTTACTTATGACACAGGCGCACGCTTGGCACTACTTTGTTGATGCACGTGCGGCTACTGCGCACACAATTCACAAACACAGAAATTAATTTTTTTTTTGGTTTGGACTGGAGTGTACTTTCGGGGGTTACAGCACCCTTAACGGTCAAGCCAGCCGGCCCTTTACTTATGACACAGGCGCACGCTTGGCACTACTTTGTTGATGCACGTGCGGCTACTGCGCACACAATTCACAAACACAGAAAATAATTTTTTTTTTGGGTTTGGACTGGAGTGTACTTTCGGGGGTTACAGCACCCTTTAACGGTCAAGCCAGCCGGCCCTTTACTTATGACACAGGCGCACGCTTGGCACTACTTTGTTGATGCACGTGCGGCTACTGCGCACACAATTCACAAACACAGAAAATATATATTTTTTTGGTTTGGACTGGAGTGTACTTTCGGGGGTTACAGCACCCTTAACGGTCAAGCCAGCCGGCTCTTTACTTATGACACAGGCGCACGCTTGGCACTACTTTGTTGATGCACGTGCGGCTACTGCGCACACAATTCACAAACACAGAAAATAATTTTTTTTTTGGTTTGGACTGGAGTGTACTTTCGGGGGTTACAGCACCCTTAACGGTCAAGCCAGCCGGCCCTTTACTTATGACACAGGCGCACGCTTGGCACTACTTTGTTGATGCACGTGCGGCTACTGCGCACACAATTCACAAACACAGAAAATAATTTTTTTTTTGGTTTGGACTGGAGTGTACTTTCGGGGGTTACAGCACCCTTAACGGTCAAGCCAGCCGGCCCTTTACTTATGACACAGGCGCACGCTTGGCACTACTTTGTTGATGCACGTGCGGCTACTGCGCACACAATTCACAAACACAGAAAATAATTTTTTTTTTGGTTTGGACTGGAGTGTACTTTCGGGGGTTACAGCACCCTTAACGGTCAAGCCAGCCAGCCCTTTACTTATGACACAGGCGCACGCTTGGCACTACTTTGTTGATGCACGTGCGGCTACTGCGCACACAATTCACAAACACAGAAAATATTTTTTTTTTTGGTTTGGACTGGAGTGTACTTTCGGGGGTTACAGCACCCTTAACGGTCAAGCCAGCCGGCCCTTTACTTATGACACAGGCGCACGCTTGGCACTACTTTGTTGATGCACGTGCGGCTACTGCGCACTACAATTCACAAACACAGAAAATAATTTTTTTTTTGGTTTGGACTGGAGTGTACTTTCTGGGGTTACAGCACCCTTAACGGTCAAGCCAGCCGGCCCTTTACTTATGACACAGGCGCACGCTTGGCACTACTTTGTTGATGCACGTGCGGCTACTGCGCACACAATTCACAAACACAGAAAATAATTTTTTTTTTGGTTTGGACTGGAGTGTACTTTCGGGGGTTACAGCACCCTTTAACGGTCAAGCCAGCCGGCCCTTTACTTATGACACAGGCGCACGCTTGGCACTACTTTGTTGATGCACGTGTGGCTACTGCGCACACAATTCACAAACACAGAAAATAATTTTTTTTTGGTTTGGACTGGAGTGTACTTTCGGGGGTTACAGCACCCTTAACGGTCAAGCCAGCCGGCCCTTTACTTATGACACAGGCGCACGCTTGGCACTACTTTGTTGATGCACGTGCGGCTACTGCGCACAACAATTCACAAACACAGAAAATAAATTTTTTTTTGGTTTGGACTGGAGTGTACTTTCGGGGGTTACAGCACCCTTTAACGGTCAAGCCAGCCGGCCCTTTACTTATGACACAGGCGCACGCTTGGCACTACTTTGTTGATGCACGCGCGGCTACTGCGCACACAATTCACAAACACAGAAAATAATTTTTTTTTGGTTTGGACTGGAGTGTACTTTCGGGGGTTACAGCACCCTTAACGGTCAAGCCAGCCGGCCCTTTACTTATGACACAGGCGCACGCTTGGCACTACTTTGTTGATGCACGTGCGGCTACTGCGCACACAATTCACAAACACAGAAAATAATTTTTTTTTTGGTTTGGACTGGAGTGTACTTTCGGGGGTTACAGCACCCTTTAACGGTCAAGCCAGCCGGCCCTTTACTTATGACACAGGCGCACGCTTGGCACTACTTTGTTGATGCACGTGCGGCTACTGCGCACACAATTCACAAACACAGAAAATAATTTTTTTTTGGTTTGGACTGGAGTGTACTTTCGGGGGTTACAGCACCCTTAACGGTCAAGCCAGCCGGCCCTTTACTTATGACACAGGCGCACGCTTGGCACTACTTTGTTGATGCACGTGCGGCTACTGCGCACACAATTCACAAACACAGAAAATAATTTTTTTTTTGGTTTGGACTGGAGTGTACTTTCGGGGGTTACAGCACCCTTTAACGGTCAAGCCAGCTGGCCCTTTACTTATGACACAGGCGCACGCTTGGCACTACTTTGTTGATGCACGCGCGGCTACTGCGCACACAATTCACAAACACAGAAAATAATTTTTTTTTGGTTTGGACTGGAGTGTACTTTCGGGGGTTACAGCACCCTTAACGGTCAAGCCAGCCGGCCCTTTACTTATGACACAGGCGCACGCTTGGCACTACTTTGTTGATGCACGTGCGGCTACTGCGCACACAATTCACAAACACAGAAAATAATTTTTTTTTGGTTTGGACTGGAGTGCACTTTCGGGGCTTACAGCACCCTTTAACGGTCAAGCCAGCCGGCCCTTTACTTATGACACAGGCGCACGCTTGGCACTACTTTGTTGATACACGTGCGGCTACTGCGCACACAATTCACAAACACAGAAAATAATTTTTTTTTGGTTTGGACTGGAGTGTACGTTCGGGGGTTACAGCACCCTTTAACGGTCAAGCCAGCCGGCCCTTTACTTATGACACAGGCGCACGCTTGGCACTACTTTGTTGATGCACGTGCGGCTACTGCGCACACAATTCACAAACACAGAAAATAATTTTTTTTTGGTTTGGACTGGAGTGTACTTTCGGGGGTTACAGCACCCTTTAACGGTCAAGCCAGCCGGCCCTTTACTTATGACACAGGCGCACGCTTGGCACTACTTTGTTGATGCACGTGCGGCTACTGCGCACACAATTCACAAACACAGAAAATAATTTTTTTTTGGTTTGGACTGGAGTGTACTTTCGGGGGTTACAGCACCCTTAACGGTCAAGCCAGCCGGCCCTTTACTTATGACACAGGCGCACGCTTGGCACTACTTTGTTGATGCACGTGCGGCTACTGCGCACACAATTCACAAACACAGAAAATAATATTTTTTTTGGTTTGGACTGGAGTGTACTTTGGGGGTTACAGCACCCTTTAAAGGTCAAGCCAGCCGGCCCTTTACTTATGACACAGGCGCACGCTTGGCACTACTTTGTTGATGCACGTGCGGCTACTGCGCACACAATTCACAAACACAGAAAATAATTTTTTTTTTGGTTTGGACTGGAGTGTACTTTCGGGGGTTACAGCACCCTTTAACGGTCAAGCCAGCCGGCCCTTTACTTATGACACAGGCGCACGCTTGGCACTACTTTGTTGATGCACGTGCGGCTACTGCGCACACAATTCACAAACACAGAAAATAATTTTTTTTTGGTTTGGACTGGAGTGTACTTTCGGGGGTTACAGCACCCTTTAACGGTCAAGCCAGCCAGCCCTTTACTTATGACACAGGCGCACGCTTGGCACTACTTTGTTGATGCACGTGCGGCTACTGCGCACACAATTCACAAACACAGAAAATAATTTTTTTTTTGGTTTGGACTGGAGTGTACTTTCGGGGGTTACAGCACCCTTAACGGTCAAGCCAGCCGGCCCTTTACTTATGACACAGGTGCACGCTTGGCACTACTTTGTTGATGCACGTGCGGCTACTGCGCACACAATTCACAAACACAGAAAATAATTTTTTTTTTGGTTTGGACTGGAGTGTACTTTCGGGGGTTACAGCACCCTTTAACGGTCAAGCCAGCCGGCCCTTTACTTATGACACAGGCGCACGCTTGGCACTACTTTGTTGATGCACGTGCGGCTACTGCGCACACAATTCACAAACACAGAAAATAATTTTTTTTTGGTTTGGACTGGAGTGTACTTTCGGGGGTTACAGCACCCTTAACGGTCAAGCCAGCCGGCCCTTTACTTATGACACAGGCGCACGCTTGGCACTACTTTGTTGATGCACGTGCGGCTACTGCGCACACAATTCACAAACACAGAAAATTATTTTTTTGGGGTTTGGACTGGAGTGTACTTTCGGGGGTTACAACACCCTTTAACGGTCAAGCCAGCCGGCCCTTTACTTATGACACAGGCGCACGCTTGGCACTACTTTGTTGATGCACGTGCGGCTACTGCGCACACAATTCACAAACACAGAAAATAATTTTTTTTTGGTTTGGACTGGAGTGTACTTTCGGGGGTTACAGCACCCTTTAACGGTCAAGCCAGCCGGCCCTTTACTTATGACACAGGCGCACGCTTGGCACTACTTTGTTGATGCACGTGCGGCTACTGCGCACACAATTCACAAACACAGAAAATAATTTTTTTTTGGTTTGGACTGGAGTGTACTTTCGGGGGTTACAGCACCCTTTAACGTTCAAGCCAGCCGGCCCTTTACTTATGACACAGGCGCACGCTTGGCACTACTTTGTTAATGCACGTGCGGCTACTGCGCACACAATTCACAAACACAGAAAATAATTTTTTTTTGGTTTGGACTGGAGTGTACTTTCGGCGGTTACAGCACCCTTAACGGTCAAGCCAGCCGGCCCTTTACTTATGACACAGGCGCATGCTTGGCACTACTTTGTTGATGCACGTGCGGCTACTGCGCACACAATTCACAAACACAGAAAATAATTTTTTTTTGGTTTGGACTGGAGTGTACTTTCGGGGGTTACAGCACCCTTTAACGGTCAAGCCAGCCGGCCCTTTACTTATGACACAGGCGCACGCTTGGCACTACTTTGTTGATGCACGTGCGGCTACTGCGCACACAATTCACAAACACAGAAAATAATTTTTTTTTGGTTTGGACTGGAGTGTACTTTCGGGGGTTACAGCACCCTTTAACGGTCAAGCCAGCCGGCCCTTTACTTATGACACAGGCGCACGCTTGGCACTACTTTGTTGATGCACGTGCGGCTACTGCGCACACAATTCACAAACACAGAAAATAATTTTTTTTTGGTTTGGACTGGAGTGTACTTTCGGGAGTTACAGCACCCTTTAACGGTCAAGCCAGCTGGCCCTTTACTTATGACACAGGCGCACGCTTGGCACTACTTTGTTGATGCACGTGCGGCTACTGCGCACACAATTCACAAACACAGAAAATAATTTTTTTTTGGTTTGGACTGGAGTGTACTTTGGGGGTTACAGCACCCTTTAACGGTCAAGCCAGCCGGCCCTTTACTTATGACACAGGCGCACGCTTGGCACTACTTTGTTGATGCACGTGCGGCTACTGCGCACACAATTCACAAACACAGAAATTAATTTTTTTTTTTGGTTTGGACTGGAGTGTACTTTCGGGGGTTACAGCACCCTTAACGGTCAAGCCAGCCGGCCCTTTACTTATGACACAGGCGCACGCTTGGCACTACTTTGTTGATGCACGTGCGGCTACTGCGCACTACAATTCACAAACACAGAAAATAATTTTTTTTTGGGTTTGGACTGGAGTGTACTTTCGGGGGTTACAGCACCCTTTAACGGTCAAGCCAGCCGGCCCTTTACTTATGACACAGGCGCACGCTTGGCACTACTTTGTTGATGCACGTGCGGCTACTGCGCACACAATTCACAAACACAGAAAATATATATTTTTTTGGTTTGGACTGGAGTGTACTTTCGGGGGTTACAGCACCCTTAACGGTCAAGCCAGCCGGCTCTTTACTTATGACACAGGCGCACGCTTGGCACTACTTTGTTGATGCACGTGCGGCTACTGCGCACACAATTCACAAACACAGAAAATAATTTTTTTTTTGGTTTGGACTGGAGTGTACTTTCGGGGGTTACAGCACCCTTAACGGTCAAGCCAGCCGGCCCTTTACTTATGACACAGGCGCACGCTTGGCACTACTTTGTTGATGCACGTGCGGCTACTGCGCACACAATTCACAAACACAGAAAATAATTTTTTTTTTGGTTTGGACTGGAGTGTACTTTCGGGGGTTACAGCACCCTTAACGGTCAAGCCAGCCGGCCCTTTACTTATGACACAGGCGCACGCTTGGCACTACTTTGTTGATGCACGTGCGGCTACTGCGCACACAATTCACAAACACAGAAAATATTTTTTTTTTTGGTTTGGACTGGAGTGTACTTTCGGGGGTTACAGCACCCTTAACGGTCAAGCCAGCCGGCCCTTTACTTATGACACAGGCGCACGCTTGGCACTACTTTGTTGATGCACGTGCGGCTACTGCGCACACAATTCACAAACACAGAAAATAATTTTTTTTTTGGTTTGGACTGGAGTGTACTTTCTGGGGTTACAGCACCCTTAACGGTCAAGCCAGCCGGCCCTTTACTTATGACACAGGCGCACGCTTGCACTACTTTTTTTGATGCACGTGCGGCTACTGCGCACACAATTCACAAACACAGAAAATAATTTTTTTTTTGGTTTGGACTGGAGTGTACTTTCGGGGGTTACAGCACCCTTTAACGGTCAAGCCAGCCGGCCCTTTACTTATGACACAGGCGCACGCTTGGCACTACTTTGTTGATGCACGTGCGGCTACTGCGCACACAATTCACAAACACAGAAAATAATTTTTTTTTGGTTTGGACTGGAGTGTACTTTCGGGGGTTACAGCACCCTTAACGGTCAAGCCAGCCGGCCCTTTACTTATGACACAGGCGCACGCTTGGCACTACTTTGTTGATGCACGTGCGGCTACTGCGCACACAATTCACAAACACAGAAAATAATTTTTTTTTTGGTTTGGACTGG